>OX424436.1:9623995-10203586 GCA_949152465.1 Cantharis flavilabris | reverse complement strand
ACTCGTTTGAAAGTCGTGATTATCAACTTTTAATGTCGACGATTGCTTGACAAACTTCATTGTTTAATGACATTTTGAGGTGAGCCTACATATATATATATATAGGCTCTCGAACCTGCATTTCAGTAAATGATTATCCACAGCGGTGTAGGGTTACTCAATTCTGCTATAAATAACCTGCAATAGAATTGCATATACCAGGTTACCAATATTGTGGTCCAGGAACTAAATTAAAAAAACGATTAGCTAGAGGCGATCCGGGTATAAATCCGTTGGATGCCGCATGCAAGGAACACGATATTGCTTACTCACAATATAAAAATTTGGAAGATCGACATCGAGCTGATAAGGTGTTGGAGGAGAAAGCTTGGGAACGCGTAAAATCTAACGACGCCACTGTAGGTGAAAAAGCCGCAGCTTGGACTGTGACTACCGCAATGAAAACTAAAAGGAAGTTTGGTATGGGTTGCCGCAAGCGCAAGACCGTATTTGGCAAAGGAATTATAAATAAAATATTACGCGGCACCGGAACCAATAAAAATGATATCAAGAATGCTCTTGTCGCGGCAAAGAGAGTAATCAAACGTATTGGAGGTAGAAAGAATGTTAAAATTCCTCGAGTTATACCTATGCCTAAGCAGGGTGGTATCCTACCTTTCCTAATACCCTTATTTGCCGGATTATCAGCGGTTGGAGCGCTGGCAGGGGGTGCTTCGGGCATAGCATCGGCCGTCAATAAAGCAAAATTGTCAAAACGACAATTGGAAGAAGGTCAAAGACATAACAAAATGATGGAAGCTATCGCCATGGGGAAGAAAGGTGAAACATTATATCTCAAACCGTACAAGACCGGAAGCGCATTATTTTTGAAGCCGTATTCAAAAAACTAAATAATTTGCCTCGGAGACCTCTAACTGATATTGATTTAAGAAAGTATGCTGCCGATATTCCTAATTTTAGAGGCGTATACATGCGAGATAATTTACCTGCAAAACCTAAAAAGTACGAATGTGGAATTGTCAATTTAGATTTAAATTGTAATAGGGGCACCCACTGGGTTGCATATAAGAAATCCAAAAATAATGTATTGTATTTTGACAGTTTCGGGGATTTGAGGCCTAGTATAGAACTAGTAAAATATTTTAAAAATTGTAAAATTGTTTATAATTATAATCGCGTTCAATCGTACAACACGGTGGTTTGCGGACATTTATGTTTAAAATTTTTGCATGAATAAATATTTGTAACAGTCGTTATTGTTTTAATCATGTCGTGTACATTGACCTTGACGGGTGTCGGTAATGAACTAAGCGTGGATTATTATCCTCCAATTCAATTAGATTCGAAACATGAATATGTTTTAGGTTTGATTGGATTTTACGGATGTAATTCGATAAAAAATATTTTTAAAGGAAATGACAAATTTTATTATGGTGATAAAATTTGTACTATTCCTCCCGGTGCTTATGAAATTAATGAGTTGTACGACATCATCAAAGATTCCGTAGGTGATAAATTTGTGTTAAAAGCCAACACCAATACTTTAAAATGTGAAATTACCTCACCAACTGAAATTGACTTTACTAAACCCGATTCTATTGGACGAATGCTAGGATTTTCTAAACAAGTATTACAAGCAGACATCAGACACGAGTCGAATCTCGATGTTCAAATAATGCGAGCAACAAATGTACATGTGGACTGCAACATTATCGGGGGATCGTATAGAAATGGATTACAAGGTCATACAATTTTCGAATTTGACGTGTCGGTGGAGCCAGGATATAGGCTAATTAAGGAGCCTAGCATACCTATATATTTACCTGTACTGACTAATTCTATTCACAACATAACCCTCAGGCTTGTAGATCAAACCGGACAACTGGTTGATTTCGGCTCCGAACAAGTAACAATTTGCTTAGAATTAAAACGTAATGGGATTAAATCTCAATAATATAAAAGTAACCCCTACTTACACCTCCAACATCATTAAATCGACGTACACTGAACGTGTAACACCTGCAGAAATAAAAATTTTAGAATCGTTGGGCTATAAAATAAAAAAATGCAAGAAGAACAGTCATTAAGCACCATTTTTACGGACGTTTTTAACAAAGATTTGGTTGTGGAAAATTCTATTCATACGTATCATCCATACAATACTTCATTTTCTAACTCGGACGAGATTAGAATTGTGATCGAGAAAGGGGAGCTAATAACTGCTACTTATGCAAGTAAAATTTACATTGAAGGCACAATCAGTCCCAAAGATGGCACCAAAACCTATCAACTCAACGATCCCTTGTTTCTCTTTGAAGAAATACGATACCAGTTGGGGGACGCCGTGATCGATTCTTGTAGAACTCCGGGCATATCATCGTTACTTTATGGTCGTTGCGGATACAGTAAAGATGATGTTACTGCATTATCTAATGCCGGTTGGAGTCTTGATGGCGCGGAATCTCAAATATGCGATTCGGAAAATAAAAATTTTACAGTCATGATACCTCTTAGTCATGTCCTCGGCTTTGCTGCGGGACACAAAAAGAACATAATTAATATGAGACAGGAACTTATCCTTATCCGATCTAAATCGGATGAAGATGTCTACAAAGGCGACACCGAGGTGACAATAAAAATTACAAAAATTAATTGGAAAGTTTCTCACATAACCCCAAGCGATTCTGCAAAGCTCCAAATTTATAACAATATAAATCATGAAAAAGAAGTTCAAATCGGCTTTCATTCTCGCCATTTATTCCATTATCCCGCACTTCCAACGCATACAAATATGTTAATATGGGCAATCCAAAACACCGTTCAAAACAGACGCCCGCGATGGTTATTTGTAGCCTTCCAAACCAATAAACGAAATAATCGATTAGAAAATGCCTCCACTTTATCCGAATGTGAAATCAGCGATGTTGTGGGATTCATAAATCATGTTCGATATCCTTACGAGAAAAGACACAACTATTTTAGTAAAAATCGATATGCTCTCGCTTATGATGATTATATAAGTTTCCAAACGAAATATTTCGATAAAACTGAACCGCTTTTAGATTTACAAATGTTTAAACAAGAACCGATATTTGTTATTGATATGTCAAAACAAAACGAGCATGCTGAAGAGCCCATGTTAAGCATTAAATTAGAAATTGAATCGTTAAAGGACTTTCCTGTCAATACGATTGCTTATTCTTTACTTTTGACCGACTCTGTATATAATTATAATCCGTTTACAGGTGTTGTTAATCCAATGTAAGATTAATGTTTTTTAAATAAATAAATAAAACATATGTATTAAATTAGTACCTTTGTATTTTTTCTTTGAATATACTCGTATACAAATGGAAATCTCATTATAATGTAAGTATTAGTTACAATCGATGTCATAGGTTTTATTAATTACATTGAGTTTCTTTAAATAATAATAATAATATACACAGATTCCTAAAATAAACATTGTAGTAGTTCCAAAGACACTTTGACAGATGATAAAGTTATCATCGTGGGGTATTTTACAATTAATTCGAACTTTTTCCCATTTCGTTTCGATACTTTTTGTTGAATTATCGATTAATTTCAACTTGTAATTAAAACTGTCATGTGATTCAAAATCGATCGTAAATGTACAAATATCTACATTTTTTGTTACATCCATTAATTTCTATGAACAATTATTATTAGCCTCGCTTAAATCATTTTCGTACTCCAAACAGGCATATCCATACAAAACATTTTTGGGGCAAGCTATATAAAATGTACCATTTAAAATGGTTGATAATATCAATATAGAATTCATATTATCATTAATTAATAATCGAACTTATAATATTTTAGCTTCACTACCCAAATGAACCTCTTCCATATACTTCTTAGATAATAATAAAAATTTTCATGTCTTTCATTTGTTTTTATTTTCTTTTTTTGGTCGAGGTTAGTAACTGTAGGTTTTTTTGTAAATTAAAATCTTAAATAAATAAACATTTTTAAAAATTTTTAATTGAATCTTTGATGAGATAATTACATTAATTTTTTGAACAAATACTATTGTATAATTTTATGGCATTGTTTATCGAACAAAATGACATTTCAAATTTATGATTATTATTACATAGAGGGACTTCTGGATAAAAGGTGCATTCCAAGTCGTCCTCATCTTCAAGTTGTTGAAAAACTTTTCTCCCCAAAATGGGTTCAAGACAGTTAAATTTTTGATGTCCTTTGCAAAATACTACGTCGGCTTTTTCGGTTTCCTGAATTACAATTTCACTAAAGTGTTTTAAATCCGTTGAACCGGAATTGAAAGGTATGCCGTGATGATTGTTTTCTAACCAATGCACTTGAAATTTGAATTTATCATTCAGTTCACTAAACAGACATGGTGATTTAAAAAGATAATGTTTTATAGTTTCACCGTCATAAATTGCTAGTTCTTTTGGTATAAATAGAGGTATATTAAATCCTTGAACATCTATTGAATAAACCGTATGTCTCACTTCAACCATTTTAAATGAATAATTTCTGAACCGCTTCCATAATTATATTTGGTCGAAGAACCAAGATTTCAATCAGGATGCACAAATTTTCATCACTGCAGTTCACGTCAGTCGGTTGTGCCATATAACGAACGTTATCCAAGATATCGCCACCCAATTCTACGCAGGAATATAAAGTTTCATGGAAATAATTTTTAAAATTTAAATTTTTTAAATTTCCTATTCGAACTTGAATGATTTCATCAATTTGAAATATTCCTTTTACACTTTCTTCCCCCAAGTAAATATAACGATCATCCTTTGAAATTTTGATTAACAAATCTTCATTAATCTTTGCCGGTTCCACAATTAGTCCTGTAATATACTGGGATATGAATTCGAACTGAGGATCACGACGACTAAAGTAATTTTCAATATGGCACTTGTTGCTAATGATAACATTCCATTCAAATTCGGTTAGAAATATTTCTATTCCTTTTGAACTCGATAATATTAATCCTGCATTAAATTCGTATGGATCCAAACCTAATCCAACATTCTTGCTTTTAGATTTATTTAAATAATATGCTGTTTGGTATAACAATTCTTTGGGTTTTGCACTATGCTGCTGATCCAATTCATCAACTTTTATATTTTTACAATTCACTGATTTGTTTTCACTATCAACTGCTTTACGCTTGTTATTTAAAGACATTTTGATTTCTTGACTTGACGCGCTCGAATATTATATTACTCCAAAAACTTTATATTTATAATAATTTTAAAATGGAGTGGGGGTGGTTAAATTTTTTATTCTTTAAAATTTATAGTATTTACTTTGCGGGCCCCAACAAATTTGATCTGACTCCGTAATTGTTTGTTTGTTTAATCGATATTAAATCTACTTAAATAAATTTTTTTCTAAAATTATAATATTTACCTTGCAGGCCCCTAAAATTTACTACGTAATTGTTTATTTAATGAATCAACTGCTTGTTTGTTTATTTAATGATGGAATTAGTTACTCATCGATATTAAATCTAATTAAATAATTTTTTTCAAAAAATTATCTAGGTTTCGGAGGAACCCGCTCGTGCATGACTTATTTGTCATATAAAATACACCCCCTGGCCAAAAGGGCCTTAAGCCAAATCCCATTACCAAAAGGGCCTAAGTCTCACAACTTGCCAAAAGGGCCTAACCCAAACCCCATTGCCAAAAGGGCCTAAACCACACCCCGTTGCCAAAAGGGCCTAACCCACACCCCGTTGCCAAAAGGGCCTAAGCCATGCTCCCTGCCAAAAGGGCCTAAACCACACCCCGCTGCCAAAAGGGCCTAAGTCATGCTCTCTGCCAAAAGGGCCTAAACCACACCCCGTTGCCAAAAAGGACCTAAGTCACGCCCCCTGCCAAAAGGGCCTAAACCACACCCATTGCCAAAAAGGCCTAAGCGTCTCCCTGTGAACAATAGGAACCTACCTTCAGCAAACCGGAAGTAATTGTTTTCGAAATACTTAAACAATTGATTGGAAACAATGCCTATTGTTATAGAATAGGATGTCAAAGCACACCCCCATTGTTCTATACGCTGTGACGTCATTAAAACCAACATTAAATGTTAGCGATATACTTAAAACAATGCTGTGACGTCAGAGACCGGAAGTAAGTGCAGTTAAAATCTTCCCATGTTAATTCCCATAAGAAATTGATGTAGGAGCCCTGTAGCCCCACTACTTAAATTAATAAAAGTTAATAATTTTGAAAATAAATTTGAATTGCAAATTAATACTTTATAGAGCTATATATTTATTTGTATCTTAATAATATGGAAATATTCAGTCAAACTTCCCTAATTCGAATCTCTAGGGACCACCGAAAAAGTTCGAATTAGAGAAACTTAAAATAAAATTACACGTAAATATCTGACAAACCTATATATTTTTGCAAGGTAAAATTCGATTTATTGAATAATTCGAGTTAGAGCAGTTCGAGTTTAAGAAGTTTCACTGTATTTACATCTTAAATTGTTCAAATTCAAATTTAAAAAAAATATTTTATTGTTTAAAATTGAATAAAACAATTGCTTAAATTGGCAAATTTAATAATAATTTTTCAATTATTCAAATAAATGTTGAAAATATGAAAAATATACATTTGGCAAGCGGTTTTTTGGATTCGTTTTTACCTAATTCGTCCAGATTTCAAAACAAACCTGTTGGCATATCAATATTAAAGAACAAAAGCATAAAGTTCCGGTATAAATTTAAATATAAAATTCAAAGGAGAAACAAAAAGAGTAGGATCTAAAGAAACAAATTAAAATTCAAAAAGATATGTTTTTCAAAAAATATCGTAAAAATCCCCAAATATTTTTGGCGTCGAATGTGTAATATGAATTTTATAATTGAAAATAATATTTCAATGTATTATTAGAAATGGATAAGTTTATCTAACTAATTTAAAAATGAACTGTTTTTTTCCAGTTAATATAATCTTTAAGTACCTACATTATATTATTAAAAAATAAGAATCAATCAAACTTTGTCAAAACAAGAATTTTTCTTAAGATGATCACTAAGGGCAGTTGAACCAAATAAATTTAATGGAAGTTTAGTGAACTTTTAAAGCGAATTTTACAAGTCGGATTATACAATTTATTGCAGTGTTAAAAATTTAAGTTAAAAAAATTTACTAAACCATCGTTTAGTGATGCTCTAAATAATGAAAAGTAACACTTTTTACCTTTAGAATACAAAATTGTTGACGTTTGTGTACCCTTAAAAATTACAATAATGTAATTTTTAATTTATTAAAATATTTATTGCAATAATAAAATTCGATATAAGTACTCGTAATTTAATCAATTATTATTATTTTAATTTAACAATTTAAAAATTATTTGTTTTTGGTAAAACTATTTGTTACTAATAAAACAAGCTTACAAATATATCCTATACAACTTATTAATTAATAGTAGTAAACACTACTAATATAAATAAACATAAAAAATTTATTTGGAAGAGCTGAAAATAACAAGATTGGGCCTTAAATTAAGAACACAAAATTTAGAATTTTTGTAATTAATTACGGCAAAAAATGTTTAAAATTTACTAAAGTCGATACTTAAATCATTAATCACTAAATTGAACTTGATTGTCAAGCATATCGAATGCTTTATAATGGCACCATCGAAGCTACTTAGATTTCAACAATAGGAAAAATTTATTTGTGTATTATTGAGCCTTCCTAAATCAAACAAGGGTTCATAAGAGTTCATTAACCATTTTAATTTGATGATATTTTAATTTTAGATAAATTGACTGTTCAAGCGGTCTCGGGCCGCCATGACCTTGTAATCTAGGATTAGGATGGTTGTGACAAACGTAAGTTTGTCAATTTCATAAAAAATATATATAGGAAATAACTAAGACATAATAGGACAATAATTAATTTTTAACATTTCAAGTTTCTTGCTATAGCTGAATTTAAACATAAATTAGTTTGGAAGTTACCACAATAAAATTAAACTGTTAATTAAGGCTTAATTAAATTTAAAATTACTACACTACACATACACCTTATCAGATTAACAAAATTTACAACGTTGAGCATGTAAACACGTACGTAAATCACACTTTTGTTGTTAAAATTTGGGACCATGTTAAGCTTGTATTAATCCTGTTTTTCAATAATATTTTAATCATTCGGTGGTAAAATTTGTTATGGTTTAATTAACAACTGTTTTAAATCCAAGTAAATTACATTTGATTCAAATATTGCAGGTATAAAAAAAAAGATTTAAAAAATTACAATCGTAATAATGTACTTTTAAAATTGAAAGGAACGAAACATTGCGTGATTGTTATTTCAACTAATAAACAAACAAGTATAACTCGTCAATGCGATCTGGCTCATGGCGAATATCATTTCGTTTAACAGAAAAAAATTGTAATTTTCATTATATCTAAAATGTTTACTTTTTAGATTAGGATCACGATTGCAATTAAACTTGAAGTTTAATCAAAGTTTCTCTGTTTGATTTGTAGTGAACAACAACATATAAATAGTACTGATTGGACTTCGTGAACCTATAATTACTCCCAAGTATAGATAAATCATTTAATAATGAGATTTTGATTTTAAGAAATATTAATCCATATTACATGTACTTCACTATAGTTCAATTTTAAAAATATAAAATTTCTTTTCTTCGGAGACTGAATATATGAACTAATAAAATTAAAAGTTCTTTTGTATAAGTAATAATCCTTGCAGCCAATTGACAAGGACTGAAGCTAAAATAGTATAAACATAACTACTACAAATGTAATTCCTTTTATGCGATTGATTGCCTGCACTAATGGTCGAGTAAAAGGAAATAACTGCGAACATTGATTTTTATTTTATTATTTTATAAAAATTTATTAGATTTTATTACTTATAACTTTGTAAAATAAAATACAAATAAAAACAAATAATTTTTTAAGAGAAGCTGTGTTGCCCTTTACCGACAATAATAATCGGCTTTACAAAAAGCGTTAAAAACGCATAAAAGGCAATCCAAGACGCGACACACCTAAAGAACTTCCGTGACATACCGAATTGAGAACGGCGAGGCGGCCCATGCCATGCATAAAACCAATTTTGTCGAAAGCTTTGATAACTTCCTATTACAATAAAATTAAACTAAAACTTTTGAAATAAATCAAATAATACTTTGCGGAAATTTAAAAATTTTATTTTTAAAAGCAGTGTTATACAGCCAATTTAACGCACAATTGAAGAACCTAGTAAGTGGAGTTATTAACAATTATATTTATGATTTATTTCTATTACTAAAATGTTACTTTGTAAATAGCTAATTCTGATTTATTACTAAAATTATCAATTCTCTCAAACAAAAATTCCCTAAATTAAATTAAAATTCATCATTTTGAAAACTTGAAAAATTGTTTGTTGAAAGATCCTTAAACCGTGTTTGAAACAAACAACAACATGATGCTTATTTTACTTATTTAAAGATTTGAAAAGATAATATTGATCTACGGATGCAATATACTCGTCCGACTAAGTTTTCGTGTTTAACCACTAGCCCTTGCATTTAAAAGACTCGTCTTTAAACAGTTCAGATGTCCTGCTCCGGAAATCAGTAGGTAATGCTTGTGGGAGATTAACCTTATCTTTTTCCACATCAATAGGCAGATTTTCCCAAGGATTTTATAAATGTATATTTTTTTATTTTAAAATAAATATAACATTTTTTGTCTGATTTTGAGGTGAATACCTTAAAAACCTTATAAATAAATTATAACTGAGAAATAACATGGAAAATTGATTTTTTTAAATTCCTGCTTCCCATTATAACCGATAAGAGTGAGAAAATTATTCATTTAAGGAGAATATTTTTCCGAGTCTACAGACACCCAACACTTGATATTTTCTTCTTTAATTATTGTCCAAAACTTAATAACTACATGAAAATATAGAGAATTTAATAAAAATTTAGTAGCCTGAATTGAATTTAATTTTTCTAAACAATGACAAAGAATGTCAATTAAATTCAAGCCATATTTGTGATATTAGGTTCTTAAAATTTTATTTGAACCAACCTCGTATATTATTTAAATTATTGCACCTTTGATGAAAAATTTGCATTATCAGTTACCTTGTATGACTTCGTCTGTTCCTGTTGGTTTCATGGTAAAATTTTTACAGTTTTAATTCAGCGCTTATTGCGTATTCTTGACTCCGCGGGCTTCTGAATTCCTAGTTAAACAAGCGTAATTGCAACAAAGCTTCAAGCAAATTGATTGATAAGATAGTGAAGTGAACCATCCTAGTTGTGGAAGTTGCTTTGATTATGGCTCATTCAAAAAATTAGTAGGTAATCCATATGCGAAGCTCGCAAGGTCGATAAATTATATTATTCGAATAGGTTCTTGTTTAAAATTTGCCTTCAAAGACGAAATTAAATATTTCAACCATCAGAAATCAGATGGCTTTCCATTTTGTGTAAGAATTTAACATTCGTGTTTTACGCCGCCACCACCACGCGGAAAAATATTAAGTTATTCCAATACGTATAGTTCAGGGGTGACAAACTGTTGGACTGGTGGAATATAGTGTGTGTTGAGATATTATGTTTTGTTATGTCATAAAAGTTGTATTGAACGATAAGTTGTTTCGTATTGATTAATATTTTATATTTATTCACCAATATTGTTTCTATTGAGGATAATCTAACACCAACTTCATTATAGATACGATCGACTACGCTTCTTAAATTTTTTGCGCGATCTACCTATTAAAATCTTAATATAATATAATATTAATACTCAAATAGTATTTCTGTGGTCACACGCAATAAGGGAATAAGTCTGCTTAGATTCCTATTTACTTATTCCCTTATTGCTTGTGACCACAGATTTAATAAGGTAAAAGTAGACAAAAACATATTTTCTTATCTTACCATATTACGAGAAACGAAGAGAAAACCACAAACCCAATTTTTGTACACCAGATTTCCTTTTAGGACAATTTCTTGGATTTCTCTAGATTTCCCCGGATTTCCTAAAATTTCTCCAGATTTCCTAAAATTTTCATGGGTTTTTAATTTCTATAATATTTTTGGGTTTCCTTAGATTTCCTAAGATTTCCTAATTTGCCTAAAATTTCCTTAGATTTTCACAAATTTCCCTTTACTTGTACATCAAATTTCCTTGAGGTTTCTTTTGGATTGTCATGATTTCCTTTCAAACAAGTTGAAAAGCAAGATTATTTGTAATTTTTAAGATATCCTTGGATTTCCTAAGATTTCCTAGATTCCCTAAGATTTCCTTATCTTTTCTCAAATTTCCCTTTACTCGTACATCAAACTTCCTAAAATTTCCTTGGGTTTCTTTTGGATTGTCTCATAATTTTCTTTCGAAAAAGTTGAAAAGGCAAGCTTATCTGTAATTTCTAAGATATCCCTGGATTTCCTTAGATTTCCTAAGACTTCCTAAATTGGCTAAGATTTCCTAAATTGCCCAAGATTTCCTTAGATTTTCGCAAATTTTCCGTTACTTGTATATCAAATTTCCTAACATTTCCTTGTGTTTCTTTTCGATTGTCTCATAATTTCCTTTTGAAAAAGTTGAAAAAGCAAGAGATTATCTGTAATTTCTAAGATATCCTTGGATTTCCTTAGACTTCCTAAATTGCTTAAGATTTCCTAGATTGCCTAAGATTTCCTTATGTTTTCTCAAATTTCCCTTTACTTGTACATCAAACTTCCTAAACTTTCCTTGGGTTTCTTTTGGATTGTCTCATGATTTCCTTTTGAAAAAGTTGAAAAAGCAAAACTATATGTAATTTCTAATATATCCTTGGATTTCCTTAGATTTTCTAAGATTTCCTTAGATTTTCTCAAATTTTTCGTTACTTGTACATCAAATTTCCTATCATTTCCTTGGGTTTCTTTTGGATTGTCTTATAATTTCCTTTTGAAAAAGTTGAAAAAGCAAGAGATTATCTGTAATTTCTAAGATATACTTGGATTTCCTTAGATTTTCTAAGATTTCCTTATGTTTTCTCAAATTTCCCTTTACTTGTACATCAAACTTCCTAAAATTTCCTTGGGTTTCTTTTGGATTGTCTCATAATTTCTTTTTGAAAGAGTTGAAAAAGCAAGAGATTATCTGTAATTTCTAAGATATACTTGGATTTCCTTAGATTTTCTTAGATTTCCTTAGATTTCCTAAGATTTCCTAAATTGCTTAAGATTTCCTAAATTGCCTAAGATTTCCTTAGATTTTCTCAAATTTTCCTTTACTTGTACATCAAACTTCCTAAAATTTCCTTGGGTTTCTTTTGGATTGTCTCATAATTTCTTTTTGAAAGAGTTGAAAAAGCAAGAGATTATCTGTAATTTCTAAGATATACTTGGATTTCCTTAGATTTTCTTAGATTTCCTTAGATTTCCTAAGATTTCCTAAATTGCTTAAGATTTCCTAAATTGCCTAAGATTTCCTTAGATTTTCTCAAATTTTCCTTTACTTGTAGTACGTCAAATTTCCTAACATTTCCTTAGGTTTCTTTTGGATTGTCTCATAATTTCCTTTTGAAAAAGTTGAAAAAGCAAGAGATTATTTGTAATTTCTAAGATATCGTTGGATTTCCTTAGATTTCCTAAGATTTCCTAAATTGCTTAAGATTTCCTAAATTGCCTAAGATTTCCTTAGATTTTCTCAAATTTTCCTTTACTTGTACCTCTTATTTCCTAAAATTTCCTTGGGTTTTTTTTGAATTGTCTCATGATTTCCTTTTGAAAAAGTTGAAAAAGCAAGATTATCTGTAATTTCTAAGATATCCTTGGATTTTCTTAGATTTCCTAAGATTTCCTTAGATTTTCTCAAATTTCCCTTCACTTGCTCATCAAATTTTCCCAGCGGTTTCCTCCTCGGATTTTTATGAATCACGACTAGTATTGACAGCTATGATCGACTAAAAATTGCTTCGCGATCGACCAGTCGATCACGATCGACCTGTTGGCCACCCCTGTATAATTGGTATAGAAAGTTTTGATTATAAACCAAACATTTCACCGCGGTTTTACGTTAAAATAATTCAGTCACACTCAGAACAACAATTTTCGTTTCAGATTTGTCTGATATTTTTGGTTCGTGCAAATATTTCAGTCATATAGACAAAAAACTGAAGAAGTGTACCTTTTTTCCAAGATAGCGGGAGGCTCGAGCTCAACAGATTTCGACGGAGACCTTTAGTATGTTTTACAGGAAGCCGTAATAAACATGTATACCAAAATTCAGATCTTTACCGATTAATGTTTTTATTTGCCGAAAATTGATCTAAATTGACTGGACTAAATTGTATGATACAGGCATCGCAAATTAAAGGTATTGCAAAATTATTCATGATTTTCTACTACTCAAAACTTCAAACACGATTATCTCAAAACTGCATTTTTCAAGTTGGTCGGAAACATAACTCAGACAATTTTCAACCGATTCATTTGAAATTTTTAATATTTTTAATAAAAAGCTTATCTTTACGGCTTCTTTAGAGTGGAAATTTTTTTAATTTCTTGCAAAATTCGGATTTTCCTGATTCATTATTGCCAGGTGCTGCCTATGTTTTGCCAGGATACTGCTTCAGTCCTTCCACGATACTATCAGGTATTTAAAAAAAATTATTTAAATTATTTAAATTAGTTATTATTTAATTTTTAATAAAGCGGTATGAAAATGGAAGATTTTTTAATAGCAGAGAGCTTATGAGTTACTATGACCAAGTTTGATGTACACAAATAGCTTTTGTCATCAATTGCGCTTGTCAAACTGAAACAAATTTAGTTCCAGCATTTTTTAGCAATTTATGTTTGTAGCTTTAAACTAAGCCTACGTAATTTTATAATTATTAACTTTTTATCTTAATAAATCATCCTAGGTGATTAAAAATTGGATTCAGTTTCAGAGGTATTTCAGTTTTGTTTGCGGGTTGCAATATAATGTATTGAAATAATACTAGCAAAGAACAACAGTACAAAACACAAACGTGACATACATAATATGTATGTATACCAAGTTAAGAAAGCTATGTGAGTTATAGGTAAAGTCAAACTAAAAGTCACGTTTTTTAGGTCACGACGTGGCGTCGCGTCAGTCCAATTTTTTAGCGTTTAGGTATTCTGTCATGCATCGTAAGCAAACTTCTTAAAAATGATATCATATTAAATTCAATATTCTTATTTCATCAATTAATTGCATTAAACGTAGGTATAGTTTCTGGCAGCACATACAAGATAAAAATTTAAAAAAAGGTTAATCTGAAAAAACATGAGGAAGAAATTTTTCATACATGAAGTAACATTTTTCATGTTTGGAATAAATGAAGAGAATATTTTGATCGCAGGGCTACAGAAATGATGAAGATTTTGATTTCTTGTCCATTGTGGAATTTTGAGATAATATTGCTAGTTAAAAATTTGTAACTGAACGAATGTTTTCATAAAATTTAATGAATAATAAAAGTTATCTAAATTTTCCGGATCCAATTAACATAATATTAAAATTTCATAAACTTTTTGCTATCATTAAAATTCAGGAAATAAAATGATAAACTCTCTCCGTGCTGTTGTATATACTACCAATTTTTATTAAAATTAAATTTTCTTTGACGTTGTAATAGAAACTTCAAGATATAATAAAATATGTGATTAATTTTTCCAAAAGCGTTATCCCACGTCTCAAAATATTTTTTACGCAACCTTTTCAGACATAAAATTCGATAACTTTCCAAATCTTGCTATTTGTGAAATATAATAATTATTGTCGTTGTAATTAAAAAAAAGCACGCAAGCAGGAGACTAATATAACATCAAGCAGCAAACTGGAAATAAAAAGCCAATAGCTGGATTTTGGATTATTAATTTTTAAATTTCTCAAGTAATATATAATTGCTTTTTACACATAAAAAAATTAATAATGTGGTATTTCTTACGATGGAAAACTTGTAAACTCATTAATTGTTTTTAATGCCAATACCACAGAGTTGATTCAAACAAAACCACAAGAGAAAATGAAATGGTGGTTCAGCAACAGAGCGCTGGGTATAAAGTTCACTCGCAAGGTTTCCTCTATAAATTACATATCCGATAGTAAAAAATTGTATTTATGTTCTAAAGCAATCGAATTATTTGGATATAATTTTTTCATCTTTTATAAGTAATTGCGGAAAATCTCAAGTTATTATTCTGGAAAATTATTCCGTGTTGAGTGAGTCGCGTAACAAGACAAAGTTTTGAAAACATTTTTGATGGTTTGCAATTTGCGAATTATTTTTACATAATTTAATTTTAATTATACCGTATGTTTCAATTATTACGGAGTTTGGGACGGCATACAATTTTTTAGTTTGCTCATAAAGTTTTCATGATGGAAAATGATAATTTTGCAAAAAAAATAAATTTAAATCCAATTAAGCACCATAGAACGGAAAATGTAAGTTACCCTAATCAAGCTGCGTTATAAACCTTATAGTTTCAAAATTTTATTTCTAAAATAAATTATTTTCTCATATCCAAATCCATTCATTAAAATGTTCAAATGTTTTTAATCACTTCAGAACTTTAAATTAATTTTTCATTTATATTTCCAATTTTAAATCAAAATTATTCACTTATCAAAAATTTAATCATCAGGACTCTGCGCATTTAAATTATATTTTATAAACAAATTTTTAACTTAAGGCCGCTTTCACATCAAAATTCATAGCAATATCTGTATATAGTCAGATTTTATATAATTTTTTTAAATTCAAAGGAAATATTACAGAATTATAGCGTATAGTGTTACTGCATGTGGTGAGTTTATTAACGTATAAATAAATTACAGATTGAATTTACGGATTTGAAACTGGCGTTATATAACAAGCAACATTCACACTAATATCAATTTCTTTTTGTGCTGTTTTATTTTTATGCTTACTGATTGTAACGAAACACAAACACAAAATGCAGATATGCAACCCCATTAGCATACGAATAATACAATACGTAGAAAATCAAAATTCAAAAAATTTAAAAAAGAGACAATTAACACATAACAGGTTTGGATTAAGAAAATTTGAAAAAATGAAAAATTCGTAATACGATAGTACAATATAACGTTATTTCATGGTTATTGCCATTCTTCAGTTGCACGCAATCGCTTACATTGTGAAATAAGAAAAAAATTTCAAACTAAACAAAAATATCGACTAAATTGTACAAAATTGATTTACCATAACTTCCAAAGATTATCAAAACTGAACTTGTTACATGAAGTATGAATAATTTAAAAATGATTTGAACTAAGAAATTCGTTTACCTAGCACTGCTATAGTCCATTTCATTTAAGAAAAAAGTAAGAATTTGTACTAAAACGATGACCTCGAAATGTTAACCAATGAAATTGGTTAGAAATTAGGCGGCTTCACACTAGCGAAATTCACGTGTTGGTGACAGATAACATTTAATTTTTTTAATTACATTAAATAGTTCCTATGCAGTATTTCTTTATTTATTTCATCAAAATCGTATTAAAATTGAAGTAAATTTGTGAAAATAAGTTTCGTAAAATTATGCGGAAACTTTTAAACATTCTTAGTTAGGCAACACATATAACGCATTCAATTTGAATTTTTAAAATAACGTTTCCTTGTGTGAGCATTTGACCTGCCACCTACATTTTTAGTATCTGGGATGGACTATAGTTTGAAATCCGAAGGCACTGCCCTCTTAATATGATTTCTAAAAACTTTGAAAAGATTCAAAATTCAAAAATTTTTACCACGTTTTTTAACCGTGAGGCGTAAAACTAGAAAAAGAACTCAAAAATTTCAAACTAGCAGTGCTAGGTAAACGAATTTCTTAGTTCAAATCATTTTTAAATTATTCATACTTCATGTAACAAGTTCAGTTTTGACAAAGAGTATGTATATATAGAGGGACAGCTCTTATGGGAATACTTGTCACAAGTATTTCTTGATGGCTCTGCTACGCCATCTAGTGGAGGGTGTTATCTCTACGTCTTAATTTTTGGTCCTATATATACAGGGTGCTGAACGAGTTAGCTGAACATAGGAAATTAACATGTAAAAACTTATTTTTGCAAAAATACCTCCCTGTATATAAAGGATGAGCCATAAATTAAAAATTCAAACGTAGGGATCACACCGTCTACTAGATGGCGTATCAGAGCCATTAACAAAAACTTGTGACAAATATTTGTTAATGGCTGTCCCGCTATATATACATACTCTTTGGTTTTGATAATCTTTGGAGGTTATGGTAAGTCAATTTTGTACAATTTAGTCGATATTTTTGTTTAGTTTGAAATTTTTTTCTTATTTCACAATGTAAGCGATTGCGTGCAACTGAAGAATGGCAATAACCATGAAATAACGTTATATTGTACTATCGTATTACGAATTTTTCATTTTTTCAAATTTTCTTAATCCAAACCTGTTATGTGTTAATTGTCTCTTTTTTAAATTTTTTGAATTTTGATTTTCTACGTATTGTATTATTCTTATATTTTTTGAATTTAACCATAAATACATACTAAAAACCACAAATTTACTTAAAATTTTTTATTTTGAGTTCTTTTTCCATTAGCATACGTTTATGAAAATTACATTATTTGTTTTCGTCAAATTTTCACCAATTCCGAATTAATTTTTAAACTTTCAACACAAAATTTTTGACTGACAGTTTAATCAGTATCCTGGGATGAGCCGTTGAGTATAATGTCACTACTCTAACTTGATAATTTTACTCTTTAAAATTGAAATTGTAATCCGTAGTTTTGTGAACCCCCGGTTCATACTATTTTGTTCAGAAAGAATGAAAGATTCTTATTTAATAAAGTAAATCTCAGAATATGTACACAAAGCTTTCGATTCTGAGACCGGAGGTTTATTGGGTATAGAGTACTCGCCAGTACACCAGTAATTGTGTTTAAAAAACAAAACTTTTTAAACCAGTATTTCAGTGTTAACCGGGTCAGTTTAAACGAAATTCAAACCCTTGTTTCGCGTTATCTTTATTATTTACTATAGAAAACATCCTTCCCATACCAGAGCCGCCACAAATCGTTATTATGTACCCCGTCAGGAATGACGGACAGCTTTAATCCCTCTCTAAATCGTAACGCACGTCTACATTACTTTCTTGATACAATTTGATTGTATGATTTTAATTGTTCGGAACTTCTGGAAAATTTTCCTTCGTGTTCTGTGAAGTGTAATAGGAAAATTATAGCTTATAAAGGAGAGATTGTGTAGCTTTCACTTGACTGGTGAAGATTTGTTACATTCTAACTTACTAACTTTGTAAATCATCAAACTATTAAGAATTTAGTTTTCGAGTAATATAAAATGATACTGTTACATATCTGTTTCAATTTGTATGTTTTGTTGTTAATTTATGTATTATACATTGAAATTTGTACCGCAGAACCTTAACTATAAGACATCACTCTTATAGGAAGTACTCGAATATCAGTTTACTATGGCTAACCTTCGACAAACACATTAGGTTACAGTATTAAAAGTATTGCATTCAAAATATTTCGTGCGTGAATATTATCAAAACAGAACAAGGAGGATACGAGGTTCAATAAGTGAATAAATGAATCAGCGTTTGAGTAAATCTCAAAAATCAAATTAGGACTTTGAGTTGGGAAAAAATGAATTAGTTCTCTCTTAGCCGCTCTACTTTTACCAAATCGAGAAATAATCGATGCGTTCTCATGCTATGTTAGACTTTCTTAAGCTTTAAAAGCTTTAAATATTTCTCCAGCTTTATCTGGCATCATTCAGTGGTTTTAACCATTATGCGGTACTAACACTTTTTGGTCTAGAAGTTCTTAAAATATATGTAGGATCTAACGAAATCTTTTTATTTTCCATTTTTCATGCAAATTTTGATCTTATTTTTTTTATCGATATTTTATCGTCCGCATAGAGTTCTCCAAATTTTAATACTGTGCCAATGCGCGTTTGCTTTCTGCTGCCAAATTTTGAGTTTGATAATATAAACTTTACACTTAAAGAAATTGAAATTTATATTTAAACGACTTTGGATGGGCGAAAATGAAAAACTATCTCTACTTCAAGAGTTGATGGAGTTAAAATAGTATAAAACCTAACATCGAGAAAATTGCGGTTATTTTTAAAATTCAGTTTGGTTTAATGTATATGATATATATGTTAGATTATAATAATATGAAAAATATTTCTTCTGACATATGCAGATAATAATTATTATATTTTGCAAATAATCGATTCGAATGCAATGAACCTTAAATCATGCGTTCGCATCAAAATTGCTGCACGAAAACAATTCTTCCGGTCTACGTTTGATAAAGTAACATGGAAAAATAGAATTTGTACATGAAAATAATATTCAAAAAAATAGCTGTCGACTGATCATTGAAGCATTAACAGCCGAAAAAAACCATATGGTTGATCAGCGCAACGCCTTCGATAGGTCTGCATTGAATTTAATTGCGTCGTTATGCAAATTTTTATTTAAAATACAAACCAATTCAATTTATTTGTAGTAAAAAAATAATTGTCTGGCTACAAAGGCGAGAAAACCGCAAAAAGAAAATTTATTTCATTAGTAAAAATAAAAGTTATCGTCGTCGGACTGATAAAGCAAACAACTGTAATCGTTATTAAATACATAAATTGTACGACCTTATTTGAAATGATCACGAATTAATAAAGCAGCGAGCTTATTTGTATTAAACGGACAGTGTAACATTTATTGAATTTAATGAAATACGAAAAGTGCATTCTTGCAGTTTTCGCAACTTTCAAGTAAATTAATTGCGGTGTTTGGTGAGCAAATTAATATTTTTTCTGTTGATTTTGGCCAACTTTTATCAAATTACAACTTTTCACATAACATTTGAGGTAAATGAGAAAGTGGAAAAAGTTAACTTACCCCAAAGTTTCAAGTTGAAGCGAAATTAGATGCTCGAATAAAGTTTATTTGTAGTACAAACAATAATAAAAGTTTTCTTCGTACTCGAAAAAAAATTAATGTTCTAATTATTATTTTGTTTTAATGACACTTTAACGTTAAATAATATTTTTACATAGATTTAAACGAGTTTCGCTCAAGGGAGTCACGTCGGAACTGAACGACGACGCTAAAGGCACCTGACAACGTTGCGACGCCCTATTCGAAAACTCGCGCATTTCAAGACGTCCGTCCGACGTATAAATTTACTATTAAAACTAGTCCGATTTCTAACCAATCAATTTAATTAAAATTATAATGTGAACCATTAAAACTTAGAGTTGATATTAATTGATGTACAATTAGAGAAAATCGGTTACCGAAATGAGTTTCGAGAGCTCGAACACTGCAGACGATAATTTGCATAAGGAAACTTTAATAATTCGCTTCTCATTTAATAAAATTTTCAAGTCTGTTTATGCGTAAATAATAAAATGTCATACAAGGATATCGTTAGGGAGAGTTCAGATGTAGAGAAATAACAAAGAAGTTGTTCAAAATAAAAACATCATTAGCATATCAAACAAATTCAAAATACGAAATATTATGCAGCACAAATATATTGCATCAGCATATTTTGAACGTAAACGTAAAGAACTTCATTATTGTCTACTGAAGAGCAAAAGCTCAGGATGAACGATCAACAAGGAGGTCGAGGGAAGTAATGCAACGAAAAAATTTAAAATAATTGAAATAAAAAATATAAATTCTGCGAATGGTTTAAAAAATCTTCGACCAGAATACAAATTTAAAAGTCCAGAAATATATTTGAATTTGGGAAATTTCTGACTTGGTGCTCGCTTCCTTTCCAAAGTAATTATTTCACAATCCTGTTACTCTGCCAACGTTCTTGTTGCTTTACTTACCGGTTATGTCATAATGACTTACTTCAACTGCAGAAACTATACTGCAAATAATTTGTATTGATAAAGCAAACACCGATCTGTTCCATTATAATATTGTAAAAAAAACAACCAACTGAACTTAGAAACAAGAGCGTATGAACTAATCTTGGATGTCTTTAAACTGTCACGAACTGTTAGGATCATCATAGATAATAACATAATATTAATATAAAATTAATTAATTAAATAATATCATACCAGCAGATCAGATGGCTTATCGGCCACCCTAACCATCTAGTACTAGATATATGAATATTTTGGAAAATTCTTAAAGATTACAAATATTTTTTATTTTGATAAAGCTGAAAAACAAATAAATTGAAAAATGCAGCGGTAGCTGCTTGTATCATAGTTTACTATAATCAATAGATGGTAACGGTCCATTTTACACCATAAACCGAAAGGTTGGTAAAATACTAATAAACTTACTTATTCGGGATTTAAATTAACGACTACGGCATAACAATTCAACACTTTAACCGCTAGCCTATGTGCGTACCAAAATAATATTGATCGCAAAAATAATTGATTTAATTTTTCAGGATTGAGATGATGTTTATTGTCTTGGAAGATAAATCTATTAGAAATTGCTGGAGTGACAAAATTGGAAATTCAAATTCAAATAAACTCATTATGAATATCTAATCAATATTTATTTTAAGCAACTACAACATAATATATAGTACACGCTTTAATTTAAAACTACTTTAATTCACATACCCGGTAAAAGGACTGGTATTCATTTGGTCAGTATTTTAAAGCATTTTGGTCGGTATCTTAAACAGATAGTCAGTATTTTAAATAATTTAAAATTAATAATAAACAATTTAAAAAATTAAGTAAAATTCAGTTTTTTCGCATAATTATGTTCGTAT
Source organism: Cantharis flavilabris (assembly GCA_949152465.1). NCBI lineage: Eukaryota > Metazoa > Arthropoda > Insecta > Coleoptera > Cantharidae > Cantharis > Cantharis flavilabris. The sequence continues at coordinate 10,181,754 of OX424436.1, read as the reverse complement.
GGAAGTATGGACTACACTAATTGGACGCTGCAGTTTGGGCGCCAAATTTTTTCCAACATTTAAAGCAACTTTCAATCCAAATAATCCAGGGTCCTAATTTTTTAACAAAGCTCCTTAAAAAAAATCATTAAAAAGTTGTGTAGGGCTAATTAAAAATGTCTAAACCAATTTTTAATTTTATTATTTTATGTTAAATGTTTGAATTTGAATTTGCCGCGCAAATTTGGCTTCGCCAGTCAACCTGGACGAATTTAAATTGGAATTTGAAGATGGTGGAGAGTCTTCGTTAGCTTTTTAATGAATCTGCCTGTTAAATTGTTTAATTTGAGTAAGTAAAATCAAAATTATTTTGAAAAAGTTGTTTAATTTGAATTTAGTATAATAATTTATTAATTTTTGTCAAAAGTTTATAAGAACAACAAAAGTGTTTTTTATAGTGAAGCGGGCGTCACATGCACATTGAAGGGACAAACAACGTTCAGTTTATAAAAAGTTCCGGTAAAATTTGTAAAATTATAAAAAACATATCAATATACCTAGTATTAATCTTCACTTCCAAATTTTTATCGTCCAAAAAGAATTACTTTACTTCCGCGGTCATTTTAGCAAAAAAAAACTGGTTTCCACCGCCCATTGGTGCCACTACAAACCGTTGCCGACAAAACCAGCATAAATACAAAAAATTTCCAAATTTTTAACAAATAATTTTTTAAAAAAATATTAATTTTGTAAAACAAAAAACAAAGTGCAATGAAAAATTTTGGAACATGGCAATATACAGGGTGACCCAGACCACCCGTATCAGTACTTTTTTTCAAAAACGGTAAGTCGTAGAGAGTTGGGCTAAAAAACTTTATTATAAAAGCCCTAATGACGAATCTAATGGTGATATTATTATTTCCGGGAAAAGTCGGCATCCAGAGTAGTTTGCTCCAGAAAATCCAGAAATCCAGAATTTTAAATGGCACCATGTGTCGAAAGTGGTATCGTTGGAAAGCTCCTTAAAAAATTAGCAAGTTTTGTAGGAAAAATTTTTTTATTACTTTCACCCCTTTTAAGTTATATTCGACTTAAGTTATTAAGTTATTATTTTGATTATTTTGACTTTATTTAAAAAAATCTAGCTATCGGGTTAGACAATAATTAATAATTGCAATTGTTTTATCAAAGATATTGTTTATACAGAAAAACCGACAACGAGAGATGATATGAAGCTCAGAATTTGCAATGCCTGTCGATCATTAAACACTGAAGAAGTACTTAGAGCCACTGATAGTATAACCAGAAGAGCTCAACAGTGTTTAGAAGTAAATGGAAGACATTTTGAACACTTGTGACATTGCTCTAACGCGGTAGCTGGATTTCAAGTGCTGACTTTTAAAGTTAAGTTCGTTATAAGAAATTGAAATTTAATAATTTCAAGTGAATATACCTTAAAAGGGGTGGGAGTAATAAAAAAAATTTTCCTACAAAACTAGCTTAGTTTTTAAAGAGCTTTCCAACGATACCACTTTCGACATATAGTGCCATTTAAAATTCTGGGTTTCTGGACTTTCTGGAGCAAACTACTCTGGATGCCGACTTTTCCCGGAAATAATAATATCACCATTAGATTCGTCATTAGGGCTTTTGTAATAAATTTTTTTAGCCCAACTCTCTACGACTTACCGTTTTCGAGAAAAAGTACTGATACGGGTGGTCTGGGTCACCCTGTATAATATGTATGCATGGATAATAAAAAAGTTTTAAATATATGGGATATTCCATACCAAATCGCCACATTTGACCCAGACCCTTTTCGATTTAGCTGAAAGTGTTTCATCGTTTTCTACCCTATAAAAAACGGTTCTCAAAATTTTTTCAAATTTTTTTACTCTACTCAAAAAGATTATTTTTTGAACGCTAATCCCTAATCCTAATTAGGCTAATTCCCGCTAATCCCAGAGTAGACCGATTTTTTTTCTATTTTTTTAATTCATTGAAAAAAAAATTACAAATTTTCAAAAAGTTTTATTTTTTTTTTTCCAAAAATTTTGTTTATACAATAAAATAAATGCAATCAAACGATTTTACAGTATAATGTATTTATGTATATGTATAGTCTCCAGTAATGTTAAAAAACAAATGATTTTTAAAACTTAACATATTATGTTAAAAACTTTTCAAACTCAAATGAACACAAAATATGTAAAATATTAATTTAAACGCTAGAGAAGCAACTAATAAATGATTCGTTGCATTACTTTTAAAATCATTAAAATCATCAAAAATCATGGAATGTTAATTATATCAAACATAAATCAGGCATTACAGTGTTGTAGGTTGAGACTTTAAATTAAATGTACATTTAATACTATAAAATTGTTTAATTGCATTTATTTTATTGTATAAACAAAATTTTTAAATAAAATAAAAAATTTTAATTTTGAAAATTTGAATTTTTTTTTAATCGAATAAAAAAAATAGAAAAAAAATGTCGTCACTTCTGCATCAATACCTCCAATCATCAGTACACCAAGTCTTAACGGAATCTGTTAAAGATTTCCTGAGATTTGTTTGGTGTATATTGGGATGGTGCACAACATGGGGTGGCGCCACTATGCGCAGATTTTGGCATTTCGATCGCAAAAGCTAATTGCTGACATTTATTTAATAAACAAACATTAAAATACAGTAAATAAGCTTAAAAAATTATGATTTTTCTTTTATATTTGAACTTAAATTATAAAAAGTATGTCCTGTATAAATATATTCGGTTAAATTTTTCTAAAAATGTTGTTATTTATAACAACCGAATATAATTGTTATGACAGAAAATCCTATATTCGGTGGAAATTTTTAAGCAAAGTTGTTAATTATAACAACTGAATTTAGTTGTTATGAAAGAAAATAACCTGTGCAATTTTCTAAGCAAAGTTTTATAAGAAAAATTATTAATAACACAATCGAAAGGATCATCATCAATCGATCAGGATCAAGACTCTGAACCTACAAAATATTGGATTAATTTGCTACCTTATTGTGATAAGATCATATTTATGTGTTACGTTTTGGTGAATCTTCACCTACTAATTTTTTCTGTTCAAAATGTCTGAGAAGAATATAGAACAGATGAGGATGATTAATAACAATAAATTATTACCCTTGATTATTTTTCAAAGACACAGGGTAGGTATATGATGTTACTACGTACAATCTTTGTTTATATTATATAGTATGTTTGTGTCATCATTTCTCCTCTGCAAAAAAAAATAAAAACCTGACTGTAAAAAAATTTCAAAAATAAAAATTAATAATAAGGGCACCTTATAATTACTATAATAAAAACTACTATTCCCTTTAAATGGAAAAAAATAATTTTTTTTCTTCACTCAACAACATAAACTCTCGGGCACTTAACTCGAAAAATTAACTTATCATCCTCTACCCCCCCCCCCCCATTACAAAATTTAAACATTAATTTTGAGAGTTTATGTAGTTCAGCGAAGAAGAAAAAATTATTTTTTGCTTTTTAAAGGCAACAGTTAAGTAATAATTGAGGTATCAGCATCATAAGGAATTGATTGTTTCTGTGTAGAATTGCGAAACAACTATCGCACATGCGATAATGCCAATGCTTTTCCTTTTATGATTGTTTGAGGATTGAAATCAATACTATCAGTTATACCTTGAAATCCAGTTCGTATTATTGATTCCATTGTGATATAATAAAAAAGGATAATCGATTATTATTAATAAAACATTAGTTATATAATTAGTTATGTAATGAGACCACAGTGGTGGCTTGATGTGATCGCTAGTTGAGTTATGAGTGGAAATTCTGGGTTCAAATCCCGGACTCGGCAGAATTTCTTAGCACAGCCCTCAACATCACACTGTGGATCGAAATACTAATATCTTTCCCTAACATCTTAATGGAAAACGGGGTACAATAAGCCTAGAGCTTCAGTACAAAGTGGGCATTGAACCACTACCCGTGCAGCTAATTTGGAATTTAATTATTTACTTTTATAGTAAATTAAGCAATATAATCTGAAATTGGTAAAGCATTTAAAGTTTTATTTCAAAAAATAGTAATAAATTGCAGCAACACCATCGCGTTTAAAATATGCGACCGAAATGCCTAAATTCGCCACCTTGTGCGCTACCGTCGCAATTCAAAGTTGTGCACCATCCCAGTAGTCGTCACGGAACTTCAAGTTTCGTCATAATTCTAATCGTCGAGTTGACATGATATTTTATTTCTATCTTGGTATCGAAGTTGTCCCGAGAAAGTGCTAGCTAAAGCTAAAATGCTGAATTTGCGATTCAATTCAATTGGACAAACCTTACTGAATTACATATGACGATGACGGCGGGATTCCCATTGTAATCGTCTAAATTAAGATGTACATGCCAATTAGGGGTCGTCCATAAATTAAGTCACACGATTTTTAAGATTTTTAGACCCCTCTCTGCCCCTATGTCACATTTGTCACATTTTCATTGAACTCCTCCCCCCCCCCCCCCCCCAGTGACGTCAAACTTCTACCCTATAAAATGTAATGATTGGTAGAAATTGTTTTTTAAACGAACTTAAAAAATTAAATCAATTTTACAGGTCTTAAATAACATTACATTTTTATTCATATTTAATTTTTTTTTGGCCGCATGAAAAAACGCACGCAAGCGCTACTTATGTTGCTACAACCGATCCATGGATCAAAAAATTATATTTTTAAAAATTTGGCTTTGTGTCATCACAACATTTGAAACCCCTCCCGGACCCCCTGTCACATTTTGTCACAAATCTGAGATGACCCCCCCTACCCCCTAACGTGTGACGTAATTTTAGGATGGCCCCTTACTACAAAATTTGATCAATTTTTAGAATTTATTATATCTCACCATTACACATAGCATTACATACAGCACACAAATTTTCAATAGTTATTAAATTATTTAAATACTGGTAGGTAACTGTCAGATTAATTATTAATTTTTCGAACGGATGTCATGCATCATAATTTTTTACAAGCCATCTAACAAATTTTTACAAAAAATAGATAAATTAAGATTTCAGTTAATATTTTATGTAATTTTCTTATTTTTATATTTAGCTCATATATCTTCTCACCAATACTTGTACTTTAAAAGCTTTATTAGTACACAAAATTTGAATAAAATCGGTTGAACATTTCCGGAGATGCGATGACATTTTCATGTTTTTAAATTTATTTTATTGTGGTAGCCCTGGCAAAAGATTTCTCTGCCAAAACCTTATTTTCACCACTAAAGCCCACTAGACATACGTCCAAAAAAGTAGATTAACTATGAGAGTTCTACATCAATTTCTTATGGGAATTAACATGGGAAGATTTTAACTGCACTTACTTCCGGTCTCTGACGTCACAGCATTGTTTTAAGTATATCGCCAACATTTAATGTTGGTTTTAATGACGTCACAGTGTATAGAACAATGGGGGTGTGCTTTGACATCCTATTCTATAACAATAGGCATTGTTTCCAATCAATTGTTTAAGTATTTCGAAGACAATTACTTCCGGTTTGCTGAAGGTAGGTTCCTATTGTTCACAGGGAGACGCTTAGGCCTTTTTGGCAATGGGTGTGGTTTAGGCCCTTTTGGCAGGGAGCATGGCTTAGGCCCTTTTGGCAACGGGGTGTGGGTTAGGCCTTTTTGGCAGAGAGCATGGCTTAGGCCTTTTTGGCAGGGGGCATGGCTTAGGCCCTTTTGGCAACGGGGTGTGGTTTAGGCCCTTTTGGCAGGGGGCATGGCTTAGGCCTTTTTGGCAATGGGTGTGGTTTAGGCCCTTTTGGCAACGGGGTGTGGTTTAGGCCCTTTTGGCAGGGAGCATGGCTTAGGCCTTTTTGGCAGCGGGATGTGGTTTAAGCCCTTTTGGCAGGGGGGATGGCTTAGGTCTTTTTGGCAGAGGGGTGTGGTTTACGCCCTTTTGGCAGGGGGCATGGCTTAGGCCCTTTTGGCAGCGGGGTGTGGTTTAGGCCCTTTTGGCAGGGAGCATGGCTTAGGCCCTTTTGGCAGCGGGATGTGGTTTAGGCCCTTTTGGCAAGTGGCATGGCTTAGGCCCTTTTGGCAGCGGGCTGTGGTTTAGGCCTTTTTGGCAATGGGGTTTGGTTTAGGCCCTTTTGGCAATGGGGTTTGGTTTAGGCCCTTTTGGCAATGGGGTGAGGCTAGGCCCTTTTGGACACGGGGATTTGGCTTAAGGCCCTTTTGACCACGGGGTGTTTTTGTATGACAAATAAGTCATGCACGCGCGGGTTCCTCCGAAACCCAGATAATTTTTTGAAAAAAATTATTTAATTAAATTTAATATCGATGAGTAACTAATTAAATCATTAAATAAACAAACAAGCAGTTTATTCATTAAATAAACAATTATGTAGTAAATTTTAGGGGCCCGCAAGGTAAATATGATAATTTTAGAAAAAAATTTATTTAAGTAGATTTGATATCGATGAGTAACAAGCAGTGAGATCATTAAACAAACAAACAATTACGGAGTGTGATCAAATTTGTTGGGGCCCGCAAGGTAAATATTATATTTTTAGAAAAAAATTTATTTAAGTAGATTTGATATCGATGAGTAACTAATTACATAATTAAATAAACAAACAATTACCTAGTAGTCTAAAATTTGTTGGGGCCTGCAAGGTAAATATTATAATTTTATAAAAAATTTTTATTTAAGTAGATTTAATATCGATTAAACAAACAAACACTTACCTAGTAGTATAAAATTTGTGGGGGCCAGCAAGGTACATACTATAAATTTTAAAGAATAAAAAATTTAACCACCCCCACTCCAATTTAAAATTATTATAAATCTAAAGTTTTTTTTTTTGGGGTAATATAATATTCGAGCGCGTCAAGTCAAGAAATCAAAATGTCTTTAAATAACAAGCGTAAAGCAGTTGATAGTGAAAACAAATCAGTGAATTGTAAAAATATAAAAGTTGATGAATTGGATCAGCAGCATAGTGCAAAACCCAAAGAATTGTTATACCAAACAGCATATTATTTAAATAAATCTAAAAGCAAGAATGTTGGATTAGGTTTGGATCCATACGAATTTAATGCCGGATTAATATTATCGAGTTCAAAAGGAATAGAAATATTTCTAACCGAATTTGAATGGAATGTTATCATTAGCAACAAGTGCCATATTGAAAATTACTTTAGTCGTAGTGATCCTCAGTTCGAATTCATATCCCAGTATATAACAGGACTAATTGTGGAACCGGCAAAGATTAATGAAGATTTTTTAATCAAAATTTCAAAGGATGATCGTTATATTTACTTGGGGGAAGAAAGTGTAAAAGGAATATTTCAAATTGATGAAATCATTCAAGTTCGAATAGGAAATTTAAAAAATTTAAATTTTAAAAATTATTTCCATGAAACTTTATATTCCTGCGTAGAATTGGGTGGCGATATCTTGGATAACGTTCGTTATATGGCACAACCGACTGACGTGAACTGCAGTGATGAAAATTTGTGCATCCTGATTGAAATCTTGGTTCTTCGACCAAATATAATTATGGAAGCGGTTCAGAAATTATTCATTTAAAATGGTTGAAGTGAGACATACGGTTTATTCAATAGATGTTCAAGGATTTAATATACCTCAATTTATACCAAAAGAACTAGCAATTTATGACGGTGAAACTATAAAACATTATCTTTTTAAATCACCATGTCTGTTTAGTGAACTGAATGATAAATTCAAATTTCAAGTGCATTGGTTAGAAAACAATCATCACGGCATACCTTTCAATTCCGGTTCAACGCATTTAAAACACTTTAGTGAAATTGTAATTCAGGAAACCGAAAAAGCCGACGTAATATTTTGCAAAGGACATCAAAAATTTAACTGTCTTGAACCCATTTTGGGGAGAAAAATTTTTCAACAACTTGAAGATGAGGACGACTTGGAATGCACCTTTTATCCAGAAGTCCCTCTATGTAATAATAATCATAAATTTGAAATGTCATTTTGTTCGATAAACAATGCAATAAAATTATACAATAGTATTTGTTCAAAAAATTAATGTAATTATCTCATCAAAGATTTAATTAAAAATTTTAAAAAATGTTTATTTATTTAAGATTTTAATTTACAAAAAACCTACAGTTACTAACCTTGACTAAAAAGAAAATAAAAACAAATGAAAGACATGAAATTTTTTATTATTATCCAAGAAGTATATGGAAGAGGTTCATTTGGGTAGTGAAGCTAAAATATTATAAGTTCGATTATTAATTAATGATAATATGAATTCTATATTGATATTATCAACCATTTTAAATGGTACATTTTATATAGCTTGCCCCAAAAATGTTTTGTATGGATATGCCTGTTTGGAGTACGAAAATGATTTAAGCGAGGCTAATAATAATTGTTCATGGAAATTAATGGATGTAACAAAAAATGTAGATATTTGTACATTTACGATCGATTTTGAATCACATGACAGTTTTAATTACAAGTTGAAATTAATCGATAATTCAACAAAAAGTATCGAAACGAAATGGGAAAAAGTTCGAATTAATTGTAATATACCCCACGATGATAACTTTCTCATCTGTCAAAGTGTCTTTGGAACTACTACAATGTTTATTTTAGGAATCTGTGTATATTATTATTATTATTTAAAGAAACTCAATGTAATTAATAAAACCTATGACATCGATTGTAACTAATACTTACATTATAATGAGATTTCCATTTGTATACGAGTATATTCAAAGAAAAAATACAAAGGTACTAATTTAATACATATGTTTTATTTATTTATTTAAAAAACATTAATCTTACATTGGATTTACAACACCTGTAAACGGATTATAATTATATACAGAGTCGGTCAAAAGTAAAGAATAAGCAATCGTATTGACAGGAAAGTCCTTTAACGATTCAATTTCTAATTTAATGCTTAACATGGGCTCTTCAGCATGCTCGTTTTGTTTTGACATGGCAATAACGAATATCGGTTCTTATTTAAACATTGGAAAATTTAAAAACAGTTCAGTTTTCTCATATGGGACAGCATAATGCAATAGATTCATTACATCTCTGATAAACTTATTATAAAATACCTAAACAATTGATCAGAGACAATACTAATTTTATAATCTTGTTTAAACAAGATGGGTTAAATTTAAAAAATGTATACGAATATACGATGATCACGTGGGTAACAAATTTCATTCACTTTTCTAAAATGGTATGAAGTACACAAAAACGAAGAATTTAATATGCCAAGTTCTTTAATGGCTTTAGAGGTCTGTACCATAGCCTCTGCTTGTAACAAGATAATTTTCTGAAATCAAATTCAATAGGCAAAATTCTTCAAGGTGGTTATAGAAATATTGATAATCAGTCGGTAAGTGATACGCAGTGGCTGTTGTGGGAAGAACATACAAGAATAGTGTAAATAGCTCATTCAACCAAACAAACAGAAGTCAGATTGGGTGGTTTTAAGGCTGATGGCTACTGTGAAAGTACAATTCAGGTGTTTGAGTTTCACGGATGCTATTTTCACAGTAATCCTTTATATCACAAGTATGATAGAGACACCCCGCTACTCGATAATCTATCTGATACCCTAAATCTAAGGTACGAATCAACAATTACAAATACCTAAAGATTAAGGTTACTGGATTATGATGTGATTGAAATGCGAGAATGCGAATTTAAAGGTCAATTAAATCAAGATATAGTGAGGTATACAGAAAACTATCCTCTTATCAAGCTATTACCTCTGAATCCTCGAGATGCGTCTTATGGAGATAGAACAGGAAACACAAAGGCTCATTACAAGATAAAAGAAAGCAAAAAAAATTAAATATACAGACATTTGCGCACTTTATCCTTGGGTGTGTAAATACAGTAAATTTCCTATAGGCCACCACCGCGTATATGTGGCAGAAGAATGTCCAGAATTATCTAAGGATATTGACAGTATAATAAAATGTAAAATATTATCTCCTCAAGACCTGTATCGCCCTATGTTACCCAGCAAAATTAGCAATAAACTTATATTTTCATTACGTAGAGTGTGCGCAGAGATACAAAATAATAACGCGTGCAAAGAGAGTGTTGGAGATAGGTTTCTAGGAGGTACTCGGGTTATCGACGAGGTGTTAAAAGTTATAGAAAACGGTTACACAATGTTAGAAGTACATGAAATTTGGTGTTAAAATGTGGAAAATACGATAAGAATAACCGAACTGGTGATTTCTTTACTTCAATAATGAAAAAGTTTATAAAAAATAAAACAACAGGCTAACCTGAAAACAAAGAGCTATATGTTGAACATTTTTTTAAGCACGAAGGCATTCAGTTAGAATTTGAAGAAATCATAGAAAATTCAGGATTACGAGCACTGACGAAATCAATGCTACACTCATTTTGAGGGTAAACTGGGATAAAGGCAAAATCAACCTAAAACAAAAAATCATAAACAGTCCATCAGAATTTATTAATATAATGACAGATCCTACTTACATAGTGAACATTATTTTACCCATTAACGATAATACATTTGTAGTTAATTGTGAACATAGCGAAGAAACCTACGAGTTACATATTATTATCAACAGTAAACGTTTGCCTGGCCGCCTACACGACATGCAACACAAGCCAGGTTAAAATTGTATTCCAACATAGAGATGCTGGGCGACCGACAGGGTTTTATATTATGTATAAGAATATTACATTTTATCAAATAAAAGTATGCAAAATTTGGAGCTATGATATTGAGACATGTTGTGGGAGCTGTTCGATCTTTAAGGTGCTTTACCAAATTTACAGAACATCAATCATTCAAGGCGAACTTCAGTATTAAGACACATTGTGCGCTTCTTTAAAACAGTTTTTACAAAACGTTTTATTACAAGCTTCGCAAATCCATATATACTTGGCGGTTTTTCTATTAGCCTCCGATTTACCATAAAGAGCAGCCTCCTTCTGGTAACACATGAAACAACGTCTTTTAACAGACCCCCTTATCAGATGATGCTTTTCAGCCTCTTCAACACCACCTTTACCGTTATCACTACCGATGTCTTTGCTATCACTAGCGGTGTCTTTGCTATCACTACCGGTGTCTTTACTATCTTCATCATGAGAGATGCAAGTCTCACTTTCTTGCTTATTTATATATTCTTTTTCTACATCAGGTATAATGTAGGTATGTGTTTCTAAATTTTCTTGATTATTTTCAAATATAGGCGATTTCAATATTCTTTTATATATCCTTTTTACATTAGGTATGCTGTAGGTGAATGTATTTTCTTGTTTATTTTTAATCATAGGTGATTTGATTATTCTTTTATATACCTCTTTCACATTAGGGTTAATGTAGGGGTACGCATTTTTATGTTTATATTCAAATACAGAAGGCCTTTTTCTTCTTCTTCTTCTTCTTCTTCCATATATCTGTTCTATTGTAGAATTATCAGTATCTTGAATACAGTATTTGGTAGTGTAAGAACTTAGAAAGTGATACTTTTGATTGTCACCTATTACAATACCCATGATAAATACAGAGGATCTTATCAGAGAATGGTATATTTTATAACATGACCCTCTATATAAACTCGCACTATTATACCCTAACCGACCCTAGCACACAATTTAACAGGTCTGTTCTCTGTGTAAATAAAAAAACATGTAAATAAAGAACGATCATTTCACTATTTTAAGTACATACTTAATATCTTAAGAATTAATAGTTAAGGTTAAATTTTACATATGCTTAACATGGGAGTACATACAACTTCCAAGTCACGAGGTGTTTTGTTGACGGTACGTGTACTCTGATATAGTCTTAGTAACAGCGGCACCACAGGTGCGGCATCCCAGTCGAGGGGGATTGACTTCAGGCATACAATCCAACAGTTATGCCCTAAATATGAACAGGGCTGTTCATAGTTACCCTAACATGCCCTAAATATGAACAGGGCTGTTCATAGTTACCCTAACATGCCCTAAATATGAACAGGGCTGTTCATAGTTACCCTAACATGCCCTAAATATGAACAGGGCTGTTCATAGTTACCCTAACATGCCCTAAATATGAACAGGGCTGTTCATAGTTACCCTAACATGCCCTAAATATGAACAGGGCTGTTCATAGTTACCCTAACATGCCCTAAATATGAACAGACCTGTTCATAGTTACCCTATAATATTATTTCTCCTCTACTAAGCAATAAGTGCATGTGTATACAATAGGTGAATATCTCATAAATTGTGTATGAACAATGGGACGATATCAAAATTCACACCAATATCCCCAAAGAAAAATTTCTGGAAGCCCTCAAGATGTGTTTAGATACAACATACATATATCATATATCAGCAAATTTTTCTTTGGGGATATTGGTGTGAATTTTGATATCGTCCCATTGTTCATACACAATTTATGAGATATTCACCTATTGTATACACATGCACTTATTGCTTAGTAGAGGAGAAATAATATTATAGGGTAACTATGAACAGACCTGTTCATATTTAGGGCATGTTAGGGTAACTATGAACAGCCCTGTTCATATTTAGGGCATGTTAGGGTAACTATGAACAGCCCTGTTCATATTTAGGGCATGTTAGGGTAACTATGAACAAACCTGTACATATTTAGGGCATGTTAGGGTAACTATGAACAGCCCTGTTCATATTTAGGGCATGTTAGGGTAACTATGAACAGACCTGTTCATATTTAGGGCATGTTAGGGTAACTATGAACAGACCTGTACATATTTAGGGCATGTTAGGGTAACTATGAACAGCCCTGTTCATATTTAGGGCATGTTAGGGTAACTATGAACAGACCTGTTCATATTTAGGGCATGTTAGGGTAACTATGAACAGCCCTGTTCATATTTAGGGCATGTTAGGGTAACTATGAACAGCCCTGTTCATATTTAGGGCATGTTAGGGTAACTATGAACAGACCTGTTCATATTTAGGGCATGTTAGGGTAACTATGAACAGACCTGTACATATTTAGGGCATGTTAGGGTAACTATGAACAGCCCTGTTCATATTTAGGGCATGTTAGGGTAACTATGAACAGCCCTGTTCATATTTAGGGCATGTTAGGGTAACTATGAACAGCCCTGTTCATATTTAGGGCATGTTAGGGTAACTATGAACAGCCCTGTTCATATTTAGGGCATGTTAGGGTAACTATGAACAGCCCTGTTCATATTTAGGGCATGTTAGGGTAACTATGAACAGCCCTGTTCATATTTAGGGCATGTTAGGGTAACTATGAACAGCCCTGTTCATATTTAGGGCATAACTGTTGGATTGTATGCCTGAAGTCAATCCCCCTCGACTGGGATGCCGCACCTGTGGTGCCGCTGTTACTAAGACTATATCAGAGTACACGTACCGTCAACAAAACACCTCGTGACTTGGAAGTTGTATGTACTCCCATGTTAAGCATATGTAAAATTTAACCTTAACTATTAATTCTTAAGATATTAAGTATGTACTTAAAATAGTGAAATGATCGTTCTTTATTTACATGTTTTTTTATTTACACAGAGAACAGACCTGTTAAATTGTGTGCTAGGGTCGGTTAGGGTATAATAGTGCGAGTTTATATAGAGGGTCATGTTATAAAATATACCATTCTCTGATAAGATCCTCTGTATTTATCATGGGTATTGTAATAGGTGACAATCAAAAGTATCACTTTCTAAGTTCTTACACTACCAAATACTGTATTCAAGATACTGATAATTCTACAATAGAACAGATATATGGAAGAAGAAGAAGAAGAAGAAGAAAAAGGCCTTCTGTATTTGAATATAAACATAAAAATGCGTACCCCTACATTAACCCTAATGTGAAAGAGGTATATAAAAGAATAATCAAATCACCTATGATTAAAAATAAACAAGAAAATACATTCACCTACAGCATACCTAATGTAAAAAGGATATATAAAAGAATATTGAAATCGCCTATATTTGAAAATAATCAAGAAAATTTAGAAACACATACCTACATTATACCTGATGTAGAAAAAGAATATATAAATAAGCAAGAAAGTGAGACTTGCATCTCTCATGATGAAGATAGTAAAGACACCGGTAGTGATAGCAAAGACACCGCTAGTGATAGCAAAGACATCGGTAGTGATAACGGTAAAGGTGGTGTTGAAGAGGCTGAAAAGCATCATCTGATAAGGGGGTCTGTTAAAAGACGTTGTTTCATGTGTTACCAGAAGGAGGCTGCTCTTTATGGTAAATCGGAGGCTAATAGAAAAACCGCCAAGTATATATGGATTTGCGAAGCTTGTAATAAAACGTTTTGTAAAAACTGTTTTAAAGAAGCGCACAATGTGTCTTAATACTGAAGTTCGCCTTGAATGATTGATGTTCTGTAAATTTGGTAAAGCACCTTAAAGATCGAACAGCTCCCACAACATGTCTCAATATCATAGCTCCAAATTTTGCATACTTTTATTTGATAAAATGTAATATTCTTATACATAATATAAAACCCTGTCGGTCGCCCAGCATCTCTATGTTGGAATACAATTTTAACCTGGCTTGTGTTGCATGTCGTGTAGGCGGCCAGGCAAACGTTTACTGTTGATAATAATATGTAACTCGTAGGTTTCTTCGCTATGTTCACAATTAACTACAAATGTATTATCGTTAATGGGTAAAATAATGTTCACTATGTAAGTAGGATCTGTCATTATATTAATAAATTCTGATGGACTGTTTATGATTTTTTGTTTTAGGTTGATTTTGCCTTTATCCCAGTTTACCCTCAAAATGAGTGTAGCATTGATTTCGTCAGTGCTCGTAATCCTGAATTTTCTATGATTTCTTCAAATTCTAACTGAATGCCTTCGTGCTTAAAAAAATGTTCAACATATAGCTCTTTGTTTTCAGGTTAGCCTGTTGTTTTATTTTTTATAAACTTTTTCATTATTGAAGTAAAGAAATCACCAGTTCGGTTATTCTTATCGTATTTTCCACATTTTAACACCAAATTTCATGTACTTCTAACATTGTGTAACCGTTTTCTATAACTTTTAACACCTCGTCGATAACCCGAGTACCTCCTAGAAACCTATCTCCAACACTCTCTTTGCACGCGTTATTATTTTGTATCTCTGCGCACACTCTACGTAATGAAAATATAAGTTTATTGCTAATTTTGCTGGGTAACATAGGGCGATACAGGTCTTGAGGAGATAATATTTTACATTTTATTATACTGTCAATATCCTTAGATAATTCTGGACATTCTTCTGCCACATATACGCGGTGGTGGCCTATAGGAAATTTACTGTATTTACACACCCAAGGATAAAGTGCGCAAATGTCTGTATATTTAATTTTTTTTGCTTTCTTTTATCTTGTAATGAGCCTTTGTGTTTCCTGTTCTATCTCCATAAGACGCATCTCGAGGATTCAGAGGTAATAGCTTGATAAGAGGATAGTTTTCTGTATACCTCACTATATCTTGATTTAATTGACCTTTAAATTCGCATTCTCGCATTTCAATCACATCATAATCCAGTAACCTTAATCTTTAGGTATTTGTAATTGTTGATTCGTACCTTAGATTTAGGGTATCAGATAGATTATCGAGTAGCGGGGTGTCTCTATCATACTTGTGATATAAAGGATTACTGTGAAAATAGCATCCGTGAAACTCAAACACCTGAATTGTACTTTCACAGTAGCCATCAGCCTTAAAACCACCCAATCTGACTTCTGTTTGTTTGGTTGAATGAGCTATTTACACTATTCTTGTATGTTCTTCCCACAACAGCCACTGCGTATCACTTACCGACTGATTATCAATATTTCTATAACCACCTTGAAGAATTTTGCCTATTGAATTTGATTTCAGAAAATTATCTTGTTACAAGCAGAGGCTATGGTACAGACCTCTAAAGCCATTAAAGAACTTGGCATATTAAATTCTTCGTTTTTGTGTACTTCATACCATTTTAGAAAAGTGAATGAAATTTGTTACCCACGTGATCATCGTATATTCGTATACATTTTTTAAATTTAACCCATCTTGTTTAAACAAGATTATAAAATTAGTATTGTCTCTGATCAATTGTTTAGGTATTTTATAATAAGTTTATCAGAGATGTAATGAATCTATTGCATTATGCTGTCCCATATGAGAAAACTGAACTGTTTTTAAATTTTCCAATGTTTAAATAAGAACCGATATTCGTTATTGCCATGTCAAAACAAAACGAGCATGCTGAAGAGCCCATGTTAAGCATTAAATTAGAAATTGAATCGTTAAAGGACTTTCCTGTCAATACGATTGCTTATTCTTTACTTTTGACCGACTCTGTATATAATTATAATCCGTTTACAGGTGTTGTAAATCCAATGTAAGATTAATGTTTTTTAAATAAATAAATAAAACATATGTATTAAATTAGTACCTTTGTATTTTTTCTTTGAATATACTCGTATACAAATGGAAATCTCATTATAATGTAAGTATTAGTTACAATCGATGTCATAGGTTTTATTAATTACATTGAGTTTCTTTAAATAATAATAATAATATACACAGATTCCTAAAATAAACATTGTAGTAGTTCCAAAGACACTTTGACAGATGAGAAAGTTATCATCGTGGGGTATATTACAATTAATTCGAACTTTTTCCCATTTCGTTTCGATACTTTTTGTTGAATTATCGATTAATTTCAACTTGTAATTAAAACTGTCATGTGATTCAAAATCGATCGTAAATGTACAAATATCTACATTTTTTGTTACATCCATTAATTTCCATGAACAATTATTATTAGCCTCGCTTAAATCATTTTCGTACTCCAAACAGGCATATCCATACAAAACATTTTTGGGGCAAGCTATATAAAATGTACCATTTAAAATGGTTGATAATATCAATATAGAATTCATATTATCATTAATTAATAATCGAACTTATAATATTTTAGCTTCACTACCCAAATGAACCTCTTCCATATACTTCTTGGATAATAATAAAAAATTTCATGTCTTTCATTTGTTTTTATTTTCTTTTTAGTCAAGGTTAGTAACTGTAGGTTTTTTGTAAATTAAAATCTTAAATAAATAAACATTTTTTAAAATTTTTAATTAAATCTTTGATGAGATAATTACATTAATTTTTTGAACAAATACTATTGTATAATTTTATTGCATTGTTTATCGAACAAAATGACATTTCAAATTTATGATTATTATTACATAGAGGGACTTCTGGATAAAAGGTGCATTCCAAGTCGTCCTCATCTTCAAGTTGTTGAAAAATTTTTCTCCCCAAAATGGGTTCAAGACAGTTAAATTTTTGATGTCCTTTGCAAAATATTACGTCGGCTTTTTCGGTTTCCTGAATTACAATTTCACTAAAGTGTTTTAAATGCGTTGAACCGGAATTGAAAGGTATGCCGTGATGATTGTTTTCTAACCAATGCACTTGAAATTTGAATTTATCATTCAGTTCACTAAACAGACATGGTGATTTAAAAAGATAATGTTTTATAGTTTCACCGTCATAAATTGCTAGTTCTTTTGGTATAAATTGAGGTATATTAAATCCTTGAACATCTATTGAATAAACCGTATGTCTCACTTCAACCATTTTAAATGAATAATTTCTGAACCGCTTCCATAATTATATTTGGTCGAAGAACCAAGATTTCAATCAGGATGCACAAATTTTCATCACTGCAGTTCACGTCAGTCGGTTGTGCCATATAACGAACGTTATCCAAGATATCGCCACCCAATTCTACGCAGGAATATAAAGTTTCATGGAAATAATTTTTAAAATTTAAATTTTTTAAATTTCCTATTCGAACTTGAATGATTTCATCAATTTGAAATATTCCTTTTACACTTTCTTCCCCCAAGTAAATATAACGATCATCCTTTGAAATTTTGATTAAAAAATCTTCATTAATCTTTGCCGGTTCCACAATTAGTCCTGTTATATACTGGGATATGAATTCGAACTGAGGATCACTACGACTAAAGTAATTTTCAATATGGCACTTGTTGCTAATGATAACATTCCATTCAAATTCGGTTAGAAATATTTCTATTCCTTTTGAACTCGATAATATTAATCCGGCATTAAATTCGTATGGATCCAAACCTAATCCAACATTCTTGCTTTTAGATTTATTTAAATAATATGCTGTTTGGTATAACAATTCTTTGGGTTTTGCACTATGCTGCTGATCCAATTCATCAACTTTTATATTTTTACAATTCACTGATTTGTTTTCACTATCAACTGCTTTACGCTTGTTATTTAAAGACATTTTGATTTCTTGACTTGACGCGCTCGAATATTATATTACCCCAAAAAAAAAAACTTTAGATTTATAATAATTTTAAATTGGAGTGGGGGTGGTTAAATTTTTTATTCTTTAAAATTTATAGTATGTACCTTGCTGGCCCCCACAAATTTTATACTACTAGGTAAGTGTTTGTTTGTTTAATCGATATTAAATCTACTTAAATAAAAATTTTTTATAAAATTATAATATTTACCTTGCAGGCCCCAACAAATTTTAGACTACTAGGTAATTGTTTGTTTATTTAATTATGTAATTAGTTACTCATCGATATCAAATCTACTTAAATAAATTTTTTTCTAAAAATATAATATTTACCTTGCGGGCCCCAACAAATTTGATCACACTCCGTAATTGTTTGTTTGTTTAATGATCTCACTGCTTGTTACTCATCGATATCAAATCTACTTAAATAAATTTTTTTCTAAAATTATCATATTTACCTTGCGGGCCCCTAAAATTTACTACATAATTGTTTATTTAATGAATAAACTGCTTGTTTGTTTATTTAATGATTTAATTAGTTACTCATCGATATTAAATTTAATTAAATAATTTTTTTCAAAAAATTATCTGGGTTTCGGAGGAACCCGCGCGTGCATGACTTATTTGTCATACAAAAACACCCCGTGGTCAAAAGGGCCTTAAGCCAAATCCCCGTGTCCAAAAGGGCCTAGCCTCACCCCATTGCCAAAAGGGCCTAAACCAAACCCCATTGCCAAAAGGGCCTAAACCAAACCCCATTGCCAAAAAGGCCTAAACCACAGCCCGCTGCCAAAAGGGCCTAAGCCATGCCACTTGCCAAAAGGGCCTAAACCACATCCCGCTGCCAAAAGGGCCTAAGCCATGCTCCCTGCCAAAAGGGCCTAAACCACACCCCGCTGCCAAAAGGGCCTAAGCCATGCCCCCTGCCAAAAGGGCGTAAACCACACCCCTCTGCCAAAAAGACCTAAGCCATCCCCCCTGCCAAAAGGGCTTAAACCACATCCCGCTGCCAAAAAGGCCTAAGCCATGCTCCCTGCCAAAAGGGCCTAAACCACACCCCGTTGCCAAAAGGGCCTAAACCACACCCATTGCCAAAAAGGCCTAAGCCATGCCCCCTGCCAAAAGGGCCTAAACCACACCCCGTTGCCAAAAGGGCCTAAGCCATGCCCCCTGCCAAAAAGGCCTAAGCCATGCTCTCTGCCAAAAAGGCCTAACCCACACCCCGTTGCCAAAAGGGCCTAAGCCATGCTCCCTGCCAAAAGGGCCTAAACCACACCCATTGCCAAAAAGGCCTAAGCGTCTCCCTGTGAACAATAGGAACCTACCTTCAGCAAACCGGAAGTAATTGTCTTCGAAATACTTAAACAATTGATTGGAAACAATGCCTATTGTTATAGAATAGGATGTCAAAGCACACCCCCATTGTTCTATACACTGTGACGTCATTAAAACCAACATTAAATGTTGGCGATATACTTAAAACAATGCTGTGACGTCAGAGACCGGAAGTAAGTGCAGTTAAAATCTTCCCATGTTAATTCCCATAAGAAATTGATGTAGAACTCTCATAGTTAATCTACTCAAAAAGTTTGATTGCTATTAACGCAGAAATGCCGAAGAAAATCGAGGGACAAGGACTTTTTTCAAGATTTCACTAAAAACGTAATCTTTTTTTTTTAATGTTGAATTCCTGACTTTTATCAAATAGATTTATATGCTGCCAAGTTGTGGGGGGTCAATTTTTCTACGTACAAAATTCGGTTGAGATCCCTTCAGTACTTGATGAGTTTTCGCCTTTCTACCGTAAACCCTACTACCATACTAAATTTGGTCATGATTGGTTGAACGGTTTAGGAATAAAGCGAGAGACAAAATTTGACGAGCGACCGACATACAGACCGACACAGAAAAAACTTTTTTAATTTTTGCAAATCTTTACGTTTCTGAACACGGTGTTCTCAAAAATATTAAAAAAAATTAAAAAAAAAAAAATTTCGATTACCTTACCCCCAAAAAAAATTTTTGTTTTGATTGGAGGTAGTAGATCGGCTCACTCCGAGATTAGCGGAAATAATCGCTGAATTAATTGAAGTCTTTCTTGAGTATATAAAAAATGACGAACTTTGAGAAAATAACGGTTTTCCTCAAAAAAGGCAAAAATTTCATGGAGTTCGGCATCTTAAAAATTTTTTGTATGTTCTTCTGAAAAGTACATTTAAAAACAAAAGTTTTCAATTTTTGAAAAAGTTATGGCTATTTGAAAATTAAAAAGCTATTTTGTTGAAAAATTTATAACTTTTTTTTGGGTTGTACTATAATATAATATATAATAATATAATAATAGTAAAATAGTAATAATAATTGTATAATTTACTTCTGTGAATGTCTATGCAGTGAAACTATGCGGTGCGTAGGATATCACCTTGGTAAAAGTCAAAATGACTTACTAGGGCATTATTAATGGAATGATTTTCCTTTGCCTCTTCTATAGCCCACAGATTTAAGTATATTCAGCCTTAGATCACAGTAGTGTATCTTCATTTTCGGTCTTTCATTTATGTAATACTTCTGGTTTTTATTTGAATTTAATAATAATAATAATTTACTTATACTGATCAAATTTAAATTTTACTGATCAAAGACTGAATTGTATTGACCAATTCAATATTATGCTGATACTTAATAATTTATACCGGCCAAAGTATTATTATATACCTACTGACCATTTATTTTATAAGATGCTGACCATTTCTGAATTAAAATATATAGTTGCCTGGTAAAAGTAATGACTAATGAATAGAGAATTTTACAATAAAAATTTGATTATGAAGTTTTTCCCAATGGATTACAGTCCACTTTAGCCAGGTAGTGAATTTTCCATTTGTATTTAAGTTTTGATTGGCTTTCCATAAGACTTCAGAAAGGGTCTGCTCAACGATGGTTTCTAATGTGGGATTTACTTCAAGTAAGCTATATATAAATATTTGATTCAACCTAGAAAGTTGAATTATTTGTTAGCATTGTTTATCTTGCGGCCAGATTAACCTCCTGCTTTCTGAGAGCTGTTTTACAGCGTAGGATGAGGGCTTGGCGTCATCCGATCTAAAATAATGTTTATCACATAGCAAGACAGAATTTATTCCGCAACTTTTGCTACCATATTACTTTCAAAAATTCACACTGGTGAGAAACCATTTAAGTTGAATGATGAAGCAGACCGTAATTTGAAGGATATTAATTTTTGCTAAACCGTAAAAATGATAATCAGACAAGGTTATTGTTTTGTATTAGATCCCAGATTAAAAGACCAGATTCTCATGAATTTTGATTAAACATTGACAATTCAATAAACCTCATAAGTGAAATTATCCATCCAAATTAAACCCTGAAAATTTGTTATGAATATTTTCATTGATAAGTACGGAAGTTTCGTTCATAAAATGAAAAACAGTTTAGTTCCAACTCAAGAAAAGAAAATTGAGAGTAATCATGGGTAATGAATTTTATTTAATTGTATGTCTGCAAGCGTATTTTTAATTATCAGGGTACCCAAATTTTGCTATTGATACATAAATTTGTTTTATTGTGTTTATAATAATCATTCTATAACTTTGAAAACCTAGATATAATATATGTAGGTAGGTACTGCAGTACTTACTTTTTATATTATATAATGTTTACTTTATCATACAAAGTATGAAAAAGTATTGTTATCGTGCGGAAAAAAAAAATTGAGATTTAGATGAATTTAGGCATATTGGGATCCCAGAAGCGGAAAATCATCATTTCCAAAAAATGTCTGTATGGGTGTGTGTGTGTGTGTGGGTGTGTGTGTGTGTGTGGTCAAATTTTGTGTGCGCTCTACCTCAAAAAGTAATAGGAATTTTTTAACAAAATTTCGTATTTAGTTCATACATATTGAGACTTAGAACTGATTAGATTTTGGTTAAAATCGGTACACGGAAACTCAAAAAAAAAAATATTTTGTAAATAAAAAAAATAATTTTTTTCCTTTTCTTTAAATTTTATTTTTTTATTAAATTCTTCTCTATAATAATATTAAAAAAGTATTAATCAATAATCGTGTAAATATCCAATTTTTGAAAATATTCGTTTTTCAAATTTAAAAAAAAAATTTTTTTTCTTATTTTTAAAATTTTATTTTTTTATTATGTTCTGTTCCGTAATAATAATAAAAAAGTATTAATCAATAATCGTGTAAATATCCTATTTCTTTATATTTTTGTTATTTAAAAGTATGATAAAGTTATGGGCATGGGCACATCCGATTTTTTATTTTATAAATAGTTATTGGGATTATTATCTTTTTATCGTTCACTATATCTCCAATAGAAATGTTCATTAACCTTTACGGTTATGCGTACATTAACTTTTATTTTGATTTTCTATTAATATCCAAAATAAAATAGTCAGGGCCGGTAATATCCTGAGGTGAAAGCACCAAATAATGGAATAAATATGAAAGATGCTACGTCATAAAAAATCAATTCTTGAGTATACAACATATTTGGCACCTATCGTGGGAAAGTCGCAACTGTTTATTTAAAAATAAATTAAAAAATATAAAATATACAACTTATAAGTGTAAGAAATCCGGTGAAGGTGTGCACTCTTCCAAATATTTATATTCCCAAGTTAGTAGTGAAATGCTGATGGCACTTTTGAATACATATCTGATGTTTTATAAACCTCATACAAGCACATTGAAGAATTTAACCCTACAATGTTAAATTTGATGCAAATCATAATGATTTTGAAAGATTTGAAAAAGTCATTTTGGAAACATAACGGAACAAAGATTTTAATATCCTGGTGGAAATTAGCTATCAAACTTGTAATTATTAGTATTTTGTACTTTGATGTCAATCTGAACTTTTATCTCTCCATGTACGCAATAAATATGATGAAGTGTTCCAAATGAAACTTCAAGTTGGGTAAAACTCTTCCAATTATTCAAACTTTTAGACATCAAATACAAAAGATGCGTTCTGAAAACTGATAAATGAAAAATAGAATAATTACCAAAAATTCAGCAAGCTTGAGAAAAATTGAAATCTTCCAGTTTAATTAAAACGTCGAGCTTAATTTAATTTAATTAATATTCTAGAATAAAGATTACAAGAAAATCTAATAAATAAGAAGCGCTTAACATGAAAGTGAAAAATAGATCAATTCTAACTTAATAAATTTAAAAATCTTTTAAAGATGTTGATTGGAATAGTAACAACTTTTGGGATTGGTAAATAAACGGAAAAATCTTTTGGATTGCTGGTGGAAAAACGATCTGCCTATTAGTTTGGCAAGTTAGAAACATTACATCAAATGAAACGTAGCGGCATTGGATGTCGAGAAGATTTACAATTGAGATTCGCTTCTCATTTTAATCGAACATTCATTTCAATTACATAGTTTATTGGAAAGTTCAATACGCAATTCACTTGATTAAAATCAGAATTACATCGAAACTGTTTCAAAAACGATATGGAGTAATAAAACAATTAATTGATTTTTACATATTGTATTAATAATTTCTACAGATTTAACTGCTTCAAATAATGCATGTTTAATATTAGGTATTAAAAAAAAGATTAAATAGAATTTTGAAAAGCTTCAATTTTATTTTGGGAGTAAGTAAATTGTTATAAATTTAGAATAATCGATTATTATTAACGTTAACGTTATGTAGTCGAAGTTTTAGTTGTTTTTTCGTAAAAATTTAGACAAATCTCTTTTAATTTGTATTTAATCTCTAGTCTAGACTATAGAGTTACAATTGCTTCTATTTTTTTAAGCAGCATACAATTTTCTGGGTCAGTTTCACCCTAATGCATTTTAAATGAAAATTTGAAGTTTAAAGTGTAACTTAATGACATTTCGATGGATAATACAGTTTTACATGTTTTCAGAAGTAGAAGTTGATCACTGAAATTTGAACCAAAATCAGGTGTTCGAAATTCCAAAACTTTGCCTTCTTTCGATCGTGTCTTCTTCTTCAGCTGGATGAAAATTACGTACATCCTTCATCGAGCCAGTTTTCAACTATACAAAGCTGCTGGCGTTGGAGTGGAAATTTTCCAGCTTTAAAATTTAACAGATATGTAATTGTCACACTTACCACACATGGAAAGCCGCTAGTGTTCAAAAAGCACTATTATTAAAGTTGTAGTGCTTTTTTGGCAAGACAACTTGACAATACTTTTACAATTTCAAGAGTTTGCGGAAACTAACATAATTAGCCAATGTTTATACTACTTATATCAATACGGGGTTGAAAGAAATTTGTTTTGAAATAAACAGGATTACAAGATTGGTCTGTTGACATTTGCACCTAAATACAATATTAAAGGGTGAAATTTCACTTTAAACTTTCCCGAAATTTTTTTCAAAGGAAAAGTTATGCTTTTTTTATAACGGATTTTAAACTTTTCCGTAAATATCCAAAATAAATTTGGAACTTTAGAGCGAAATGTCACCTCTTAGGATTGTCTTTTGGTAGAAATGTCCTAATATCAATCGTATAGTTAATAGTTAATACTCACCGAAATGGTAACATCATCAAACTTCGGATTCAACAAAATCCGGGACTCTCAATGCAAGAGCGGCTCGTGGAACTGTAATCTTACGAAAGTCGGTTTGACGAATAGTGAAAAATGAGCTTAAGGAGAGAAGCCTTACAAGATGTAAAAATCCCAAATGTTATCGATGAAAACAAGCAAGTATGACTTCAATGATGTCGTGCTTTTCATCATCGCACCGCTACTCAAAATTGAAAAAATTTCGTTTTCATTAATGAAAAATTTTTTTACAATCGAACTATTTCATAACCGTCAAATTGATAGGTATTGGTCAGAAGAAGCACCCGGACCTTCTGCCATCGAGGTCCAGCGCCAACATCCCAAGTTTGCCATGGTTTGAGTGGGTATTTGTGCTACCAGTAAAATATCTTTAGTTTTCGCTGAAGAAGAAGTTAAAATCAATAAAGATACCTACCGTCGGAAAAATTTTAGAAGCTGTAGTAATTCCATGCGCCCAACAGAACATTTTTGACCAACATTGGACCTTTTGACAAGACTTTACGTCTTTTTATAAAGCAAACACTACGCAAATATGTTGCCGAATCAATTTTCCTGATTTTTTTAGTTCCACTGAATGGTCCTCGTACTCATCAAATCTCAACCCAGTGGATTCTGCTATATGGTCAATTTTAGAGACCAGGACCTGTGCAAAACTCGACAAAAGTTTGAAATCATTAGAACAATCCTTGTTTCAGGTATAAGACAAAGTATCCCTAAAAGAGTTACGAAAAAAAATAAATTTTTTTTCAAAATTTGATTTTCAAATTTAATTAGACACCTGATGATATATGATTATTCATATGAAACATGTTGTGATTATTTTTAAAAACTTAAAAATACAAAATATTTGCGAAGTCGGTACTATTTATATATTATATAACATACTTCGCTTGACGTAAAATATTCTTTTATTTAAAAGGTCAAAAAATGCTTTCAAAATTGTTAAAATTTTCATTTATCGCACTGGCCTTGTAATAAAAATAATTACCATGGAAACTTTCATAACCAGTCCGATAAACAAAACTTTTAACAATTTCTAAAGCATTTTTTTGGCTTTTTAAGTAAAAGTTAGATGAAATCTAATGCTCTTATCATTCATAGTTTATATTTCTGCATCATTTATTTGGTGTCTCTAAAATAATCTAAAACGATAAAATAGCATACCTGAGAATTAATGCAAACCCTTTCAACATATCGATAATTAATGTATATGCTCCAACAGAAGACAAAAATGCGGAAGAAAAAAACGAATTTTATAATGAAATAGAAGGAATAGCGGAGGAAGTACCAAAACATGACACGTTACTGATCATAGGGGATTTCAACGCACAAATAGGAAAGGAAGACTACGTAAAAGAAGTGGCTGGTAAACACACAATACACAAGGATACTAATGATAACGGTAACCGACTATGCCAGCTAGCATCATCATTGAACAACAAGTAACGTGGATAAAGCCAGGAAATACTAGCGATGATGGAAACCAGATCGATCATGTATTAGTAACAAAGAAAAGGGCGACGTCAATACAAGATGTTAGAACGTTCAGAGGAGCAAATGTCGACTCAGACCACTACCTAGTGGCTGCGACACTAAAGCAAAAGATTAATACCCAAGGTATAAAAGAAAAAGGTACTGTAAGATGGGACTTAGAGAAATTAAACGACGAGAAAATAAAAACAAAATACATCGAAAAAATAAACGAACAAATAATGATCACGCGCGGGAAAGCAACAACATCGATGAAGACTGGAAAGGTATAAAGCAAGTAATACAGATAGCAGTTGAAGAAACGATAAAACGTAAAAGCAAAAAGATAAATAGAAAATGGTTTAGTGAAATCTGTGAAGAAAAAGTAAAGATAAAAACAAAACAAGAGCCATCTGGATTAGAACAGGAAAACCGGAGGACAAAAACAAGTACGTCGAAATGAGAAAGGTTGCATATAAGGTTTGTAAACAAAGAAAAAATGCGTGGCTGAATGATATGATAACCGATTTGGAACAGGAAAGTCAAAATAACAATACAAGGAATTTTTATAAGAAACTAAATAACCAAAAAAGAATTAATAAAATAAGACCCAG
Source organism: Cantharis flavilabris (assembly GCA_949152465.1). Taxonomy (NCBI): domain Eukaryota; kingdom Metazoa; phylum Arthropoda; class Insecta; order Coleoptera; family Cantharidae; genus Cantharis; species Cantharis flavilabris. The sequence continues at coordinate 10,154,705 of OX424436.1, read as the reverse complement.
AGCAATGAAAGACGAGCACGGTAAGCCAGAGAATGATGAAGAAAAAATTAAAGAAATATGGAAAAAACACTTTAAAAAATTACTGAACGCAGGCGGTAGGAAGGGACAACATATGAGAATTAGGAACGAACATAAAGATCCACACATAGAAGAACCTACATTTGATGAAATGATAATGGTAATGTGTAAGATGAAAAATGGGAAAGCACCTGGCAAAGATGGAATGCACGCGGAAATGATCAAGAATGGAGGAAACCAACTCCAGCAAAAAATATATAACCTTATAAGAACAGCGTGGATTGAAGAAAAAATACCCGAAGAATGGCAAACAGGAAGAATAATTCCAATTCATAAAAAAGGAGACCTCGAAGAGTGTAGTAATTACAGGGGCATAACGCTATTAACAGTGGTATACAAAGTACTATCATCTTTAATTTTAGAAAGATTAAAAAAGTATACAGAACAAGCACTGGGAGAATATCAGTGGGGTTTTAGAGAAGGTAGATCGACAGTTGATGCGATACATATTCTAAAGCAGTTAACAGAAAAATTTTATGAACATAACATGGAAATGCATATGCTGTTTGTAGATTTTCAACAAGCCTTCGATACAGTGAATAGAGAGAAAATTATTATAATATTGCGCGAAATGAAAATCCCAGAAAAACTAATAAACCTGATATACATGACAATAGCTAACACGAAAGGCTCGGTAAGAATTGCGGAAGGGGAAACCGAAGATTTTGAAATAATGGTAGGAGTAAGACAGGGTGATGCACTCTCGGCGCCTTTATTCAACTTGATGATGGAACATATAATATTAGAAAATTAGACTGTAAAGGCACAATAGTTAACAAAGAAGCACAATTATTAGCGTATGCAGATGACATAGTCATAATCTCCAGAACCAAGAAGAAACTGATTGAAATTTTTGAAAAATTGAACCTTCATGCAACGGTAGCGGGTTTGAAGATAAATGAAAAGAAGACCAAATACATGCGTTGCGGAAGGAACTTAAGTGCGACAACTGAAAACTTAAGAATGGAACAATACGGTTTCGAAGAGGTAAATGATTTCAAGTACTTAGGAGTCAAGATTAACAATAGATGTAACAGAGAAGATGAAATAAAGGAAAAGTTGCAAGTGGGAAATAGAGCCTTTTATACAAACAAGAAATATTGAAGAATAGAAATATAAGTCGAAAGACAAAAATAAGAATTTATAAGGGACTGATACGACCTACTGTAACGTACGCCGCTGAAGTACTCTGTATGACAAGTGTAGAAGAAGAACAACTAGAGATCTTTGAGAGGAAGGTGATTAGAGCAATTGTGGGACCAAGGAAGATTAATAACTCAGATCTAAGAATAAGAAAGAACGAAGAGATAGAGAAATTGTTAAAAAATGAAAATATAGTCAGGTTTATCAAGTCACAGCGAATTAAATGGTTAGGACATATAATGCGAAGAGAAAAAGAAGAAGCAATAAGATTCGTAATTGAATGGAAGCCAGATAAGGAAAGATGCAGGGGAAGGCCAAGAATAAGATGGTGGGATAGCGTAATGAAAGACTTAAATGAGATGGAAGTCAAGAACTGGAGAGAAAAGTGTGCGAATAGAAAAACTTGGAGACTAATTGCAAAAAGAGCAAAATCACACGAAAAGTTATAGCACAGAGTAACAACAGAGGAGTAATCCACCTCATAAAATGGATTGTGAAGACTTCTAAGAAGTGGTTATATTCCGACAGGAATGGAAGCCTTTGATTGATTGATTGATTGAAAATAATTAGGGAAGCAGGAATTTGCATAAATAAGTTTTTACGTGTTAATTTTCTATGTTCGGTTAACTCAGTCATCACCCGGTATATACAAGTCACCGCAAACTACGAAATTTAGCAAAATCAAATTCAAAATTTATAAATTTTTTAATTTTCTCAAATTCAAATGTAATATAAAACGTTGTATGCATCGCTAGCATTACTCGATGTTTATGCTCTCGAGCAACTTAAAAACTCTCGACCTTTTAAAAAGGTTGCCCTCGACATGAACATCGTCATAATGCCCTTGATACATAAATAACTATTATGTAGAGTGTAACAAATTTTTGTAATTTGTTTAATTGCTGAGTACGCCCCTGCCTAGAGTCTGATTGGGAGATGGGAGTTTGCGTTTTGTAAACGCAAGAGCGCATTTTCCGGACTTTGATGTAAACTTTCGTAAGGGTGAGAGTGTTTTTCGTGTGCTCGTCGAATTTGAGTAAGTTCTTTTACTTTTTACATTAAAACTTCGTAGGGAGACACCTAATTTAGACGATGTTTTTTTACTCGTTCGATCTGTTGTTTTGTGCTGACTGGAAATCTCGTGTTTGCTTCCGAATTGCAGTAGTTTATTTTTAATAATTTGCGATAGTAAATTATTTTATATGGAACCAACCCATTGCGAGTATCTATCGATGATGTTAAATATTTAATTTTATATTTAAATTTTTAATTAGCGTATGCTGCTTGTTCTTAGTTGTGTTTCTCTGAAGGATAATAATTGAGAAGAGTAGCTGCGACTTTTTGATGTTTGATTGCAACTGCCATTTGGCAGCACACTTCTTGCAGAGATTATTTTTTCGTTTTATCGTTACTTTTTTTCCGGAACATATGATCCTTGCTTTCCGCACTATCTACAGCTAGATTAACATCTTGGGCATCTACAGTAAATAAAATCTGGTTGATCGTTTTCCCAGCGTGTAGAGAAAAATTCTGGAGGCCCCATGAGGGGAAGAGAAATTGTTTGTTTTCCGTCCTGGCTTATCGTTGGTGCTATCAGTGTTAGGATTAGTAATTTGTTTTTTTAAAACCAAAGTTTCACCTTGGGTGGATTTAGGTGCTGCACTGACGAGCACAATTTGTTTGCAGGGTCGGAGATTGGAAATTCGGTTGGTCCCCGAAGGGGCGAAGGAAATTTTTTATTACAAGAGTTAATAGATTTTTCAGGAAATCACCTGAAATGATTTATTAAAAGATTGTCCGGAATACCGGAGCATAAACATATTCTTTATTGGGGTGGATTTCTCCTAGAACACTAAATTAGAGTTGGCAATTTTTTTAAATTTCAAAGTAAGCTATTTCGGATTAGCTGTCTATCTCTGACGCGCATGTATAGATTAACGAGATTTCAAAAGAAGATGAACTAGCAGATAATATTGGTATTCAACTTTTTTAAACAGCTAGAGCCTCTGTCTACTTACTTATTAGATGACAGAACATATTTGGTTAGTGAAAAACAAAAGCTGCAGTTTTAGGTCAAGGTTAGGATTTAAACTAGAATCAGATGTAAACAATGCTTTAGCTGTTACTTTGAAGCTATGAAATATGAAACCATATTTCGCAGATTAAATTTTCAGCTTAACATTTTGACAAGAATTCAATTTTAACACATGGAAAACCGTCAGTGTTTATTAACAGTGGCAGATTATCGCACAGGCGGATGAAGAGCTCGCTTGAGGCCTCCAAATTTTGGATGACCTCAAAATTTGTTTATAAAATATAAAAAAAAAGTTTCTAAACAAACTTTAAATTTTAAAATTTCTACAAAAATTGTACCTATTAAATATTATATAACATTTATAATTTTTTTAAGGGGGGCTTCAATGAGGCTTGCGCTTGTACGTCACCAATAGCTTAATCCCCCACTGTTTATTTAGTATATAACTTCTCGTTGGCGGCTTCAATTCTTTATTGATCTATTCAACCAAGCAAAGGTTAATTTTAATCCAAAAGACAACAATCCAATGCAACTTTTTATATTTACACACATTACATGCCGAGTTGGCAGTGGTGAAACTACAATACGTGGGGCTCAGAGATATAGTGGGCCCAAATGCATTATGAAAAGAGTAAAACATTCGCAAATCTGATTATTTTGCTGGGGAGCTAACAAATTGGAGTTCCGCCAATGCGAAGTGGAAAATGCTTTATTACAGTTAAGTGCTAAGATAATTAACTGTTGTGTTAAAGTTCAGGTTGGAAAGTGATCACTTCCCGTCCTGCACGTTAGGAAGTAAAACAAAATAGCAACTTGAACTTAAAATTCAGAAATGTGTAGATTACTAACCGATTGTGAATTCGCCAGTGGCGTATCCAGAAATTTGGTTGTAGGGGGGGGCCACCACCCGAAAGACACTATTAGTGTTGTGAACATATTAATTATTTCACATCTTGAATAGTCTCAGCTGTGCCTGTAACTCTGGATTTTTATTGTTGATGACGGTAAATCATCAACGCGGGGGACCGCCCGCCGGCTTTATGTGCTCTCCGAAGCACGGAGGCGATCATAAGAAATTTTAGACCTTTTACGGATTCGAATCAGGTTGCTTAGTGTTAGCATATATTATTATATACGCTAGTTGGACAGCTATGTTTTTGATTTTGTGCATAAATTAGGTGAGAATCTGGCCATAATTGACCAGAAGATGGCGCGGCGTACGCGTTTTTGGGATATCCAACTAGCGTATAAAATATTAACGTTAGTACGATAACGTTTACCAGAAATTAAAAAAGTTTCTACTTAAATTATGGTCGTTTCTGGAGTAAATTACAAATATGAACAATAAAAGTAAAGGATCATCCAAAAATTCGAGTAAAAAAGGCTCAAAAACCAAACCAAACTGAAATCGGCTATAGTATATTAGGTTGTTTTCATAATATTAGCCTCGCCCCCATGTCGTGTTTTTATGTTATACAAGTGATTTTATGTGTAATTTGTCTAATTGCACGTTACTATCATAGCAGTTATAACAAAAATCATATTTGAATAACATTTGTTACAACTTCCACTGAAAACATCTTTCAAGTCGCCCGAACTCGAAAATTATGGATCTAGAAAGACGTGGGATCTCTAGACGACGAAGACGACCGAACTCAAAAATCATCGGTCTAAATTCGACTGTAATTAACGTAATCGTAGGCCAATTTAAAATTAATTATTTATATAGTATGATGTTAACATTTGCACGGCTAGAAAACAACTGCGCCCATTAAAACATGTACGAGTATGTTTTACTTAAAAGTTTGTTTAAACTTATGTAGATTATAATATTAAAAAATCCAAAATCCAAAAAACAAAAAAAAAGGAAAACAAATTCTTAAATTTGTACTTTATAATAATTATTTAAAACTAAAAGTTTTAGAACATTTTAAAAATATGTGTCGCGTCGGCATAATATTTAATGTATAAAAAAATTTGAGGCAAGAACCAGGGGGGCAGCTACCCCCATGCCTAAGTATAACTCAAATATGAAGTTTATTTGAAGTCATATAGTATTCATCGTAAGATCTAAGGATTCCTTACAGTTTCCTGCTTTTAGATCAACTGTTTAACCAAGGTTAACTTGAACATTAAGCATTCTGATTGGATCGGGTTAACTCTTACCTAAGTTTTATACACTGGCACTAATTACTGAAATAATCCTTTCATAGGGATAACTTACAATAAATCCGTGTTTGTTTATAGGATGCTCCAGGATGGAGCAGAATCGGCAGATCAGAAAGACAACAATACATTTCCAATGATTTCAATCTGACCATCTATTATTTTACATATTTAACTCTAACACTGGGGACGTTAATATAATTAAGAAGTCATTACAACCACGGCAAATTACGATTGTATACTCGGCCAATTACTATAAATTGTGGCCAATAACTGTATACAGTTCATCCTACCTGAATTTATATTATTCGTGAATGTAAAACTTTTAATGCATAAACAATACATACAAAAATTGATCTTTTTGTTACTTCCAGTCTCTCTTTTCCCTACTAAATATCTCCTTTTCAAATAATTTTAAAGTCTTTCCTGTGATGCTGATTATTATGAAAGAAAGTAATACAGTACTTATACATAACTTCTAACTACTGCAACAACTGCTAAAGGAAAAGTTATATTACATATTATAAGATATAACAAACTTTCTTATTTGTTTTTCTATTTGTCACCTCATAATCTGAAAAATATTATGTTGACCTAATTTTTTAGAAATATAGAAAGATGTAGAAATATTCGGAAAGTTACTTTATTAACATTTTGCTATTTGTTTTTTGTTTTATTGGAAAAAGCTTAAATTCCAATGAAATTTTGATGTTTTCATCTCATTTTTAAACTCTTTCAGTTTTATGCTTTACATAAAACTTTCAATGCAGAAAAAGATAAGAAGACAGGTATATAGATTTTAATAGGAACAATTTTACAAAAAAATTCAGTTTCTCAATAATGGAAATTCAATATTGAACTAATTTTCATGATTTTTCAACAAAGTTGTATTATTAAAAGTGAAACTACAGTTTTTAGTTAAATATTATATTTATCCTTAAATAAAAAGAAACTTATAAGTAATGTAAATAGTAAAGTTTGCCAATTTGAAAAGTTTGAGATTGTGACAACTTTAAATGATGGATTTGCATATTAAAATTGCAAAATTTTAATAATCGACATAGATAGTACTTATTTTTTCGTTTTCGCATTCTGTAAATCTTCAAGACACTTATTTGAATTTTAATATTAAACTGTAATAAAAAAAAAAGGCATTAACTATATTACAAAACATAAAATAATATTTAGATGTTCCAGCAGCAATTACTAATAAGATAAGAATCCAGAATTATGTGCATTAACACTGTCATTAAGTGGAAATACAATTCGCCGGCCCAGATGATTTTACCCATTCAGTGTCAATTAACTTCAAGTTAGGGTAATGTCTGGAAAACTTGTTGGACTTACTTTGTTATTCTTTCTTCATTAACTTAAATACAATTTCAAGTTTATGTTGAAAATTATCTTGCTTGCACGATTGTATAAATTACAAGTTCTCTACAACTCGACAACGATTTCATTTTCGTTTTAGTAAATTTATTAACTTATATTAGTGAGAAGAACAAGCAATTAAAGGAAACTACGATAATAATAAAGACAGTAAAATTATCCAGAATTTAGAATGTTTAATTTTCTTAATTTTTTATATTTTAATTTAAGTGGGTCGATATAATTAGTTTTAAACAAAGGTGAATATTATAGTGGATCTTCAATTTGAGGTTCAAGAATAGCTGAATTGCAACTTCAGAATCTAATTTACAGTCACCGACTTTCGCAGTTGCAACTTTACCTTAATTTGGATAAGAGCGCTCTAAGATTTAAATGTAGGATTCACAAAATCAATTTCATCAAACAGTTATTTATTAGTCGAACGTAAAACACCTACAAAAGTGATATTAGCCAGTTGAAACTGAAATTATAATTTCAGTTCAGAAATTACTGTTTATCGACCAATATACTAAATGAACAAGTAATTATACTATAAACTATAAGATAAAGTGACAATTTCAATTACGTATTTTCACAAAAAATGTCTTTATAAAAAGAAATAATGAAATGTGGATATGATGGCACCCTTTCAATTTTAGCGCTACTCCCAATGTCAAAAGTCTCAAGTCTCTTCGCCAATTATGGAGTGAAGAAAACATAGGAAGCTGTATAGAACGTGCAAAAAAAGAAGATGGACTAGAAGCTGGCTTCCAAAATTTTCGATATACCCAGCACTACTTTGGGGTGAAGAGTTGATAGGGCTACAAGAAAGGAGACCTTGGAGGATGCCGTCCAACGATTCTAGGAATTTTGTACTCCAACATTTGTTCGACACAACATTTATGCGAATCAGCATTTGTTCGACGTGGAATTTTAATCGACAGGCATTTGTTCGACTCAACATTTATGCGAATAGACATTTGTTCGACATGGAATTTTGTACGATAGCATTTGTACGACAGATAATTGCATTTTAAAAATTGTAAAGCTGTGCATTTTTATAGAGTGTAGACTGTTGTTGGCTAAATAGCGCTTAAATAATGAAAATTAATGAAATATTTTTAAACAATAAATATAAAAATTATTTTTTTCAAGTTGTGTATTATTATCTGAAACACCCTGTATATAATTATAATGTAATATAAAGTCGACCAATCAGAAGAACGTTACCGTTAATCGTTTGTGGATTCCGCGTTTTCGCGAATTTTACAATTTTTTCTCCATTAAAACCTATTCTCATGCCTACCTAATATACACAAAAAAGTTCATAATAATCGGTCAAACCGTTTTGGAGGAGTTCGGTAACAAACATCGTGACACAAGATTTTTATATACCTATATGTTACGGTCAATGACGTAAATTGGGCATTGACGTCAATGGCCGGACAATGACGTCAATGCCCATTTACGTTGTACATTAACGTCATTGACCGGCTATTGACGTCAACGCCCGTTAATGGTGGGCAATGATGTAAATATTTTCATATGATTGTAATATTTGAGTCTTTGGCCGGTCAATTATGTTAATGGCCAACATGGATTGGACAATGATGATATTATAGAATAATTACTATAAGAAACAGCAAAATGGCGATGCACTTCAACCCTGGACAATTATTTGTCGTGCACGCATTTTTTCGTGTAATTGACAGCAACTCGACCCTTTTCAAGGCCTCACAAGTGTACAGAAATTTTTATTTAATTTAGACAAATGATCATTTTAGAGGGGATTCATGATTTGTCGTGTTTGCGTAAGCCAAAGTGGCCCGGATGAAAAATTAATTAAATTTAATTAATTCATTTTACTGTGGATCCGTGATTTGCTGTAGTTGCGCCAGCCAAAACTGAAAGAGTGGTAGAATATAGAATCTGTAGAATAGTAATTTCATCATTGTCCACTTTGTATTGGACATTAACTTCATTGCCCGGGCAATAATGTAAATATCACATATGCAATTTTAAATCTCATCATTGCCCAAAATGCTTAGTCATTGACGTCATTGGCCGGCCAATGACGTTAGTGCCCAACTAAGCTGGACATTGACGTTATTGTCCGGCCATTGACGTTAATGACCGAAATGTCAACATTGACCGTAACATATATATTGTCGTGGTCCAAAATCCAATGAATAAATTTTGAATTTGAATTTGAAGAATTTTGTTATTTTGTATGATTTTGTTTTAATTTTGTAAATTTTGTAAATATTTAAATTTGCTCGTTTTCCCGCCGGCGTCCAGTTGGTAACTAAGCGAGGGAAGTGCGGGGCTTTTTGCCGTTGAAGCCACAAAGTGTGGACGTGCTGGAGTTGGTCTCCGTTAAAATTTATTATATTTGCGTCAAATTTATACAATTGTTTTAAATTTTGGATTAGAAATAAAATTTATTTGATTTTGAAGTGAGTAATTTGTTTAATTTGAATTTTTTCGAAAATAGACAAGTTTATGGAAGATTTGAAGGATATTTGGATAAAATTGAAACGAATTTGGATTGATTATAAAAATAATAATTAATAATAAAAAATTGGATACTTAATTGGATAAAAGGAAAATTAAATTGGTAAATTGAAAATTGAAGTTGTTAGTTAAAAGCAAGGTGTTCCTGTGTCGACTTTGGAATTCTCATTTTAACATTAATTTGGAGTTCCTATATTTTTAAAATTTAAATTTGAGAGTCTCATGTTCTTGTGCGGTAGTTAGAAGTTGAAAATTTATTAATTAATTGAAAAACATAACCCACCCCAACTACACGTCAATATAATTATATATAGATATTAAAAACTATAAATAATATTTTTTTGTAATAATCATTTTAATAGTGGTAGAAAAGAGTATAACTCTCCAAAAAAGAGTACGTCTGTCGGGTCATGTCAAAAAATGTCTATTCGCTCAAACGTTGAGTCAAACAAATGCATGTCTAACAAAATTCCATGTCGAACAAAATTCCGTGTCCACAAATATTTTCGATGAAGTGCTTGTCGATTAAAATTCCATGTCGAACAAATGTCTATTCGCTCAAATGTTGAGTCAAACAAATGCATGTCTAACAAAATTCCATGTCGAACAAAATTCCGTGTCCACAAATATTGTCGATGAAGTGCTTGTCGATTAAAATTCTATGTCGAACAAATGTCTATTCGCATAAATGTTGTGTCGAACAAATGCATGTCGAACAAAATTTCGTGTCGTACAAATGCTGTCGATTGAGTGCTTGTCGAACAAATGCTGTCGTACAAAATGCCGAACACGCCGTCCAACGTTCTCTAAAGAAATTGACGATGAAAATGCTTCTTATATCACAAACATAGAAACTAAGTTTTTGGGATTGACAACCCCAGATGTTAGGTCACTGGCATACCAAATTGCGGAACAGAATCATATTTCACATAAATTTAATCGCACTACGGAAAACGCTTGCTCGGGCTCAGGCATTCAATCAAAATAATATCGCAGCCTACTTGAAAAAACTCGACGCAGTTTTCACTATGTATAATTTCGTTCCTGAAAATGTGTATAATATGGACGAAACGGGCTTTTCGACAGTCTAATCGAAACCTAAAAAAATATATTCTAGAAAACAAGTTGACAATTTGACAAGTGCAGAAACCTTTATATCAATGCTGTAGTGTAGCGAAATCACCGCAGTATGATCATTCGTACCTCCAGCGTTCATCTTTCCTAGGAAAAACATGAAACCAGAACTCATGGATGGTGCCCTCACAGGATCCATTTGTTTTTGCCAGGAAAGTGGATAGATGACATTCGAAATTATGCTGAAGTGGTTAAACCACTTTATAAGATTCGCCAAACCAGGCCCAGAAAACAAGGTGCTTCTTTTATCGGATGGTCACGTAAGCCACAAACATCTTGGTGTTTTTGCATCAAGCGAAAGAACACGGAATCATATTATTCTGCTTCCTGGCCCTCGTTGTACCCACAGATGGCAACCTCTGGCCATCTAATTTTTCGGGCTGTTGGAAACATATTACAATCAGCAAATTCGTCTTTGGCTCAAAGAGTAGTAACACATCTGTAAGTAGCCCAATTTTTTTGTGAAGCCTATTTCAAAGCTGCACTGTCCCCAACTGCCATGAAAACCTTTCAGAAAATAGGAATTATTCCATATAATCCAGATATATTTGAAGACTGGATGTTTGCGCCAGCCGAAACGACTAATCGACCTCTCCCTGCTGAAGAAAGCACCAGCCATCCAAAGAACCGCACCATTGCTGAAACAGAGGAACACCTGGCACCACTCTTCAGTCCCGCGGTAGATATTGAAATACCAGGTACTTCGAAGAGATCTAAGAGCCTTAGACAAGATCAGGGCCTATTTTACCATTAGGCGCATTAGGCACGTGCCTAGGGCCTAATGGCCAAGATTGGCCCGAACAGAGAGAACATAAAATCGTAATATAAAAATAAAATACTGAGAAAATAACCCAAAAGTTGGGGCCTTCGATGCTATTCGTTACTCTCAAATATAAGGGGCCCAAAAATCTGCTAGAGCTTAGCAGAGGCCCAACTCAGTTAAAAATAAGTCCTGAACAAGATGAGACAACTAAGCGCACAATATTTTTTTTTGTCAGTGTGGAGTATATTTCTCTTCTGCCAAAAGTGCCAGCACTCCAGAAGACAACCCGGAAACCAAGGAAAAACGGCAAGTCAGATGCCATCAATTCGACCCCAGACATTGAGAAAGAAAAGGCTGTATAAAATACGAAACAGCAGAAATAAAGAGCGAAATTGGCAAGAACGGCAAAGAGAAAGTTAAAAGTTATTGAAGAGCCCGATGAAGAGGAAGATGAAAACAAAGAAAGCACACAAATGGATTTTGAAGATGCTGATAATGAAGACGATGTCTTCAAAAAAATATCAAAAATAAATGGGAAAACCTACAAACCAAATTAGTGCATGTGAGCATGAAACTGTTCTTTAATTCAGAAAATTAAACAATCCAAATCAAAACTAATCAAATTTTCAATATTAAAAAAGAGAATAAGTTTGAAGAGATTACTTCGACTATAATGCCGCACTATCGAATTTAATTTTCAAGCCAGGCGCGGATACAGGGGAGAAGGCAATGGGTGCAATGCTCCCCCCCCCCCCCCCGACTCTGCACTTAATTTTTACAAATTTCAAAACTTTGAAATAGAATAAAGAATTTTGTGGAAGATAGGTAAAATGACAGTGACTTGTCGCCAATCAAAAATCAAAAAAAAAATCAAAAATCAATGTAGGTAAAATTTCATAAAAATTGCCTCCCCCCCTGAACAAAATCCTGTATATAATTATTTCACATATCCAAATTTAATCTTCTCCTTTCCAAAATCGTTCCAAATCAAATTGATTATCCAAATTTATCAAAAAATGGGAAAGTTCAAATCTTAAACAATCAAAATTATTCACTCCCCTCAAAATACAAAATGTCCAAAACGCAAATAACTCAAATTTAAAGAAGATAAAACTAATTTCCGACAGCTCCTGATGGTTAAAAGATCTAGTTTTCCCACCTAACTGATCTAAACTCAATGCGGGAAAATCAGAAAATACAAAATTGCTTACAAAACTTGAAATAATAAAATATTTACAAGAAAATAAAAATTTACCCATTAATTAGTCCAAAATTAATAGGAGGATTTACGAACACGACATTATGTTATAATCAGCATAAAAATTTAAAATACGAATGTTTTAATAAGAACAGTAGTGGAGCTATGAGAATTCTGGCCAGTTTCAGTTTTCGAAGTCTGAATTTGATTAATCGAAATTTTGTTTCGCGGATGAATTTAATTCAAATATTAATTCTCGGTTGTTTAATTACAATGTAATTGATTACAGTTTTTATAATGTGATTTGGTATAAGATTTGTTTAAATTTGGACTTTAAAAAAAATTGGTGTGGAACTCTCCCAACCTCACTTTAAATAAATGTCGAATAATTTTCAAAATAAAAAGCAAAATTCTATAAATCAAAACGAAACAAATTATCAAATTCATTTTAAACCTTAATTATTTTAGAAAAAAATATATAAATTTACTGATTTTAAGCAATTTATAACTTGGCTGATAGAACCTCTGTAAGTTTAATATACACTGGCTCACAGAATTATTGGCACAGCCCTATGCTATCAATGTAATTTGTGCCTTTTCAAAACCATTTTTGACACATACAATCAATTTTACGGCAAAACTTTTCAGACATTTTTTGTTGAAAATTTCATGGCCTTCAATTTTGTTTCTATACATTTTTCCATTTTGTCGCTCCATTTCTAACTGACAGCGACTTAGACAAAACTCTGTAAAATCCAAAAAATAATTTCAGATGTATCTTAAAAACGGTGCCACAAAATAGAAAACTGAATAGGAAGTTTTTCTTATAAATTTCATTTCCAACATTTTTATTCATATACGTTTTTCTATTTTCTCGCACTGTTTTCGAGATACAGCTGAAATTAATTTTTGCACTTTACGGAGTTTCGTTTAAATCGCTGTCAGTTAGAAATGGAGCAACAAAATTAAAAAATGTATAGAAACAAAATTGAAGGCCATGAAATTTGCAACAAAAATGTCTGAAAAGTTTTGCCGTAAAATCGATTGTTATGTGTCAAAAATAGTCTTGAAAAGGGACAAATTACATTGCTAGCTTAGGGCTGTGCCAATAATTCTGAGCCAGTGTATTAATTATGTACTCCTTACATTTATGCAACTTCCAATGCACGTTTGAAAACTTCCCAAACAATGGGCCAATGGGCTGCTCTCCAAAAACTAATAATTCTTGAAGAAACAATGCGTAAATCATTGAAAACCCAATTAATGGAATTTTGAAAAATATAATCCAGCAATCAAGTACTTCAAGCACTTGGGAGTACTTCTTCAAATTAAAAATTGCGTATCATGGTTTGAGAACCTCAATAACAAAATCCTGTCACGTGTTTACATTATTACATTAACCTTTGTTTATTTTAATTTGCGATAAAGAAAACACTATCACTAAAAATTATAATTTCAATATCAATTTGTTAGTTATTGCGTAGCCATCGAAAACAACATGGTGCGTGCTTGGTACATGGACGATGAAAAAACCGACCAACGGTTGGAACACCATCGTAACCCACCCAAATTTTTGACTATCGATGAGCTGCATAAAATCTGTGGAGTTGAATATTTTTCCGTAAGTAATTTTACGTTTTATTGAGGCAATTGACTGGATTATCTATTCTCCATGTCAGGTTCACTCTGAAAGGTGGCCGTAAGAATTAAGACGCAACTACAGTAGAATCCGCTTAATGTGATCTCGGATAATGTTATCAGTCGGTTATTGTGATCATTTTTTTTGGAAACCGGCCACATTTTCTTTCTTTTTTTTCTTCTAGCTTGTTCTAATCGAAGTCTTCTAAAATTCGCTAATTGTTATCAGTTAATATTATTAAAATGACCTTGGCTCGAAGTGATCACATTAAGCGGATTCTACTGTATCATTTAAGGCAGTGGTGGGCCAACTTTTGAACTGAAGGGCAACAATAAATTTAAAGGGGAATATTATCAAAATTATGAATTTATTTTATTATATACAGCAGTTCACAAAATTATTTATCCAGTCCTATGTTAGCAATATAAACTATACGTTTTGAAGACTTTTTTGTCATATGAAAATCGGTTTTACATCAATACACTTATTAAAAATTTTTTGTTGCAAATTTCATTCTCTTCGTTTTTGCTTATATACATTTTTCTATTTTGTCCCACTGTTTCCGAGATACAGTGACTTTAAAAAACCTCTGTATAATTAAAAACATTTGGTCACCAGATGGGGAAGTTGCGATCTAAATAGACATACACACGATCGGACATGCCTTCGCGCCTACCTGAAGAGGCAAGTCTGCGAGTAAATACGATGATGATTTTTGCATACACACTGGCCTGAACGCGCCATCAGTTCAACATTCACACGTTTACACATACTCGCGAGCTCCCATGCTTTCAGGTAGGAGCGAAGGCATGTCCGATCGTGTATATGCCCATTAACGCCCAATATCAATTTATGAGCCATGGGGAAGGCAACAGGAAACCTTCCCGTTAATTCCCTAGTAAGTCATCTTGGCTTCGACCAACCTAAGGCTAATTTACGATTTGATTTGTGAAATCATTCGCTTGCTTTATTAACAATATAAATTCATCTTAGCTAAATGTCAACACCTGTAATGAAGATGGCGTCCTGGATGAGATCAAACAAAAGCGAGGTTACACGTACGAGGATGAAATAACCTGTTCGAAGGAATGCTTGCCAAATTATGAAGAAAAGTTGAAGAACTTCTTTACTGAGCACTTGCACACAGAGGAGGAAATTCGACTTGTTCTTGAAGGATCAGGTTATTTCGATGCTCGAGATAATAATGACGAATGGATCAGAATTGAAGTTACACCAGGCGATATGCTAGTTCTCCCTAAGGGAATATATCACCGATTTACTTTGGATACTAAGGTGAGCGAAATTATTAACACTGATTTAAATTTAGATAATTTACATTTACTATATTTTAGAATTTTATAAGAGTTCGGAGATTCTTTATTGGAAAGCCCATTTGGACACCTCATAACCGACCTGCTGATAATATGGAATGCCGCAAAGAATATTTGCAACAACTTGATTCAGGATTTATTGCTGCTTAATACAGATACCTAAAATGTAAATTTTTAAATGTTATCCAAGAGTTAAATAAAAAATGTTATTTTATGAATTTTTGTTATTACTGAGAATATCAATAATAAGTATACTATTTTCAATCAAGTTTAAACTTGAAAACATTTCAAAAGCCAATAAAAGTAACTATTTCTACTGTTCCACCCTTACCTCCAGGAGGACAATCGCCTCCCCCCTCTTGAGCTCAAGAAATTTTAATTGATTAAAAAGCAAAAAATTAATTTATTATTATTACTTATTATTTTTCTTATTTCATACATTTTTATTTTGCCCACCCCTCCCCCACGGTAATTGTCTAGATCCGTCACTGGCCACCTTGTGATTGGATTGTTTTCGCAGGAAGAATGGGAAAAATATTGAAGTTTTGCCATTAAATTTAAACTGCTTCTGTTTATAGATTAACAATAATTACGAAAAACTGAAAAAAGTTATTCCCATTGTTTCTAATTTAACCCTTTAGACACAGTACATAAATATAATTTATCTAGTGGAAGTATAAGTGCCTACTCTATTTCTAATTAATCATTCAAATTTTTCTCAATACAGTAATATTATCTACAAAATAGATTCTAATCATTTATTATCTAGAATCGATAGTTTCCGAGTTTTAGATTAAACTAAACAAAGACTTTCTTCGATTTAAACTTGGATAGAATTAGAAATTCTATAATATTCTTTATTTTTTCAGAATTTTTACAAAATTCAACAACTACTGTAGTTTTAAAACCCAATTTTGTTGTACTTTTGCAGAAAAACTAAAATTAGAAAGAAACAATATTCCTTTATTTCTATAGAAATCAACAGTCGATTTTGCTGTAGAAACGGACCAATTACTTTACAACCTAAAAGAAGATGACTGAACAGTGACGGAACAGCAGTAATAGAACTTGAGAGTACATAATGGAAAAGTGGAAATTGAAAAAAATTTGTAAAATGATCGAGTCTCGTTATATTTATATATAATGTAATGTACATAAATTAACACTATTTTCTTTAGATCATATACGAATAAATGACAATCATTTCCGGAGTCTGTGGTGAAACTCCGCATTTTTTTAGTTAATAACAAGATTTCCTTTCTTTTAATAAGCACAATAGTATTTCTTCAGGTTAAAAATAAATAACAAGTAAAAATATTGTACAAATATTTGTATAAAAACATACGAAATATAATAATTATAATATAATAAAAATCCTTCAAATTACGTTATACCTCTGTATAATATATACAGAATGTTTTTAAACTAATTAATATTAATTACTGCATTGGTAATGTATATGGCTTTTGCAATTAACGGAAATAACTGTCACCGATGAGAAGTCTTGCTATTTTAAGATGTGGAAACAGTCGGATGAGACGTACTTGGGATTCAAACCGTCCACATCTACTTAAGCCTTAAAATAAAGACACCAGTAGATATTGAAAAATATGGGACAACGACGGCACCAAACGGCACTTACCTAAATTTTTAAGCAAACTTAATTTAATTATTAAACGAATCAATTAGAAAAACAAGGTGACCTAATTTAGAGCCGCCGTCGTCGTTATTTTCTTTTATACTAGTAGCCTAAATTTGCAAACTAAAATTTCATTTAGAAGCTCAACAGATGGCAGCACCGAGTGTAGGCACGCGCGGGGATAATACTGACTATCGCTGCCACATTCACACATCATATAACAATATTATTATTTTTATACTCGCTGGTATTCCAACAGATAAACAACAACTTCAAATGTACAATTAATAATAATACTATCAGTTATTATGTTACAGATATAAGAGTTTTCATATTAAAGCTTAGTTTCCTCTTACATTCCATTCTAAAATTTAAAAAAAATTATTTACAAACTTATCTGGTAGTGGTACGTTCGTGAAATAAAGACTAAAAACAAAATAAACAGCACATAGGTTTGCACTAATTTTACAGTATAAAATAATGACGAGAACACTAAATGGTCGTTTTAACAGGCGACGGTGGTATCATATCAGGATCTCGACAATTCGTCCGGTCGTCTATCTGTTGCCGTGCGCAGTAAATTATTGAATTCCATTTCCAACGATTGTCGACCCTACAACAAATTAGGATTAATTGACAAATTTTTTTTTTAATAAATTAATAACTTTTGCAAAATTATTTTTTTAAATGATTTTTAATTTGATTTTAGTTAAAACCAAAGTAAAAATATTAATTACAAACAACATTTACAATACACACTTCCCAACACTTCGACATTTTTCAAAGTTAACGGTTCCCTATTTCAAATTTCAAAACCGTACGGTACGCCTATGTTGCCGGCTGGTGTTGCATTTTATAACCTTACTTTCGGAAGCATCAACAAGTCGTTATTTTTCAAATCAAACCGAAATGTTCGAAATGGAGAAGAGCGAATACGAGTTACTTCGTGATCAAAATATTAAAGAACGCGACGCTTTTTTGGCATTATCGGACAACGACGACGATGAAGCTGAAGATTTTAAAAATGCGTTAAAAAAATTGCAAGATTACAAAAACAGTTTACAACCTTCGCGCCCTCGAGGAGAAAAACGCAAAAGGGGAAATGGCGACTACACGTTCAGATTTACCGGTTATATACCCAAAGAACGAAGGAAATCGCATCGTATTGCAAAACTACCGCCTAGTCATACCGGTGACGAGTTATTCGACGATGACGTAAGTTTTTGTTTCTTTAGCATTTCAGTTGTTAAATTATCTATTGTAGGATGAGGAAAACTCGAGGCGTTCCTACAATTCCGATAGTGTTGACGATCTGGAGAGAATAGTTTTTAGACCGAAAAAGACACGAAAAGTTATGCCTAAAAATCAAACGGTAATTTTCTTGCCCGTTGAAGAAGTGACAAATGAAATGATTGAGAAAATTGCTAAGAGTTCGACAAAAAAAAAGTATTCAGCTGAAGGCACGTCTTGCCATCAGTGCCGTCAGAAAACCACTGACACAAAAACGGTGTGTCGCAGTGGAAGATGTGTAGGAATTAACGGTCAAATGTGTGGACCTTGCTTGAAAAATCGTTACGGCGAGGAAGTGGCTACCGCATTGTTGAATCCAAATTGGGAGTGTCCTTATTGTCGAGGAGTGTGCAACTGTTCTTTTTGTCGAGCACACCAAGGAAAAAGACCAACTGGAATTCTTGCACCGATGGCTTTTCAGCAAGGTTTTGAGAGTGTGAAACATTTTTTAGAAAATTTAAAAGGATTCGGTGATTTTAAAAAGAAAAAGAACAATATAGAAAGAGAACCAAGGGCTTTTGAGACGGAACCGTTTTTTGGTTTTAGCAAAAGTGAAATTGTTAATTCGTGCATGTTTAACAATGGTACACATTTCAACAAGTAACGTAGCTTTTACTGTATAGCAAATTTCCGCGTTTTTAAATTTCCAACAATTATATTATCAATTTTAATGGTACCAGTGTTCATGATCATGAAGATCACCTGGTTTTTAATTTTAATGTTAAGTTTTAGCTTTACCCAGATAGATTTATAAATTTTGATTAGAAAATTAAATTAGCAGGGACCACCATCACATTTGCTAAGTTATTTTTAACTTGAAAAGTATTCTGAATGTTTTTTGTATCGTAATTAAAACAGTTGTATTAATATCATAGAATAAGTGTTGCATAATTAAATATATTACTTAAATAAATAGAATACCTGTGTATTTTGTGTTGGTATTTGCAAAGCCAGAGCCATACTGTTCGCATCAAAGCTCTCATCTAATGCGATCAATGCACCATGTACACCAGATTCTAATAAATTATTACTGTATTCCTATAAATGAAAACAAAGGTTTAGTATTTGATAAGTTTTACATTGGACCAATACACACCTTTAACCCAATATTAGCTACCCATCTTATTAGTCTATCGTTGCTCCAAACTATAACGTCTGCATTTGCATTTTCAGCATTTTTTCTTCTTTCGTCTAATAAATTTCTATCATAATTTAACCGTTTTAAACATGATATGCCATATTGAAGACTTGTTCTGCAAAACAATAATAATTTTATATTTTTATGCAGTTTTTAACAACAAAGCTTGTTTTTATTTTCTGAATTTTGTTGGTAGTTTCTAGGTATTATTGGTTGATATTATTTTATCATCGGTTTAGAAGTAAAACTCACTAAGTGACATTTCTTACAAAAATTGGTTTTGGACATTTTCCAACGTGTGAAATTTTACGTAGGAAAACAGTCACTGTAAGATAATCAAAGTTCGCTTGAAAAGTATTTGTGAAATTCTTGATTAAAAAACTAAATTTTAAGGTAAAAAAATGTGTTTTAAACCTAAACCGACAATATAACAAGAGAATAGAAATTCACCTAGAAGCATCTGATAAGAGTTAGAAAAAATTGTCAATAAAATTTATTAACATTTATCATTTAATGAAATGTTACTAAATTGGAAAGTACGAGGACTGTTTTTCGAAAATTTCTCAAATTTTAACATGTTCCCGGATACACTTTTCATAATTTCAGTGGTGATAGAGGACATTTTTGTAAGAAAAATATTTAACAAAATTTTTCTTAGAAAAGTGTCCTCTATAATAATATTTTAAACTGCATCAAGTGTTTCATCAAAATATTAATTTTATTTAGTAAACGTGAAAACATCACAACTAACCGGTGAAAACTGTCGACCATTTTCAATTGTCCCCTTAAGTCTTTTTTAGTTAAATGATCAACCATACGTGCGTCGACGAGACACTCCATAAAAGTAGTGCGATATTGTGGAAGCCCCAAAGCGGGTAACCACGAGTTACCAATCCATTCGTGATTCATATCGCCAAAAGCTAAAGTGGTTCTCGAAGTTTTAGGTGCCGAAGGTGAAGTGAGCGAAACCATTTCTTGAATTGCCAACCGCAGTTTTAATCTATGAAGTGGATTACTAATTCCTATTTCCCTTTGTATTTCCGTATCACTTAGAGCGCTCATAATGGCACCAGATTTGACGTTGGCTCGACACGCGGCTACGTACCACGCCGGCATACCAACCCACAACTCCAACCAAGCCACTATTGTCGGACCATTCCATAGCGCGAACGGCGTACCGGCTTTCATCGCTTCCGCCAAAAGTTCGTGTCTGTAATCGCGCTCCCTAGATCAAAATAAAATTAAGTCAGTCGAGAAAAATCCAATTTCTTAAATTTTTGAATGTTCAATTATTAAAATATTAACAATTCAACATACAATAAATTACATTTATTTTGAATTGAAAAATGTTAAAGATTTATCAATTCAAAATTTGTAGTGAAAAAAAAAAAAAAATTGTTAATATATCAAAAATTGCGTACACCCACTTCTTCTTCTGTTGCCTTCGGTCAAAATCTGACTTCTGTCCCATTTTTCCCGAAATACTAATGGAATCTCCTATGTCACCGTCAGGCAGCCCCATCATTGATTGATTTTGATTTAATATCAAGGTGTTTTCGCTAATCACGTCCTTGCCTTTCACCTGCAAAATATTTTGTTTATGATTTCGTAAAATATAATGTCTCTTATTCCGCATTACCTTCTCCTTTTTGCTGAAAAATCTCCCTAAAGATGACTTGATACCCTTTTTCTTTTGTGCTGCGGCGGCGGCGGCGACGGCAGCAGCGGAGACGTCTCTCGGTACTCCAGTGATTGTGTTCTTGTGAAGACTATCTTGACTGCTATGACGAGAGGATAGAGGTGATGGTGGCGTGTGCATCTGGCCTTGCCTAAACACACTACTAACTACTACTCTAGGCTATGTCTATTCAAGCATGCACTTGTAAGCACATGCACAGTAAAAATAAAATTTACCAAAATAGTTGAAGTGGTTACCACTTCAAATTTTGACCAAAGTTATTTTTAAAATTAATTAATGTTAAAATTAGGTGTTAAAATCCTTTCAATGAATGATGGTGCATTTAAAAATAAAATT
Source organism: Cantharis flavilabris (assembly GCA_949152465.1). Classification (NCBI taxonomy): domain Eukaryota; kingdom Metazoa; phylum Arthropoda; class Insecta; order Coleoptera; family Cantharidae; genus Cantharis; species Cantharis flavilabris. Next base: position 10,133,234 of record OX424436.1, on the reverse strand, counting down.
TATTGCTCGAGTGCGACTTCCTGTTTAACTCATAAACCTGGATTGGAACTTTCAGTTATAAATAGAAAAACAGATTTTTTACTTGAAATTTTAGAAAATGCAAATAGTGTAAAACTGGTCACTGGTATTTATGTTACATGTGGTTTCCGTTCAGAATATTAAAAAAAAAATTAAATAATTGATCTTTACCTTAACATTTAATATTATTAAACTTTTAATGAGATATAAGAATATTAATATACTTTAAAAAAGTAATTCGATGAGGTCGTCCTCACTCTCAAAACATAAAAAATAGTAAAATAAATTATATTTTTTTATATCCAAAGTTAGAAATAAACTTGGATCTGAAAGGGTCTACAATCTAACTGCCCTGTCAGAATTAAAGTAATTTGGAACACTTATTTGGAATTCCCTTAGAAATCTCTTGAATTCCTTGGAAATCATAGAAATTTTTTAGATTAGAACTAATTTGGAAATCAAAGGCGGATCCAGGCAAAGTTCATGGCGTAAACGAGCAGTAGTGGGGAAGGGGTAAATAAATATTATATTTTTAAAATAAAAAAAAATTTGTAGATTTTGTTGGTTTTTGATGAGTTTTGAGGAGGGGATTAGATAGCCCCGTTACCTTCCCTCCCTTCCAAACATCTTTGTCGGGCAAACTTAGAATATAGAAATTCTAGAAAATTCTATTACTTTAGAAAATCTTAGGAAAGCCAAGAAAATCTCAGAAAATTAAAAAAGCTAAAAAATAAAACTTATCTCGATTATTCTTAAGATTTCCTAATTTCATAAGATTTTCCTTCACTTTTGTATTTCACGATTTTCCCCTCAGTTTTACACCAACACACCAGGGTAAATCATCAAAAAACTTTGGTGTACTAGTGAAGAGAAATCTGAAAATATTCGAAAAAATTCCAGAATAATCAAAGAGTTTTAGAATTTCAAGATAATCTCAGGAAATTCTAGGACATTTTCCTCCTCCTCGGTCCTTTTACCCTGAAAAGGGTTTGGTGACGTATATGATGTCTTCAAACAGCGATGCCATTTACGGTGTTTTTTCATGCCTCTTGGTCAGACGCCAGACGGATTGCTTCATGTAACCCACGATTGATAAGTTCTTTAGTGTGGTCAACCCATCTTTTTGGCGATCTTCCTCTTGGTCGTTTCCCCTCAATTTTTCCCTCCTTAAGTTCTCCATTGTGCCGTTTTTCCGAGATATGTGCCCAAGATATCGGAGGTAATGCGATTGACGCTGAGCAAGTGGCATCTGGTGTCGAGCTGCTCTAGCACGGATTCATTTGTACGATGTTCTGTCCAAGATATTCTTAGGACCCTCCTATATATCCACATTTCAAATGCCTCTATTCTCTTCTTGTCTGCCTTTTTCAGCGTCCATGTTTCAGAAGCGTACATAGCAATCGGAAATACAAGCCCATTGACCAATCTGAGTTTTGTGGCTCGAGTAACTGAACTTTCTTTCCATATTTTATTAAGTTTGACAGTAGCCAACCTAGCTAGAGTCATTTGTCCACAACGTCGAATGTAGCCACTTTCTGTAAGTGTAGTGAATTATTATCTGCTCTATTTACCACCATAATTTTGGTTTTTGGTGTGTTTAATTTGAGACCGTACAATTCGCTAATCTCAGCCAGTCTTTCCATTATGGCAGTAATCTGCTCGACGTTTTCAGCTATTATCAGGGTGTCGTCAACGTATCTCAGGTTAGTGATTTTCTTGCCTCCTATTGATATACCACCCTGCCATTCATCGAGGACTTTCCGCATGATGTGTTCACTATATATATATTAAACAGTATTGGAAACAAAAGGAACCCCTGTCAAACTCTGGTTTGGGTCTCAAATGTATCGGAGTGTGTGTTGCCCACTTTGACCCTTGCTGTATTGTTTTTGTATAGTGATTTTATCAGTGCCACGAGGTGTTTAGGTGTGACTATTTCTTGTAGTAAGTATTTGCCCCAGTTTTCTCCACTTCACTTTATCAAAAGCTTTTTTGTAATCCACAAAGCAGAGGATGATGGGCACGTTAAACTCTCTAGCTTTTTCAATCAGTTGCCTAACGCTCAGTATTTGCTCTCGGGTGCCCTTCCCCGGGACGAAACCTGCCTGTTCTTCGGCTATTTGTGGCATTAAAAAGGGTTTTAATCTTCCGTGTATTATGTGTAGCAGCACCTTGCTTGCATGTGAAATTAGAGTCAACATTCTGTAATTATTGCATTCTGTTGGTGAGCCTTTTTTCAGGATCGGAGTGAATATGGATTCTTTCCAGTCATCTGGCCATATTCCAGTGTTCCAAACTTTATTACACAACAGATTCATTATACCCACTCCCAGTGTTCCCATAGCCTTTAGAACCTCTCCAGCGATGTCATCTGCACCCGGTGCTTTTCTGTCTTGGAGTGATTTCATTGCTTGTTCCACTTCCGATTTCAAGATACCCGGTTCCTTTTCTGTAGCAGAGATATTTTGAGTCGTCCCAGACCGAGTTTCTTTATATAGGTTTTGGCAATAGTTTTTCCACACCTTAGCTATTCCTTGGGTGTAAATTTTCCTTCGTGGTTCTTTATGGTTTGCGTTCGCGGCTTGAATTCTCTTGTCAAAGAGTTCTCGAGATTCGTTGCGATTAGAATGCTGTTCAAGTTCTTGGCATATTTCGTTTATTTGGGTGTTTTTGTCTTCTCGGCACGCCTTATTAATCTCCTTGTAAAGTTTTTTAACCCCTATATCTCTTTCGTCGTTACGTTGCTGTTGTTTAGTTTTTCTTCATTTTAGTAAACAGGAAATCCAAAACAATGCAAAAAAAATCCTAGGAATTTTTAAGGTTTTAATTTTAAATTTTAAGATTTTTAGAAATTCAGGAAAATTTTGATTGAAGAGGAATATCAAAGGAAATAAAAATTATTTTCAAATTTTTCTTTAGTTTTGTAAATGACGATTTCCAGTTGGTTTTCCACTTAGTTAAAATCGAGGATGAAATCTGGGGTAGAAGTGACAGGAAATCTAAAGAAAATCTGAACATTTTTAAGAAATCCCAGGATATCCAAGAAATAAAAATATCAACATTTTTTTTGAAAATTCAAGGAAATGCAGAAAATCCTAGAAAATCTAGAAAGTTTCAGGATCTTAGGACATCTTGTGAAATGGAAAATCCCAGAAAATTCTAGTATATTTTAAGAAATCTGAAAAATCTTAGAAAAACCAAGAAAATTTCAGAAAATTGAAAACATAAAAAAAGATCGTCTATAGTATTTTTAAGATTTTCTAATTTCCTGTTTTTTAAGACTTCCTCAAATTTCCCTTCAGTTGTACACAAGAGCAGATTCAGGAGAAATTCATGGGTGAGGTAAATGGGTATAAATATATATTTTTTTGATAAGAATTTAGATATATTTTTTAAATTTTAACCAAAATTTTATTGGTTTTGATGAGTCACAGGAGTCACCTCGTTACCTCCTCCTTGTTGAAAATCATTGGAATTCTTTGAGAATCTTTGGAATTCCATGGAAATCATTGGAATTCTAAGTCCTGTGTACAAAATTATTTTGAGATATTTACCCCTTGTTTTTGCATGATTCTTGGCTATGCATTCGGAGGATTATTTTGAAGATTATTTTTATTCATGTCATGTATATTTTAATGAAAGCTTTGCCAATCATAATACCAATCAGCAAGGTTACGGATTTTTGTAATATTGGGTAATAATCTTTGATTTAATTTTATTAAATCTTTGATTTACTTTAGTGAAGCAAACCATAATATTTTATTTGCAGCTGGGATTCTCCTTCAGAGAATCTTGGCTTTGTTTTTATTTTCGGGAGGTTAGTTGGAGTTTATGTTGTCACCAACTAGTCCGTTATACCATCTGTAATCAGACCAAACTGGAAGCTTGGATCATCAATCCAAGATTTCCATTTTAAATTTGCTTTTCTAAGTTTCTAAGGTTCTATCTCTTCTCATAACTGGATTTAATTAAGACATGCTACCAGGGGACCTCTGAAATAAATATTTATGGGTTTATTTAAAAGGTTCATGGATGCTACCCATGTTTTTGATGATGAATAAATTATCTTTTGTTTAATTACGTACTTCCCAATTTTTTTAGATTGGTAACTTAAAACAAACCAATCAAAGGTGCGTATGGACTTTGAAAAACCTGCTCTTGCTTCTAACAGTTTTAAAATAGTTTGGAGTGCTTACAGAACATAGTAATATTAAATTCCAATCAGATTTATGAGTCAAATTAAAAAAAAAAAAACTAAATAGAGTATTATTTTGGTAACTTATTATTCATTTTCATGAAATTTTTATAAATTTGCATAAAAAATACTTTTTGATGACTCCAAGATATTAAACCTTCATCTATAAGATGAGCACAAAACATATTATTTACAAAGATGAAGATGAGTTATAAAACCAAACAATTTTGGATGTAATTTTACTTTTTGGAAGGATTTTTCATTTTAAGAGGCTGCTGTTACTTTTTAATAGCCCTCAGCATTTTATCATCAGTCATAACGTAACGGTATCAGGTAAGCATGGTATTCTGGGAATTTTTCGCACAACATAGGCGGAATTATTTAAATAATTCCACACGATCGTCCCCCAAAACTAAGGTTTATTTCATACTATGCCAAAAGCATTTTAATAATGACAAATTGATACCACAGCATTGCCAAATGTACAATGTTCACCTGACCAGTATTGCATTCCGAAAAAATGCTAGAAGCTGACAATTAGTAACAGTAACAAAATTAGATTTGTTAATTTAGAAAAATTAAATGTTCTACAGCTTAAGAAATCAGTAGAAGGCGGTTCTAAAACTTATATAAATTTACATAAACCCCTGCTAAAGTCAAAAAACTGTATTTTTGTAGCAAAATAAAAACTGAATGAAAAAACAATCGTGCGCATGAATAATAATAATGCTGTGACAGTAAACAATCAATTAACCTGTAAGAAGTTGATCCAGGAGGCAAGCCACTAGCACCAGTTCGTCTACAATGAAGCAAAACAGCAAGAAGTTAGTTTGGTTAATTTGTTAATAATTTTAGAGCACAAAGCTTTCCGTTAAAACAGTTTTTAAGAAACAATTACTAACCTGCGCAATTCTTCCTGACTATGAGCCAGAGCCTGCGCAACTCTTTCTAGCCTTAAGGATCGTGCCGTAAGAGGCGACGCTCCACCACCACTACTACTGTCACCCATATGAAGTTCTTCCCTCGACATATCCGAACTAACCGGTGCAAGTTGCAGCTGTAGAGGAAAATTAAATATTTACAGAAAAATTAATATTAGAATAGGTAAATCATGCATGGCACTAATAAAATAAGAATAAACATGCTGTTTTAGTGTCGTGTATGTTGGAAGCAAATGTCACAGGAATAACGAGGTCCATGTCACCATTGCGAATTTTTTCATAAAATTGATGTCAATTTTTAACTGTTGGAATTGTTGTTAATCTTTGTAATTGTTGAAGCAAAAACAAAAGAAAATGAAAGTTGAAATTTCTTTTAAAAAATTCACAATTGGTGCGGTGACAAGGACCTAAAATTAGGTCAAAACAGAAATAAACAACAAAATAAAACAGTTAGTCTGTTTACATCTGTTACTCATTCATACTACTTCATTCGGATGGTTATGAGATTAAAAGTTACAATACGCTAGCATGCTTTAGAGTTGTCACTTCAATTTTCTTTAAGTCGTTTCTTGATATGGTCAATTCATACCACTAAGATAGATGGCAGCACAACTTGGAGTCACTACTACTAAAAAAACTCGAAATATTCTAAGAATACTCTTTTGAATGATGGACTAAACGCAAAACTAGAACCCCACTCTGATAGTGCATTACATTTTTGAATTGCATAAATATATGCAATACAAATAATGCAATGACCTATATGAATTAGGTTCGTAAGTTGAGTAATCTACAAGTTACCTACGTAAGTGTAAAAAAAACTTAAAAAAGCAAATAATCGTCCAATTCTGAAGATTTACCTTATTACATAAAATCACCAACAAACCTGACTATTAAGTAGAGACTCAGAAAGGAAACTTGAACTTAAAGTTGGATGATACAGATGATGAGCCGGAGACATAGACGCGGGCGCCTACAACATCACACGTCACACACCTAACATTCCACCCAGTGTATTAATTATGAATTTGTTATTTAAAAAAACGTGCACTAAAAGTTTCTTCAAAAGAAAAACATGCACAGATAAATTCAGAATTTCGACAACTGAAAGTTTGTTTCATACTTACAGTATAATATTCAAGATTCTACTAACCGTATGATATTTGTGTAAATAATCCCGTTGTGGCGAATGATGCGATTTGGGCGTCGATCTTCCGCTGACGGGTGGGCTTTGACGTTCCAAACTCCGACCACGTGCAAGTAAATTCATGTGTTCCATACTGCCAACTCGCGACTCCAACTCTTCAGCTCTCGCCTCGGTGTTCTGCTTTTCTTCTTGTATTAACCTAATTTCGTTATTAATAGCGTCAAGTTGTTCTTGTAACATCATGGCTAAAGTTTGAGCGTCGGTGTGACCCGAAGGTGATAAAATGTCGGCAGTACTAAACAAACTATCGTTGTCGTCTCCTTCAGCGTCGCTTGAAATATCGAAAGCTTGTTGAACGTTGGCCAAAACGTGAGCCTGCTGCCATTCTTGTTCGGACATGGAACGCGCCGAAAAGGCTACAATTTTATTAGGATCGTCATCGACCGGCGTGCGCGTCTTGTTGGGTCTACGTGGTAAGGAATGAGTATCAAAACTGGAATGACTAGTACTTCTTGTAAAATTATTAGGATCCGCGGCGTTAGGCGATAGACTCCTGGTAAGCGCGTCGGTTTGTTGTATATTAAACGCAATCTCTTGCTGCAACATTTGCCGTTTAACGTTATCAATTTCCAAACGCGATTTGGACAACTCTTTCATAATTTCCGACTTCTGTATTTCTAATTCTTCCATAAATTTCCTAGTTTTTTCCAGTTCTTGCGTCAAACTATTTTTCTCGTCTAGTGCATGCATTCTTTCCTTCAGATGGCCTTGTAACCTATCGTTCGATTCGGATAACAATTTGTCAACCGTAGCAGACAATCGACTGTTGTGATCCTCGTTCATTTTAAGTCTTTGGTTTAGTCTTACAAGTTCCGCATTTTTCTCGTCCAAATTTGCTTCTAACCTCTGGATTCGATCTTCCGCAGAACCGTGACGTTCTTGCGCCTAAAGGAAAAGAAAAATGTAACAGAAAAATTAATTGGCAATTGTGGAGGCAATGTAGCACCATCGAGATACACTAAAACTCACCTAGATCAAATATATTTTTTTAAATACCAACTAAAACATGCATCAAGTGATTTAAATGTTAACTCGTGTTGTGAAATTTAAAAAAATTAACAAGTGATCAATCGTGCAAAACCACATGACACTGTGCAAAAACGTCAATGTTTATTTTTTAGAGCAGTAGAGTAAAAATTTCTCTCACTTCTCTCAAAAATTAATTATTGTGAATAAAAAACGTATTGCAAACTGAATATTGAAAATAATCAAATTGTTGCCATTATATGCTCTTGGTATACAAATAGCTATTACTTGATACTATCGGCCATCATGACCATCTAATGTCGGAATGGTGTCGAACTCGATTGGAGTTGGATTGGAATTTTCATGTAGAAAAAGTGTTTTGATTTGAATGAAACCAACCTTCTACATGAAAATCCGATTTTGCACTCTATTCTTGGAGGGGATTACACCCTCATTGTCTTCATTGATTCATTGTCTAAAATCAACAGCTTTTGAGTTATGAGTTAAAGTAAGTAAAAAAATGTTGAAAAATTTGAGCTTTTTTATTTTGTTTATTTTTCAAAATCCCGTATCTTTTAAACGAAACATTTTACAAAAATCTGAGGCCCCATTCCAGTCAAGAAATTTAACGGACTACAACTTTTGTCTAGTAAATTTTTTAAAATTTTTTATAATTTTTTTAACCCGGCGTCATTGTGGCGACCAAACAGAACACCACCGTTGTGGCCGGGTATATTATACCCATGTACATTATTGCTCTGAATCAACCTTATGTCCATATTAGTTTTTCTATATTGGGGTATTAGGTAATTGTAAACATTATTTATAAAAATTAAACATTTATTTATTATAAATAATATAAAATGAACCTATTATAATCATTAAAAATGTAAACATTCTTCTTCTATGAATCAATTTGTTAGAACATAACTTTGAATATAACTATATTCAAACACAAAAATAATAACAATTTAAGTACAAAATACATATAAATGTTTTTTAAACTTGTTAACATAAAATTATATTTTATGCTTATTTATTTCGTATAATAAATATGATTATCAATAATATTATTAATATTATTTTATTTCGTATATGCTAAGTTAATCGCTATTGAGATCAAATGTTACGTAACCATTGTAACTGGGTATAACTACCGGAGCGCTCTTCACAGACGTGAAAATTCCACCGTGGCCGCAATGGCACTAATTAAAATAGCTAAAACGGTTAGTGAGGTCCACAACTTCAGCTGCTGTGAGCGGCAAATAACGAGTGTATTTTGTTTTAAAGCTATTAGAGGTTTAAAAACAGTCGCGTATGAGATACCCGGCCCCAATGACGCCGGGTTAAAAAAGCAAAAAATGAACAAGTTCCAATTTTTCAACATTTTTTTACTTTAATTCATAACTCAGAAGCCGTTGATTTTATACAATAATTTGTAGATTATTTCACGTTCTTTAGCACTAAACCATAAGCACTAAACCATTTTTACTGAAAAATCAATATTTTCGGATCTATGGGAATGTGAAGATCGAAATTAAAAAAAAAATGCTTTAAAGTGGCCAAACTCTAGAGAGTTTGAATTTAGAAAAAAATTTTGTTAAATATTTTTCTTAGAAAAATGTCCTCTATCTCCTCTATCCTCTATATATACATAATAATGTACGTTTCATCAAAATCGGAAAGCTCTAACGAAATGACAAACGTATAAAAGATTGTTTCCTTTTCATTTCTTCCAATCAATCAACCAACCAATCGAGTTCCACACCAATCTAGTTGTACATCAACCGAGTTCCGCTGTCAAACAAATGAAAGAAAATTTTCTTTCAAAAGAAAGAATGACAAAAACTCGGAGATTAACCTATTGGTATGATAATGCACTATGGGCTGATTAACTTTACAAAAATATTTCAAACTATGAACCAATGAAATAGCTCAATTTTGAATGCATCTAGTTAAAGCATGAGAATGGATAATAATCAAGTAAAAAAGTTTCATAATCAAAGCAAGAACCCAATGCTCACTTTCATTAAAGTGTTAAATTTTTATCCAACCTTTTAACCATTCTCTTTTTTAATTTTTGTCAACTAATACACAAAAAGCGAAAAATACATCAATATTTTTACAATATACAAGTTGATTGTGGCATCACACTAAATTGTGTTCGAACAGGAAGAAGTGAAAATAGTAAAAGAGGTGTAAAGCCACAACTATAAGTGCATATTGAAAGAACTATTTTGTGATTAATTTAAAAAAATAAAAGTGCGCTAAAGTTTTATTTTCAAGACAAACATTGGACATATATAGACAGAAACAAAAAAGTGAGCGCAGAGTTTCGTACCTGGGGTCTCACCTGCGTCAGTGCCTCCATACGCTGCTTCAACTGTTCTTCCATTTCAGGTAATTTAGAATATTGTGCCAACTTTTGCTCTGCTAATTCTAATTTTTCTTGTATTGCTGATATTTTTTCTTCTTGTAACTGTAAAACAATTCAAAATATATTTAAAGTATCCAGTAACCGCCAAGTTTACCTTAAGTTGAGCTTCTTTGTGCTGTAATTCTTGTTCCAATTTTTCATTCAAATCGTGCAAAGACGTCGATTCCCTCTGAGCATTGAGATACCGTTTTTCCAAGGTGGCGATACGTTCCTCTTGGTCCTCTTTCTGTGCAACATTCTCCTGTAAATCTCTTTGAAGCTTCGAATTTATCTCTTGTGCTTTAAGTAATTCTTTTTGTGCTTTTGCTAAATTTTCCTCCAACTCTCCTACCCTATTGGTCATATCAGCTATTCTTCTTTGCCAGGTGCTAATTTCTCCAGTCTGAGAAAAGAGAACGGTTAATATGGAATCAAATTTTGCTCACAAGATGAAAAAGAACAACGTGAAAAGTTTATCTTACTTGTTGTTCGAGTGCAGTTTGTAGATCGACAATTCGAGCCACGGAATCGGTTTCGGAATCCATGCCACCGTTTGTAAGTCGCTGCTTTGCTGCTGCCTATACCATCACATAAACATGCGCACATCACAACATCTATTATATTACATGCAACCAATCAAATAGTAATAAATAAAATTATAATTAAAGTGAAAGATTTGAAGAGTTCAGGGCGACGGCGTTTCAAAAAGTATCAGAATTTAATTTCGATTATCGATGTGGTATCCGGTGAGTTTGTAAGTTTTTCATGTTATTTCAAAAAAATGACTCGACACGACTATAATGTTAGTGATTCAAATACATTTGTAATAAATTTATTTAAGATGTGTACATATAAAAAGCAATGCTGTTTTGCTGTTTGTAGAAAATTCAAAATCCTCTTAAGGGGGTACTCTAGTCAAGACTGAAAAATCGGTCGAATAGAATTTGAGATTTTGTGACAAACGTATCGAAAAATGTAGTTTCGAGAAAAACACGTTTAAAGTTTTAAGTTAGTTTAAACTATTGAAATATGAAAAAAAACATTTTTCGATTTTTTCAACTTTCTAGACTAGAATACCCCCTTAAATTTATTTTTTAAATTGTAATGTATGGTATTAATTTAAAAAAATCTTTAATTCACAGGATAGCATACCGTTAGCTCCTTGAAATAATAAACTGTGTAATAAGGTCAGATAATAAAAATTGTTTGAGGATACTTTTTAAAATACCGAAGTAGGGATCGAAGAAGAAAATAAGAGATTGCAATAGAATAACTAATAGGCGATTTCAAGTTTTGGAAAACTAATTTTCTAAATCCTCTGTGTTGATACAAGAAAAAGTTTTAAACAATCCATATTTATGAAATAAATACGGTTTTCATGAAAGAATATAAATAATAAACCCGATCAAAGCAAGCTACAATATCCAACAAACAAAAATTGTGTTTACCTTACTACAGTTATTACAATCTCTCATCCTTTGCTGCAAAATTAATAAAGAACATTTACAAAATAGTCTAAATGTTTAAAATGAGGCAATGATTTAAAATTACATTAAAAGTTTAAGCCCTACTTTAAAATAGTCGAGTTTCTCAAACAAAGTTGTTTTACCAACGCACAACCTGCATAATCATTTTTAAGTTAACCAAATGTGAAACTTCATAATTTACAAGTTAAATTCGATTTAAAATGTAAAAAACAATGTTTCGGGGTTCATAAAATAACTGATACTTAACAAAAGTATTTTGCTTTGTAAACAAAATTTTACAATGAGTAAATCCTCTTAGATGAGCTAAAATTTTTATAAAGGTAGATGTTTCGGCAATTAATCTTCTTAGGTATTGAAAATTTTTCAAGATTTAAAGTCTATAAATAAATATTTAAGTTGAAGCTTCTATAATTTTTTATATTTCATCCTTTTTTTTTAACTAAACAAAATGTGCAGAAAAATAGGACAAAGATCAGCGTAGTATATCCAAAAAAAACCTTTAAGTGATAAGCTCTTCTAGCTTAGCAGATCTCTCATATCGAGAAAAAGTAAGTCCAGAGCAATAAATGTTTTGCTCATTCTTGAGGTAAAAATTGCGTTCAATTCTGTTTTTTGAAAACCAAAAACGTTTGGTTGTAAAAATGGTTATCACTACAATATACTTTAAACGTCGCATATTTTTTAACTATCCGATTTAATAGCAGCATTAAACTTAAAATTGAAGATTAATTGCCAAAAGTAAGGAAAAAATTTTCAAAAAAAAAGAAGGAACGAATATAAATACCTTAGAACTCGTAACTTGGTCCCCAGATTCAGCTTGGCCATTTTCTTTAGGTTTGTCTTCTATTGCAGGCATGTTCGAAGGAGGACCTCCAAGTTTATATTGTTGCAACTAAAATTTCAGAAAGTTAGAAAAAGAGAAAAGTGGAAGGTGTAAAAGTGTTACTTCATCTTTGGTCGAAACTAATTCTTCCTCTAAAACGGAATTTCTTTCTAACGCCACCCGCAATCGTTCACGAACCTAAAATAAATTCAAGTGAGAATAAAGAAAAAAATACTTTCAAGCTTAAAACCTTTTCGTCTAGAGCTTTATGATGTTCAAATAGGCTTTTGAGCGCTTTCAAAACTTCAACTTCGCTTGATACACCTGATTGGGCTGCCGCTTGCCTTTTAACTACAGTCATTCTTAATGATCTTTCGTGCCTCGATACTAAACATTCTAAGTGTTCCAAAAGCAACTGCAACAGAAAAACAACACGTTAAAAGATTTAAGAAGATAAATTTGGGTTAAAAATGTAAAAAAATTAAATTTTCATGAAGTGTGTCAATGAGGAATCATTGGCTATTGGCAAATAGAAATTTAAAGTGCTTTCGAGTGGAGCAAAAGTTTCTGCCCCCAGAATATTCATTAATAGTAAATTTGAGGCTTTTCACAAAAAACCCAAATAATAATATTTGGAATTTCGTACAATTTAGGCAAGGTCAATGTAGGATTTCTAAATTTAAATTTATATATGACGTCGGGTTTGCTTTTATATAAACTTACCGAGCGTTAGTTCGATAAATAAAAAAAAATCGAATGAAAAAGAATGAAATGGCCGCAGCCGAACTGGAAATGTAATATTCTTCCTATATTACCCATTTACCACTAAATTAGGTTGACATTCGATACTAGAAGTCTAAAATGTCGGCGTATATCGAACCAATAAACTCAGCCGAACATTCATCAATCCCTTGTTGAGATTGAATGTAGATGTTTCTTGTATAACAATAAATAACAGTTAAAAGTCCTCGTCCAATGTAGGTGAAACCTCTAAACGATGAACATAAATTCATTTATGAAAAAACACGTCTGCATAAAATATTTCGATCACACAAAATCCATCACTCCCAATAAACCTCATCTGGAATCTCGAACAAGTCGAGCTGTCTCTTGATTTTGTAAATTTAGCCATGTCAATTATTAAAATATAATCTCGTCCTTTATTTAACAAACAAAAAATCGCAACTCAAAAATCGGTCACAATTTTTGAGTGAGGTTTGAATCAAAAATTTATACTTGGATGAAATAATAAAAATAAATTTCTTAAACATTTTTAAATAAATTTAATTTTGCACCCTTTGTGAGGGAAACTATGCGACGAAGCGACTGTATTTTTGTTTAGTCGTAATCCTCTAACAAAGGTAGAAGAAAAAAAATAACATCACGACAATCAAATTTCATATTCAACTTTATATTTTACGTCGAGAAAATCAAAAGAAAATCGTTGCCGTAAAAGTGGAAATAGTAAATTAATTCAATTATTCATTTTATATAAACAACACACTGGTACAATTTTACAACCCTCACAATAAAAACGACTTTATCATCGTAATTAGGTGACAGAACATGACAAAAGGATTCACCCCTTAATAAGCATTTCAAACTCGTATCCATCTTGGATTATAAAAATATGTTTCGCTTTCATACAAATGAGAATGAATATTTAGCGAAATAGCAAAATTGTGTTATTTCGCTTTTAAAACGAAAAATATTTTTGCATAAAATTATTATTACTACTACTAAACATTTTTTACGTTTTAAAGCTCGGAACTGCTTTCGAACCCTTATTAATTTTATAAAATAATGCGATAAGCATTATCTTAATGAAAACTAATTCAAGAACCTTCTTGTATCGCATAAAACGCTGCAACTAGCAAAAAATTTAAAAGAACACTTAACTTGATTAAAATTTAATCCTTTTTAAGGAGTTGGTCTAGAAGAAGTTTAAAATGTTCTTTAAAGAAAACCTTTGGTTTAATTGCGTTTCCATTGCAAGAACTTGTAATTTGCGGTGACACTCGAATTAAATCTCCTGCCATAATTTTAAGCTTTCATTGTCCACAAAGATTACACTAAATTTGAATAAAAATATATTTGTAGAATAGAAAAAAAATGCATTATTTAAATATACGGGGATACAATAAAAGTAAATAGGAAAATGTTTTATTCATATCTTGGAGGAAATATCTCTCATTCGTTTTGCTTTGAACAAAGCTTTTTCTTATCGAAATGTACATGATTATGACAACCGCAAAAAATAAAATAATTTATGGTCTTTTTGCCACTTTTAGTTGAACCCGCCACGTATATAAGTTTTGCAAACTGCATGGGCGTCCTGATTAATCTAGTCTGGTTAATTATTTGGGAGGTGTTATCACAACTTCCTGACATTGGCTTTTGTCCAAGCGGGAGATATAAACTACCGTATTTACTGGAGCAACTTCAGGATCACAATGGGTTTCTACAGTATATTTAAAAAAAAATTCCAAGTTGTTCTTATTAAAATGCAGACCCCCAAGAATGTAAAATCAATAATAAGCAGTATTCTTTATTTTTAATGAATTTCTATGGAAAATGCGAAAATTGTGAAACAGGACACGGCTATTTGGTGGATAGATAAATAAGCTTCATTTGACAGGATGATGCAGTCTTTACGTTGTGGTTTATATAAATTCTCTTAACATAAGATGTTCAATTTATAACAAAATAAGTGACTGTTAAATGTGTGAACTCCATTACCCCCCCCCCTTTTAAACTACAGTTTAGACTAGAGAAGAATGCGGAAGCTATCTTTAGGGCATCAAAACCACAAGCTATTACATCCAGTCTCGACTTTACTGTACTGAAGATAGATGAAGTAGTTCAAGTCTTTCAATGACTTTAGACAGTTTGTCTTTCATATTCATGGATTTTAACAAGACGATTGTTAGTTTTATTGTACACTACCCTGTATGCTTACTGAAGCCTCTTGACGTTAGGAAAGTTTTACATAACACTTTCACTTTAGTAAGGAATTAGTAATTTAGTCTAGGGTTACGGTTTTATCCTTGAATCACATTCTGAAAACGTTAATGGAATTTTAAGCCAAAAAAATAAAGTCATGCTCAAAAGGATGTCGACAGGAATCCCTTCTAGCTAGAATCACTTCTGTGGAACTCTCTTTTCGATGACTATCTACTCCGTCAATAGTGAGATAAAAGAAGAAAGGGTGGAAGTTGATGCCTACAGATATATATCTGAGCTGTGGTAAGAACAACCTCCTGAATTCAACTGCAAGAAAGACTACATACAAATGTTGAAAATCTAAGCAACTGATGTAGGTGGATGAAATTGGTTTTTTCAACGAAGACCAAAATCATGTGCCTGTACCCCAAGCGAGTTCACCACGGTGATCTCAAGATCATGCTAATGGCAAGAAAATCAAATTAGTCGAAGAGTTCAAGTAGTATATTATTATGCGTGTGGATCGACAGGAAACTGACCCTTCAAAAAAATGTTGCATTACTATGTCTGCGTTAAACTGGCAACCTTGATATTGACTCTTCAATGAAAGGCGAAAAATAGTTGGGTCATAAACCACCAAGATTCTGTGCGACTACCAGAAGGCAGCAGTCCTCTTCGTGGCTTATGGAAACGAAATCTGGCTGCACAGAATCGAAGAACGACATACCAAGGCGAAACTATAACTTTTGTAATCGGTTGATCACAAAATGCTTTAGGATGGTTTCAGCTACCGTCGCAGGGGATATAGCAGGAGGGAAACCTAAATGAGGGCATTTGTGCCCTAAAATTGGTACTATAAATAGTTCCAAATCAATACAGGTATAAGATCCTCATCAAAAAAACCATCGAGGAAAGGATAAATCTCCCCTGGTAATCGGATGTTAAGGGGAATTTCGGCAAGCAGTTTAAGAAATTGGGAATAACCGCGGATGGACTATGTCCCGAATGCGAAACACTAGACAAACCGATCCATAGGTTAATGGTACAGGGCTGAGCGAGCTATCAAATTTTGATTTTCTGCTGCAAATCCGTCTATTTCTAACCTACCCACCGAACATTTTAAATACGCCTTTGCAGCCCACGTCAACTATACATATACAATCTGTATGTGCCGACAGCAGACTGCCCACTTGACCCTCTATTTCTACAATAAAATAATCTTCACTAAAGACTTTGACTCTTTACTAAGATAGCTGCTCAGGCACATTAGGTTACAATTCCGTACAAAAACGCCTTCAAAGTTCACATATCAAGATCGGGATGCGTATATTATGGCCTTTGCCGTAAAGATACAGATAAGATGAGAGATCAAGAAGTAGTATAACTGTTAACATTAATAGTTTGTTAACTTAAAAACAGTCATTCCTTCTTGTCATTCTAGATCCGTGAATTTTGGTCGCCTTCAGGGATGTTTTAACCAAGAGCTTGGGCTCAGAGACCTGTCTTTATAAATCTATAATCTTCCGAGTTTCAAATCTGGCCTTTAGATAGCGGTCATACAATTGAGATGCTTCTTAATGTAGAAAGATTCCCGAGACGGCCCTAGTCAACATTTTTCGAATGAGAGCAGCCACAGTTTGTCAACTGTTGACCTTGATTTGTTCATTTCCTATTGTGTAATTGATTTGTGGAAAAATCCAGTTCAACAACGATTTTTTCAATTATTCGCAGATTTTTCAACTGCCTACAATATTGGTGAGGAAAGCTTCTCTCCATAAGGACGTTCCTAAATAGTTCCTTTACATATTTAGTTGAAATTTTGCTATTTTCTTATATCTGTAGTTTAGAGGTAAAATTTTTCAACTTCCTGGCCTAGCCTAGTCGTCATTGCTTACGGAGTACCGGGTCTGAGACCGTCTTCTTCGTCCGTTGGGTTGATAAGACCCTTGGAATGGCGTTTGGAGAAGATAAACCCCTATTGGTTAACCATAATTGTAATCTAGAAGGGACGGTTCGCGCCGACCCTTTTTACCTCTTCCAGTTACTCAACGTCGCGTCGTTTGTGTTTTTATTTAAAAGTAAAATAAACAAAAATACGTAAAAAAACAAAAGGACAATACAAATGCGTTACAACATAAAATAAAACAACATTAACTGTGCATCTATACTCTTCATATATGCAGGGTTTCTTCATCTTCATTTCTTGTCGGGTCTTAAGGGTGTTGATGTTTTCTAATATGTAGGGATCTGCAGGATCAACTTGAGCCTCTTATAACTCAAAAAATCCTCGAGACTGTAATTTCCAATTTCTTGGATTAACGAGTTGTCAGAGAATTCCAGGTTTCCGCGGAGAAATTCTACGACAGATTCCAAGTTGAAATCATCCTGCAGCCGCGCGTTTGTCATGAAGAGGGGGGGGGGCTTGTAATGCACTTCTTATCGCAATGTTTTCCATCCTTTGCAGTAGTGCCAGGTGGGATTTGGTTGCATAATTGAGGCGTATGTCATTATTGGTCGTTTTATTGTTTTGTATAGCAGCAGTTTGTTATCTGGGGATAGTTTTCTGCCATATCCAAGCAGGTGATGAAGCATGGCCACGGCTCCCCTTGCTTTTTTATTAGTTGTCTGTATGTGTGGTCTCCAACGGAGATCCATGTCCAATGTCACGCCAAATATTTGGCGGTGTTTGTCCATGGTATCTCCGTTCCGAAAATCTTGAGGGAAGAGATAGGGAGTCTTTCTGCTTTTAAGGAGGATTTTCTTTTGTCAAGGTTGGATGTAACGGGGTCGTTCGATCTGGAAAAGTAGGTTGCCGTACTTTTGGATGGATTTACTCGTATCCTCCAGGTCCGGAACCACTTTCCGAGGTCGTCAAGTGCAGTTTGAAGTCTGTCGATGACTGGTCAGGGGTGGAATGAACTACTGAAGTAAGTATGCAGTACGTATGTAAATGTGGAATAAAGTCATGATTTTAAGGGTTGATTTAGATTCTCGATTTTGACTCTAAATTGTTTCTCTTTGAGGTAAGTGAAAGTCAGTGAAGCTGGTAGGCATGTCTGGAACATTTTAAAAAGCAGGCTCTCGTGCCATACTTTATCGAAAGCCATAGCTATGTCGAAAAAGAAGGCTCCAGTGGCCTGCTTTTTATTCCAGTGCTCCGTGATGTGTTCAGTGAGTCGGAGAGTTTGGTGGATTGTTTGAGTATCCTGGTCTAAAGTCAAATTGTTCATCCGGAACCATTTGTTTTTTTGCCAGGGCAGGCTTAAGGGGTAGGGGGTCGGGTTTCGGTGGTTTTTCAAATACCATAAAATATTTTTCATAAATAAATATATTTGTGCAAACAGAGAAACTGGAAATAGCCAATCCAGCAAACAAACTACATATTTACGGTTTTTGATGAACTACTGCATCATCTGTATTTCTGATCATGAACAAAATTCATCATATTGATAACAAAATGCATCAGTACAATGATTTTTTTCATCAATACTATGAATTTTTTATGTACCTTTTTTTTTTTCGAGTAACACATTGAAGTCTTCCTAACATTAAATCCGGATTTCGTTCTAGTTTCATCACTGATTCTGCTTTGATTCAAGTATTACTAAATTGTTTAGTTAATTATTATTTCTGGAATGGAAAGAACAAATGACTTTAAGAAAACTGGCGTTCATTAGTCGATACGTGCAACCACCGACGTTTTATTTTTTGAAAAACAAATTCAAAATTTTAACCTTTATCTCGGCGATACAAACAAACTTCAATCTATGATACAACTGCAATCAATTAAGATTACAGAAGAAGATTTTCCGCAGATCACAGTGAATAGAATAAAACAAACTTGACATAATTTTCAATTTCACTTTGCTTTGTCTTCTGAACAATGCTTGTTTGAAATAATTTTGGTATTTCAGTTAAAATGAAAATTTTTAATATTGCGATGTATTTAGAAAGGAAGTTATTTTGGACTCTCATCAGTAAAGAAAATTATATAAATATCTGCAGAGTAATAAATAAAACGAAATCAACCATCGCTAACTTTTAATTTTCAAGTTTTGTTTCCGTAAAGAATTAGGCGCAGCACCGCTGTATTCGAGATTACGTTACTCGTAGCGTTAACCACTCTCAGCCGGACTATAAAGTCCATCAAGGGTTATCCTAAACTTCTAAATTTAATTGCAAATTAGTTTATTTTATACTTCACAAGTTAGTAGCCAGCTAGACACATTTAAATAATGGAATACTGCTTTTACAGTTCACCCGATCATAAAATTAGGTAAACATGCGTTCCTTTTTCTATGGATCTCCGCCCGAAGACGAAGTTTGGAAAAATGAAGAGCAGTGCCAAGTTTTTATTGTGTTTTATGTGGAATTTTGCAATATAAAATGTTGGAAAGTTTAATGAAGTTCGTTTCTTTGATATATGAATCCCAGGTAAACTTGACAAATCAGGAAAAAAGAAAACTAAGAGAATAATGCACTTTTATAAAAATTTACATCCTGCATTAAAACAAATGCAAGGTAAATGGTTTTAACGATAATGGCGTTCCTTAAAGAATTTAACTTTGCAATACCGAAAGCGAGTATTTTTCAAATTGCGGAATGACTTTTACGGTCGAACGAAAAGAAAAACTTCAACAGTTAACTTGAAATATTTTTCTTTCTTTGGATTGAAAATATAAAAGTGGATAGAACGTTAAAAGGATCGATACCGAGGAGATAAAAATATTAATGTGCACTTGTGAGGATCCACGAAAGCAATCTTGAGGAACACCGACCAATTGGGGAAAAAGAAACACGAATGTATTAGGTAAATGTTTTTCGCCGACTGTAAAATATAAAATTTAAATATCTTCTTTAGTTTTGAGTGTTATAATGCGGTTTTCCAGATTTACAAGTGGAAATGCAGATGGTAAGCGGAAAGTGTCGAGAACCCTTGAAGAAGCGTAACTCGAAAGTAGTCACCGTCGATGCACTTTGCATAGATGAATATACGTTGCAATAACGTTCCTGCATTTGAAATATTCGACATACAAAGAAAATTTGAAATAATATTTCAAAATTATGTATCGTAATAATAATGATTATTTATTCTCTCCTGATTGCAGGCGTTATTAATTTCCGGTTACATTGACGATCCGGTTAATCGTGTATACACCGCTGTGCACTTGCACGCTATTTGCTTAATCCTCGAACACGACCAACCAAATCAGTCTCTAATGTGTTATCAAAATTACCCTTACATTAAAGCTGATGATATGAAAATGTAATCCTATTGTTTCCGCAAAGTAAAATAAGGAGCTCCGGGACTTAAAGGAACATAAAACCGAGCGGTTAAAAATGTTTCAAAGTTACTTTCCAATTAGATTAAAAGTTAATCAAACGGATCAGTATCAATCAAGTTTGTAAACTTAAATTTTTGAATATTTAACAAGTTAATAAAATTAAGACATACCCTAGTGTTGTTCCGTTCCGCTTTAAGTTCTGAAATTTCTTCCTCTCTTTCCAAAAGTTGTTCCCTTGCTCCATTGAGTTCTTTAGTTAAAGTTGCAAACTCCTGTAACAAAATTTAAATTAGTAAACAAGAGCAATTGTTCTTTAATTAAAATACAATTTGAATTACTTAAGAATACAAAACCAATTTTTTTCTAAATACAGTTTTCTCCGTTAATGTTCTCGGAGTCGCGGCAAAACTCGCTAACTTGAAGAAAAATAGCGGAGAAATGTTTTCCAAATTGCAGTAGTAAAATTTAAATCTCAAAAAGTAAAATGTTGCAGAATAATTATGCTTTTAAGCCACTATAAAATTTTATTCTCAAGACAATCATAAAAAAAGTACATTCAGAACGACTTACTTCTGAAACTTGAAAATTCAAGCCAATTGACCTACCACAATGAAAAATGAAAAATTGCACAGTCAGAAATAATTCCGCGCATTTTACCGAAAACTTGAAAACGCTTTTATCGGCAACTTTAAGTTTACACCGTTCCTCTTAGTTTTAACATTTAACATTCAACAAATGTTAAAGTTATTTTCGCGGAAATGGAAAAAAATGAATTGTATCGGCTTAAAGTCGATTTTGTTTTACCTTTCTGATCAATTTCGTTTTTACTACCAAATATTTCAGAAAATCTGTTTCAACTGGAAAGAGTTTACCCATGTAAGAGAGAACACTAAAATTTTGACGGTTTTAGAAATTGTCAACTGGAATTGTCACTTTCGAAAATAAACAAAACTAAATCGAGTCTAAAACCAAAAATAAACCAAATTTGCTACTAAAACAAACCAAAACGACAAAGATGGGATAATATTTCTTCAAATGGATTGACTAAAAGCACACATCATACACCTTGTCATCTGCTAAATACACATGAAACATGGCTTATCCTCCCCAATTCTATAGTTCGATATCCAAACAAACAGCTTTACAGTCAAGGGATAATCCAATACCTAACAAAATACAAAAAGCCGAGAAGATTAACGATGTAATACAATATTTCGAAACTACAAACAGAAAATAAAAAAAGAATGAGCAAGTATCATAAATACTCCTTCCTTTTATTTATTATCCGGATAATCCGTGATAAATAAAAATGCACATTCAATTAACTGAAATAATTGGATTTTCCAGTAAAATTTTATTCGGAAATTTATGATGCACTATTATTCGTTTTGCACTTATTTTTTAGGAAAATAACCGAAAGATAAACCCGGTTTGGACGCAATATTTTAACCTGGCGCAACTTGCTCGGAGGAAGTGTATTGATTCCTGTCAAAAAGTTTTTGAAACGATTTAAAATGTGAAAATTGAACACTGGCTTCACACAATGAAATGCTAAAAGTGGTATATCGACCTTTCAACCCGATTTAGCCAGATTTATTTAAGTTCCATTGTGATTCAAATTAGTGTGAATAGCCTTTTTATTATTAAACAAATTCAATTGTATATTCAATATTCTCGATATATTTATGGATTTTTAATTTTGTTGCACGAAAATTTCAGATCGATTAAGCAAATTAAAATGAGCTGTTGGGATATCAAAATTTGAAAGCACAAATGAAAAGGAAGTCACAAATGTTGAAGACAATATTTTATAAATGCTAACTTTAGAATTAATGACCTGAGTAAATAAATGAGTATGGCATAATGACAATAAAAAATTGCGATTATAAATCAACAATAAAGTTCTTAGTTTAAGTTGATTAGACATTATTAGAACAATAATTTTATCGATAAATTAGGTCCGAACCCATTTCAGTAAAACGCTAATTATAGCGTCAGCAACTAGAAAAATTAATGAGGACTTTCGAAACGGAAACTATAAAGTACCTACACTGACGAATAAAATATAATTAAAAGACCGCCAAAGCGGTAAAATTAAAAAAAAAGCAGCATCAATGCTGAAATCATAACTTCTGTCAATTTAAATAAACTAGTCAAGCCTAATTCGTAATCTCAAAATCTCACTTCAAATTCGACACTATGACACTATTGTGAAGGAACCTTTTGTCTTCTGAATAGTTACCGATGAAAATTTAGGTGTTCACGATTTAATTCTCCTTTCTATAAACCATCAATCCCTAATTTTCAAGTATTATATCTACTATTTGTAAGTCAATCGGGTTCACCAAATTTTATGTAATGAAATTTTGTATTGTAATTTTAATAATTCTTATTCTGTATTGCAATAATTCTGTATCAATTTAACCTGGCGCCCAGCTACTCTGTCAGCTTTTCAGTTAGCATCGCGACACACGTCCTATAGTGAGGATGTATATGGCCGCTTTATTGTTTTATTAGAACTGTCTATTGTATTTATATAAAATAAATCAAGATTCAGAAATATTGGGTGGATATTTAAAATTAAAAATTACCACTCTTGAGGGCACTCAAAAAGGTTAGAAGACGATAGTTTTCACCATAAATTTTTGTAATCTATTTCGACATAAAATCCAATTCAATATCTTATTGAGGCTATAAGAGATAGAGTATTACAGAATCTGTGAAAGCACATCTTACTAGATCAAATATTATGAAGTTTGAAACTTGATAGCCAGACTTCATGTACTTTCAGAGACATTTCAGCTCTTCATTGAATTATTAAGCGAAAATTACAGAAAGCTGGTGGCTACACAGCACTTAGAAAAAATTTGCAACCAGTGGAATCCACTTTTTGAGGATCTGAAGCTCAAGCCCAAGAACTGTTGTGAAACTCTTTTAATATTTATATATTTTGTTTGTGTATAGTTCGGCTATACAAATTTACACCCAGGGCCGGATTAACCATAAAGCTGGTTAGGCTTAGGTTAGGTGCTCCAGCGCACCGTTTTCCCTTTAATTCACAAGCAAAAAATGAGGAATAATTCCCCCCCCCCCCCTCCACAGACGCAAAAATTTGCAAGATAAGTTTATGGAGATTGTAAAAATTTTTTATCGGTCGAATTGAAAACTTAAACTTTCATTATAAAATTGGCCCTTAAACACACAAAAACCGATATAAATTCGGGGGGTCTGGGGGGTATGAAATACCCTCCAGTGCACCTATACCTTTTTATTTATTCGTATAAAGCTCCCATCGAAAGACAGTGGCAAACCACCGAAGTATATAAAATTGCATATACATATCACTTCTATGGTTTAGCGTCTGTGTATGTTAAACTGTAAGTCCCCGATGAATGTATGATGACTGATATGGGAGCAAAGGGCAGACCTAATCTTGTTTGATCAGTTTGAAAGACAGCCCAATTTGTAGTATCTATATCAATATTTTGGTAGCTTACTTCAAAGAACGGTGAAGTTTTCAAATTTGAAATCAATTTGTAACCAGATGTCCGTTAAATTAATTATAAAATAGGTAATTCATTTGTGAGGTATCCCTATTAATTAATTACTTCCAAACACTGATTATATAGGTATGCACCGCGAGGAAGACACATCTGGCGAGAGAATGGAATGGTATCTTATCAAGTTTCAGTTTAAGCAACTGTAGCTTTATTATTTGGGTTTCGTGATAGTTTTATGAATAGAAGGGCGAATCCCTTTTGTACTACTATTTTAGTCAATTCCATTTTACTAAATTAGGCAATTTTCTCAGTTTGAAGTTGCGATGAAAATTTGACACCATCGGTGTAATATTACAACCATTTCTTGTTATACCCTAATTAAGTTTTGTATTAACAACTTTGATACTTGCCAACTGAGAAGAAAAATGTCCTCACCCCAAATTCGGCAAAATTGTCATTTCCTCAGTTTTATTACATTTTCTTACGTAAACGACACCCCTGTAGTCATTCGTAACAATTCAGACCAGGAAGTACTTGACATTAGAAATAAAAATCATATACGGAGTACAAGTCTACATATTTTCGAGAGAATAAAAGCAGCTTTTAGTTGGAAAAACTTTTCTTGTAGTACCTATATCTTGACAATTGACGTGACAAGCAAACATCTATCAAATTTACATTTTACATTGCGAAATCTGTGCAAATGTTAAAATATTTAAAAATTTTCCTAAGGTTATTCAACAGGATAAACACGTCACTGTTAACGCGCAAAACTTTCGTCATCGAAGTTACCCAATTATGTAATAACTGCGTTTTCATTAATGCACAATTCCATAATACATTTCCTTATTTTGTCACACAATTAATCTTGTAGTAATAATTTTGAGTTACTAAACTCGTTATTAGTTACGTCGAAACTATCAAAAGTGTAAGTAATTAATCAATTATTAATTATTTATCAACATGTGGCATTTTACGGTATTTTTATAAACCAATAGAATGTTTGTACTAATCGATAACATCCCTAATTTCTTCATGCTTAGTTTATTAAATTATAACAAGAAATGTTTCCGCTGTCAAGTGGAAGAAAATGGAGAGCATTTGCCCACATTACTAGAATTGTACAAATTACTATTTTATTCCGAGATTAAAGCTTCATTCTCAGGATTCCAAAAATTAATTTTTGGACATAGCCACCTTTCAAAAAACTAAAATTGGATGATAAATTGCCGAAACGGAGGAGAACTCGACTTGCGTGATGAATCATTAAAAAGTGATAAATTAAAATTCAAGGTACATCAAAAACAAACACTCGGTAGGGTATAATGAAAAATATGAAAATTAGTTAATATAAAATCGCCCTAGGTAACCTAAAATTCTATTCCAGGCACAATTTTAATTCCCAAAAGATGAGATGTGGCCATATCGGCAGATGCATCTAATCAAAAAATGAGCAAAATTAAATTGCAATTTTAAAAATATTGGAAATAGAAGTCATTTATCACGGAATAGAAAACACAATTGGATGAACTTTTATCTTATCAAATGTAAAATCTAATAGTAAGCAAAAAAAAGAATGAAATTGATGTGGAGATGATGCTAAGTGAGTAAGACGCAAAAACGTGAGAAGAAATATCCGATGTGAAAGTAAATTGCCTGCGATAGGGGCAAAAAATATGCGATAATTTCTGGTGATTTAATAAAATGTAATTAAGAAAATAATTAAAACGAAATGAAATTACATCAGCTAAGGCAATTTGAGATATATCAATTCATGCTATTGGGTATTGACAAGCGACGTCCTCGAGCAGTAACTAATAACCCTAATAATTAGCTCAAACGAATTTTCTGTCAAAGAAGAAATAGAAGCACAAAATTTGTTTTTGAATAAAAAAAAGTTTGATTATTGTAGCTTTTGTCGATCCTTCGAGCAGCTGAGTATTGGGGACCGTTAAATCCATTTCAGATATACCGGACGATTAATTAACAGTGGCGTCTACCTATTTTTATTTACGTTTAATTTAATAATGGTTGATTCCTGAAAAAATTAAAGAGGCGGCCTCCAGAGGGGCGGCCCACGCGGAATTTTCACTTCTCAATATAGCTAGTCCATCCCTAATAAATACTGTATTATTTAATTAAAGTACCTACCCAATAAAGAAAGAGTTAGTAAATAAAGTTACGTTCGTACTAAAATATAACGCAATAGTAATAAAGGAAATTTGGACGGAAGAAGCTATTAAGCTAATTTTCTCCAGGCAAGTGGCGTGACCATTTATTCGACTGTAAATTAAATTATTAAATGCGTAAGGGTTGTCAAATACAGATTCAGTGTAATGTCGTTCGTTCGTTATATCAAATACAAAATACTCAACTAATTTATATTCAAATTGGAAAAAAAACTGAACGACGTGATAAATTTTCAAATTATCTTATCGGGCCCTAACAAGCTTTCGAGTCGATGATTTTATTTACATATTTTTTATTGAAATTGATAATTATACTTTTTTCACAGAAAACCTGATTATTTATTTCACGTAATTTTCTTTGAAACTGAATACCGTACGTGTTTTATCAATTCCATAATTACCGAAGAATAAATTGGTAAGCAGGAAGAAGTTATTTGGTTGACCACCAGATACCTGGCATACTCACATTATTATCAATTTTCCGAAAGTTTCGCTAGGATTACGTTTAGTTCCATTATATTCATAAACAAAAATTAATTTATCCTGGAAAAGTAATTATTTACTTTAAATACTTCTACGTTAATGAGTTTCTAAAAGTGATCCTTCTCAATTTACGTGGTATCCTCTGCGTCACCCTTTTGTATCGTTTGCATGTTTGCTCGACACACTGATTTGGAAAATGCAGTACTATTAGGGTTTTTAACTTTTCTTGTTACAATAACTGAAGTTGAAAATTTAATTATTTTACGAAATATTCAACTTCCCACATATAAACTTATATCCTTCGGCAACTTTTCTAAAAGACAATTTCTTTTGAAGATATAATAAAACAATGCAAATTTGTTGACGAACTTTTCAGTCTAAAAAACATAAAAATTTGGAAAAAATTATCTTCGAGTAAATTCCGTGCGATGTAAAAATATTTATTTAAAGCGAAACTTGCAGCAAAAATTCATATGGAAACCTTTCACAGAAAAAATTAAATTAGTAGCAAAATTTTAGTATGCAAAAATTAACGTCAAGTCACACGTTAAAGTGGGAAATTTGGGGAAAATTATTAGGTTTACTAAGTGAGCAGCACTTAACACAATTTTCGTTAAATGCAAATGAAGGAAAATTTTCAAACAATATTAATTCGTTAAAAATGGAAATTAAATAACTGAACTTTACACAAAAGGACGATATCATAAATCCAGACGAGTACTGGTTTCACTTTCTTTATAATTATTACAGTATATATTTCTTTTTTATAAAAGAGAAAAAGATTGTTGTTATCCAGTTTCAAGAACAAAAAGTTAAATTTTAATTTAAAAAGAAAAAAATTCCATAAAATACTAATATATTATTATCCTACCTACTGAATAACTCAAAAATTAATTAGTTACGTATTTTTAACGAAAATATAAATAATTAAAATAGCTCCGAGCAATCTACGCCGCGTTACTGTTCCGCCATCTTTGAGCAACTTCAATAATTAAAAACGAGTCAAATTTTGAATTTGAATTCGTAGCTCGTATAAAAGTTGATTTTTCTTACGACAATTTTTTGTGATAACGTACGTCACCAATTTTCCTGTTGATCAGATTATTTCTGACACATCGTAAAATATAAAATTATGTACCGTAGTCAGGTGTTAGCTAAGAAGCCCCATAACGTGCTCGTATTTTCTTTGTTTACTTTTGGCAAAATGTAAGCGTATTTATAATCAGGTAAAAACAAGGTTTTAGTAAAACACGATAAACAGTTGCACCCAAGATAATAGTTTTCCTGTTCCATTCGGAAGGAAGATGCTGGCTTCTCCAGAAAAACACTACCAAAATTAATGATATTCATTCCGCAAGCGTTTAATTAAACTGTGTAGAATATATTTTACAGAGTCTTTTAACTTTAAACAACCAGAAACTATTTTGATTATGCAACTACTAACAAAAATGTACTGCAAAGACAAATTTGTCTCTTTTGTTTTATTTACAATCTTGGTAATTGGGAAAATTAATTAAATTAGCAAGACCTCGTTAAAGCTCGTAGCTGGAAAATAAAACTTCAATTGCGGAAAGTACTACTACTTCAGCATAATAATTGCAGATGGCAAAATTCATTACGGCAATAAATAAAGAGTTCGTCAGAAAAATGTCGATAAAATATTTTTTCTGTAAATTGGGTAAAAGTACTTCATTTTTTTTGTCGACCACTGTCGGCTCAAGTGGCTCTTTATCTTGCACACGCATGTAATACGATCAGTTTACTTTTTTTTTTAATTAAGCAATACATTTTCTTTTCAATTCAGTTTTCAATCTTATGACTTAATTGTGCCATAAATCAAAAATGAATTACAAAAGTAACCGATATAACCTCACTACTGTTGTAATGCAGTTCAGTGTAGTATGAGTTGCCTATTTGCAGGCGTTAAAAAGTAATTTAAATTTGATTTCTTTTCGATAAAAACCTTTGAATCTGGATTTGAGATTGAAAATTAACACATTGATTATTGATAATGGTACTGACAAAGACTAATTTTAAAGATTAAAGACATTTCGTCTTCCTCTGATGTTTATATCAGCTTGTAATTTATAACAATGTTCTCTATTGTACTCTTCCATTTCATTACATCTTTTCTTTCTTACTACATAGTACAACCTACTTATCTGGCATCATATTGAATTTTAAACTATAAAGAAAGAGCCCAAGTCATTTAAATGTCACATTAAAAGGGGATAAGTTTTTGTTATCTTCTTCCAAACCTATGTCACACATCACATATAATAAAAATACACCACGTTAATATAAATCAAATTCCTATGTTTATATTATGATTCCGTATAGCCGGATTACAGTGCTAAGTTGCCAACAACTGCCAACATTTCCTAACGTATTTCTTTAATTTATTCCATCCCTGATTAAATAATAATCATAAGTAATTAGCACAAAATAGTTTTAAAAATTCATAACACAGAGGTTCTCAACCTCCTTAAAATTCAATAAAAAATGATGACGAATAATTTATTTTCGTCAAAAATAATTAAAAACGACGAAGGCGTAATATATCGCCAGCTCGGAGATTCGAACCTGAAATTCCTAGGCTCTTAGAGTATGCAATTGTGCTCTGTATGCATACACCAAATAGCCATCGAGGACGAAGTCATATGTATGTATACTGACTTGTGTAAACAAAAATTTTTCGACTATATTAAGTTTTTCTCACGCGAAGCTGATCCTTTCCCACTCATTGGTTAAACTACTATTTTTATTTTTAAATTCAGAAGAATCGATATAAAATTGTATTATATATAAACCTATATTAATAGTTATCATCTTCGCTAGAACTACCACTATCTGTTAAACATAGATTCCAATATATTATATGTTTGTCAGAACATAGATAAGGTAGTGCTCAGTGTAGCATTGCAAATGCGATACATGCAACGCTAAACAATTTTGTTAATACTTTCAACACACTTGTTGCATCCTTCTTTTTCACCACTCTGTACAAACCAATGCAAGTGGAAAATTGTAGCTCTAAAATTAAATATTAAATAAAATTTCAAATCCACATCAATAGAAGGGTGAAGATATAGCAATGTATGTGGTGAATTCCACAAAAGTTTTGTCAAGCAATAATGTATTGTCTATACAATATGTAATAGCTGTTATCGTGTACAACAAGTTTAGAACTTCTGATTTAAGAATATTAACGATTTATATAATACAAATTACTGTAGGTTGTTGATTTTGCGTAAAACCTCATGCATAATGGAGAAGAAAATTTGTGAGACTAAATTTAGCAAATTCGAAGTAAATTTAGCAAAATGTCAACTCTTCCCTATTAAGATTTAAATTTTATCTCAAGTTAAGGTGGCCGTTACAAATACAACCGCTCTGAATAACTTTCGCGTGCCAACCCTTAATAAAATTTTTCAGCTTAAAGCCGACCTGAAAGACCTTAATGAAATTTAAATTATGTTTATCATTAGCGATTCTTTCACTTTCGTCTTTGCACAGAAAGAACTCGAAAGTAATTTTAAAAAGAGCAAAATTGTATTAATTTTTTTTAACAAAGCAAAATAAATCTTGCGAGATGCGAGTTACGTTTGTTAATTTTAACTACAAAACGTCTTAAAGGCAAAGTTTTCGTTAATACCAAACATAAATTTGTAATATTATTATATCGTGTAATGCAATTTTAAGGAAGAGACGAACACTATTTCCAAGATGAAATTTTCGCCTTCGCGCATTAAAGCAATTTTAACAAACTATATTTCGGAAGAAGCTCTTTCAGATTGAAAAGTGAACCGTGAAAATAGGAAGTACAAAGTATCAATGTTATGCAAATGAATAATAAAAACTTTCCAAGTTGTATTGAAAGATAAATTTGAATTGTAGAGTAGGAAAACCTCTTAATCGACTTGACAATTTATGCAAATTTCCACATACCAATCTCATGCATCGCTAAATTACAAACTAAAATTTGAAGCACATGTGCCAATACCAAATCCACAAACGCACTATTTTGCCTTCAATCTTCCCCAACTCGTTAATTGCATCAACCAAAGGAACGACGGAGAAAGAGTTTGATCAAAAAAATGTATCTTATAATAAGAAAAGAAAGAGATTAAGTCTGACACGTTTCGTATATCCGAAAAAAGTAAAGAGGAAATGAAAAATCTGAATCGTCTGTTATTAGAATATTAGAGCGTTCTAACACTCAAAATGAGATATTATTTATTTCATTCGATGGCAGAAGAACGAAATGAAAAAGCGTTCGCCCGAAAATAACGTGGGACAACGTCTCCTCAAAAACTTCATCAACGGATATACGAGCAGTTATTGACAAGAAATTGCATTTCGGTATTACGACTCAACTGGATGATACATACTTGCCCATTTTTAGGGCATTTATTATAAAATCAATCTGACAAGAATCAAATTGACCAAAAAATTACAAAAAAATGAAACTAACCGAAATTTATTGCAAAATGTTATCCTTTTCGATTCCAAAAATAGCTGCTATCCTAATAATTATTAGTATAATTACTTACATCGTTTACCTTTTAATGTGAAAGCTATATCCATTTATATTATGCACTTTGTGTTAAAATTTCAAAGCCTCACTTAATTTTTGTAAAATATGATGAATATGCGCTGAAATTATAAACGGTCAGGCTTCAACATAAAAAATATTTTAATGGAATGGTTACGCAAAATAATTTGGCCGGTTTGATTAAAAAACTGTCGTGTTAGATTTTAAATGAAAATAAAAAATGCGAAGATCAAAACACTGATAATGAAACTTCACTGTCGACAAAATTACGGAAATATTTGGATGGCCAATCAAAAATACCAGACACTTTTGTCGTGCACCGAAAAAACTTTATCGTGTTTAATATTATAATAATAGGTTTTCCACCAAAGATAAACCAACAGAAAATGTCAACTTTTCGGATATGTACTCTCTATTCTTAGGGTAGGAATATGAG
Organism: Cantharis flavilabris; assembly: GCA_949152465.1. Taxonomy (NCBI): domain Eukaryota; kingdom Metazoa; phylum Arthropoda; class Insecta; order Coleoptera; family Cantharidae; genus Cantharis; species Cantharis flavilabris. Next base: position 10,101,790 of record OX424436.1, on the reverse strand, counting down.
AGATTTGTAAGAGTCCATAATAAAGACGTCATCTGTAATTATTTATTTATTATTTTATTATTTTCTCTTTGTAAACAGCCACACGAGACCGTTATTTATTCTTTTTCAAAACTGCACCTTAATAATTTTGATCACAAAATCCTTCTCTTCCACGTGAAAATTATTTTTGCACCGATGCGATTCTGTGTGCACTTATATTTTTATTTGGTTAATAAATGGCAACGTTTTGATAATACCATTATACACCAATATATCAGTAAAATATAATGGAACAAATCATAAATCATTCGTAATCCGCAAAATTTTTCATTCTGTAAAGCAATTCGGTATGTAAATTTTTAATACTTTCAAATACACAAAAATCGTGCTGTCACAACTCGGATATATGTAGTAACAATTATTGGTAGAGCGTTTAGAAAATTTCGAATTTTCACTTGATTTATCCTGGTATTTATAATTAAAGATGACCGTTCAAATCACATATGATTTCCGTCAAAGCATCTAATTTGTTAGTAAGTTCTAAACTACATATTCGTAATTACTTCAGCTTGCATGGCCGCATAATATAACAAAATAAAATTAAAACGTACGAGGGAAGATTATAGAAAAACCAAACGGCATGCATACGATTTTGGATGAGCGATGAAAAGAAAATTAAATGACATATAATAATAAATGTTTTCCAATAAAAAGACAATATTTTTTAAATGGGCCTCATTAATCTTTAGGCAAATGGCTTGCTTTCGATAGAATTTAATATATTGAAAAATATAGAGGCTCACCTGTGGGACGCCATTAAAATCTATCGTTTGTTACGGTTGAATAAAATTTCGCACCGAACATTAAATTATTAAAAAAAGTCCCCAAAGTACAAAAATCCAATAAGTTCGACATAGCGTGACAATATTTTTGCAGCCAACCTCAATTTGGTTATACGCCGTGAAAGATGAAGCGCAAAAGTATGCGAGACACTTTATTGTTGGAGAAAACTGGAAATGATATCGAAGGCTGGATGGTACATTTTGCTCTTTTTTTATTTATAAAGTACACTTACGGAAAATTTAATTCAGCATTCGCGTCAGGTAGAAATATATTTAGATGGAAAACACTCGAGCTTCCGTGAGAGTTCGATACCCATTTCGAGGTGAAAAGCAAAAGGTACGATTCTCTGGAGCACTATTTTTGTCCCCCCAAAGACGCAGTCCAAGTTCAAATCACCATACTTTTTATTGAAAGTTAAAATCAATTTCGCATTTTTAAAAGTTTTCCCTCGTCAGTTATCCTTAATAATTCGAAAACAGTTCACACGTTAAAATGTAGTAAACTTTTCAAAAAGGAATTTTTAAATAATTACCGGCGAGAGCGCAAACCCCTCGATGTCCATTATTCGATGAAGTTAACAGAGCTTTGTGACAAACTTTTCTTCAAAGCGCTCTTATTATGGTAACTTCATTAATTACGCAATTTATTATAATAATAAGCTTCATAAAAAGAAGAAAAAGCTATCAAAATTAATTAGTGCCTAATAATATTACTCTTGCTTGATATTAAGCAATTTGAATCACAAGGGAAACATTAATTATGCAATTAATATTCAAAAATAATTCCATTTACAGATGATCGCAATCACGTAATTGCGAACCAAAATCCCAGCTAACATTAGAGCTTTACAAAATATTAATTAAAATACCTAAATATTTAGTTGTTTGTGTAAAATGGAATCACAAAAAATCACCTAGGTGCTAACAAACGACTTAATAGTCCGCAATAAATTAACAGATAACAATTAAAAGGCATTTATTATAATTTACCATCTCGCATGTGAATTTTCTATTAATTACGCCAATTTAAATAAACTCGGTTAATTTAAATTTTATCAACATTAAACATTTCACTTTTATCTCTTAATTTTTGCTTTCAAAGGGGGTTCTAAACCAAAGCTACGCGTAAGTGTCCAAATTAATTTTGCTTAAATTAAGCTTCATTATAACCAAATCATTTTTCCGCTTACCTTCCGAGAGTTATTGCAAATTATCTTCGCTAAATAATAATGTCAAGTTTGGGAAGCACTGTATTGAATTTTCTGCAAATTGAAGCTATAGAAGTAACGCAAAAAGGGTGGACGTTTTCCGCTTGAAAAAGTTGACAATCGAAAAGTAAATCATTGATTTTTAATTAGATGGTATAGGGTAGTTCGGAAAACCACGACGTGTCTAAAAGTCATTACAAAATGACTTCTTATAATGGAAGGATTTTGTTGTTAAATGTCGTTCAAATGTCAGATCGTCGCAATTCAAAAGTTAGCCCGAAACCCAAATCAACTATAAGTACCTTTCCTAGTTGGAAATACCACCTGTAATGTAAATAAAAATATTTCCTTTTTAAATTTCGTTTCTTTGACAGTTGCAAAATGTATATAAAATTGCAAAAAAAGAGGAGACAGTTGAGCAGAACGAATCGTTTGTGAATGCAGCAAGGTGAAACTTATCTGGACCACAAGTCTGTCTGAAATGGACCAACTTTCATTTACTCAATGTTTGCCAACCAACGAGTATATTATACAATTAAAAAGGACATCAAAGAATTTTAAATCTATACATTTTTATTCTAAAGTTAACTTTTAAATATTTCCTAGCTTAACTTTCAATTTTGAAAATGAATTCATTCAAGTTGAAAAACAATAAACAATCATTAATTTAAAAACCTCGCGGTGTATATAGTATTTTTATTTTCCACAGTAATTTCTATTTACTGTTCAAACATAGGATTTTTATTTTTAATACTTTTCATTGAAAACTTTTATTTACAGTACAGCATTTTTAATTTTCATATTTTCAGGTAATTTCTACTTAATCTCTTTATAATTCTTTGTTATTTTAAGACAATTAATTTGGAATTTCCGATTTTAACATTTTTTAATTTCATAATTCCTGATTCCCACACCTTCTGGACGTTGCTGATGTTTAACCCTCTACGAAAAATCCCATTTACCAATATGAAGCATAGAGAGCGGTATCATCAGCGTAGTGTACATTCTCTTCGGCAATGTTAACACTTTCTTAAAGTCTTAGAATAGATAAAAATGTGGTTCGTGCACGACGGTACACCCATCCTTTTTCTCACGTAATTTAACGTTTGGCAAGAAGTTGTGTTTGATTTGATGAGCATTCAGTAAGGCAATCGATAAACGCAGATAATTCCTTAACAAAACAAATTTGCATACGTATTAGGGCATAGTAGTACGAGAAAACTCATTAGGTTATTGTTTGCAACACCGGGCATAATGTACAAACAATGAGAATTTCAATTAGAAGTTGGAGTAACAAGTTTGTAATCAGATCAACAGACCCTTCGAGAGTTAATTTCATAGATCACAGCTAACGTTGATTAAACTATTGTAACTTATACCTGGTAAGAGTACCATAATATGAGCATAGGATGTGACCAAAGGAATCTCTTAAATTGTTAAATTGAAATTATGTAATGAAATTGCAACCGCGCGTCATGTCCATGAGTTTAGCGAGGAAAAATCTAATTTTAACAATACCGAAAATAAGAAGCAAAACAAAAACCAAAATATGCAAGGCACGATACGAAAATAGATTAATTAAATTACTACCAAAGTTCTTTAAATATGGAGAACGTTGTGTGCTTACATTCGCATTCCACGTCAAACCAACCTTGTCCAAGCTCCATTACAATTACCGCGCACGATCTAACCTTAAAATTTCCACTATTAGTCAATTTATCTAAAAAAAAGTCCGACACGTATACCTGATGAATGTAATTTTCTCCATCTAAACGCTTTTAAAATGGACCATAAAACATGCAAAACTTAAAACTGCGTCTACCACCGCAATCGTATTCACATTAAAATAAAAAATATGGCAAAATTCATCCAGAAAACCATCACATTGAAAATCTATCGTTCTTTCCAAATAAATTTCGAAATTTCTTTTAATGTCCTATAAATTACTCCGAGCACGAGCTGGATGCATATTTTTATTTTATTACATTCTTGACCTGAAGATGCAAGTCTGAGCATCTTTAATTTAATGAAGCTTTTATATATCGAGACAAATAAATCGATTTTTATGTTGATATCAAAAACAATAAATAAAATTGAATAAAATACTTGCGAAACAAAAATTTCACGTTTAAAGTTATAGAACAATTTTAAGAAATCAGGAAAACAAAATTATACCTTCGTCATTTAATAAAAAACTTTTCGTATACTTCGCTTTCCAACTGTCATCAAACGAGAAAAGTCCAACAAAAATAACCGAATTACAGTCGCAATTTCATTTTTACTTCGCCAAAATCACGTAATTAAGCTCATATTTGTCCTAAAGTTTAGAGTTAATTGCTAAGAAGCGCCACATCAAATGCTGTTAATTACACAAAATTAATTATTACGAATTAAACGCGGTTTCACGTAACTTGTAATAATTTTTAAGTATTTATAATGAGAGCTTCTTAAATTTATAATGACAATTACTACACTGCCAACGCAACGGTGGCAGCAAGACTAACAGCTAACCACAAAATATCATTTTTGGGCGCCAGGTAACATAATAAAACAAATAAAAAGAAAAGTTGACCAAGTTGAAATGTACACAAATTGCAATTAAAAAGTAATTAGAACAAATATTCATTTTTTAATAATTACCATACATTTTGAGAGGGTCACACCAAAAGCGAGAAAAGACTATTCAGTTTTTCCTAATGAAAATTCATTTTGTGCTTTAAACCACTTATAAATTAAATGGAGATAAAATAAATGCAGAAATAAAAATCTTACAAACTTTTTGATTATTTGAAACCTGAAAAACTTTTTTTAAGTTTATAACTTTTCACAGATAAAGTCAATTCGTGCATTGGGGCGTTAAGAATTAAGATTTCTCCAGAAAATTTAGTTTCTAAAATAAAGTAATTTTTTTAGTTTTACTTTCTGAAAGAACGGCAAAATTATCGCCAATAAATTTTTGTAACAAGAACGAAATTTTTCTTTCCGAGTCGCAAGCAATTATAACTTTCCCAAGTTATAATAATAGTTTTAGTTGTGAAAAACATAGGACAGTGCGATATCATTAACAACCACTAAGTAAACCCTCAATATATAACTGAGCCTACCGGATACAAACCAAAAGCGAGAAGTTGGTTTGAGTTTCCGAATATTTTACAACTTCCGTCCTTAATCCTTAATAAAATTGACTAATGGTAAAACATTTGAAAATTAATTTTCTCCAAAAATGCTTTCACTAATAAGAAAATACGCTTTGCTACAAAAACTCAACCCCAAGTCTTAAACAACCATTTGTAATCGTTTCGATGGCAACGTCAATGATAAAACAATTTTATAGCAGTTGAAATAATAAGAACTTGCGGTTTGTATGCAAATAAACTAAAATAACAAAAAATTAGAAAGAAACATAGAGCCCTTCAAAAACTCGACAAGAAAACCTATTTTAAACCAAAACAACCCCTAAATCCTCGTAATCAGTTAACTCCCGCATGATAAATAAATAAGATCCTCCTCAGTTTCGGGTGGCTTTGTATAATTTATCTTAGGAAAAATTACAACTGCAACTGGAAACAAAAAAATTTTTCTTCGAGAAACTAATTAAGGTCTCGATTAAAATTGGGCGAAGCACAAATTAGGAAATTTTTTTCGAATCACAAAAAACACACCGCAAAAGAAGTCGTCTCGCTCCAGTTTACTGTTGGACCACTGAAAGTATGTATATCAATTCAAATTCGCTATCCTGCCATCAAATTGTATTTGGTGCTATTTTTTGAAATTCATAAACATAGTAAAGCGGGCGAATGGATGGCCGACCGACTCTCACATTCAAAAAATATTATGTAAATGTTTGAAAAAAACTAAGAAAAGCCAATATTGTCGATATGTGATATATTTCAAAATTCACTTTTGAATAAGACTTGAACTATAAATAAAAATTTTCCCTAAATAAAATACCACTAGTTCAAACTTTCATTGTATATTTTGCACGTTGTTTATTCCTTTTCACCCACTTGTCATAAAATATTTATGCCATAATCCCCGGTTTCATATAAATTTTAGAAAAATCGAAGGGTGAGCTTTCAACCATTACCGTATTTTACACACACATCCATCGCTACAGCGAACTTAATTAAACAAATGCAAAACTCGTTATAATCGATTCTTATCAAAATTTAAATATTAAGTAAGACGTGTACCAATTAAGGTGCGATACGGGAATAGAATTTCGAGACAATTACCAGAAATTCCGATTGCAAATCAAACCCTCACGTACGCGTGCGAGTCCCTAACGAAAAGTATCCACAACTTTCAAAATTACTTTACCGGTAACATAAATCAAACCCGTTGATAAAATAAATTTTTTCGCTCCAAATCAAAAAACTTGCGCTATTTGTCAGAGAACTTCCGCTTATTAAATTTCAGTTTTTTGTCCAACGAGAAGTAATTTTTATTAAATCGCATTAACTACAATGAAATATAATCTACCCAAATACCAATCGAACTGTCGCATTTCTGTATAATCTTACCATTGCATTGAATGAAATTGAGTTGAAACGTTTTGACGCGTAAGTTTAATAATTTAATAGTGTGCTCACCGTAATTTAGGAAACAAGGGGTGTCGTGATGATGTAACTTTTTGATGAGGCTGAAATAAACATACCGCTCGCAAAATACACCAGATTGTAAATCAGAAATTTATGGTCCTTAATGGATTCAGCTTGCCTTTAAAATTTTGATCGAAAGCCGCAGCGATCGACTAAGCCTCTCATCGATTAATAAAAAAGTTTGAAAACCGATTAACAAAGGTAATCTTCAAAAAACATGATCCTGTTAATCCAAGGTGCAACTTGCAGGGTTTCATATTCAATTCATTATAATTTATAACAACAATGTATTTTAATTGTTGTTGCTAGAATTATAATAAATTGTTTAATCCTAGCTTGAATTTTAAAATATCTTTGTGAAACCCATGATTATTGTGTTTCACCATTATTGTTACTCTCTATTTTAAGATCCGAAATGAGAATAAAGTGAGATCTAGCGTACAATCAAAAAACCTAGTAAGTCTATTTACTAAAAATTAAATTAATGGCTTGTTTCTATTGTTTTTAAATTTTCGCACCTTCACTTAAACTACGGAGTTATTTTTGTGTAGAGCCAAAAATATTTGCTCAATCAATTTTTAGCAGCTCGATTTACTAGGTTCTTAGGTAAGTACATAATGATTCAGGAATTTGCCTTTATCCTCATCGTCCCCTTCATAACACCATAAACTGGTGCTTTATTTAATGGATTGGGTTTCCAAAGGAGAAATATATCAAGATATACAATTTATTTAATTGTAACTAAAATGATCAACAATTGTTAAATTAATAACTTCAGAAAACCAATCGGAGGTGGGCTACGGAAGGAATGGCATAAAGATATGGTTTTTTATGTGGAGCATATAAGGGATTCAGCGTGAATCCGGAGAATATCCAACTTTCTTGTGGCAGAATCTGTGCTTCGAAGAGCAAATAAACCCGTCGATCTCCTTGGGTTGTTAACAACCGAATAAAAATAAAACAACAGAAATAACAGACATATTTCTCAATACGGTTTAAGTAGCCGTGGGGTCTGAATATTAAAATATATCTATAAACATGAAGCCCACGAGGCAATAGCAGCCCCACTGGCAAATTATAAGTATAACGTTTTAAACCAATGCCGTTAGTAAACACGGACCTTATCCGTTATCTGTCTTGCACTCATTCGCAAGAATGGATTAACAAGTGACATATTAATAAGAAAATTACTAGGTAACATGTAACCTGAAAGCCTCACAGAATTTGAAATGGGAGAGTCTTTGAAGGCCACACCAACTCAAAAATCAAAGATAATAATACCGGAAATCTCATTAATTCATTCATTAGCGTCAGTACTAGTCAGATAACAGATGTGATTCGTAAAAGACCTACATATTTTTCAGTATTTTGGTTACAAAATTACAAAAAAGATAATAATTGCAAAGATGGATCTTCTAGATCGATGAATAATAAACTCAAACAAAAACCATGTTTATTAAAACAAAAAATGTAGGGTTCACATTGAGCGAATACAATAGTGAGAAAGGTACATATTATATAAATTATTAAAACAAAAAATGTTGAATATTACGACAATTCAACTCCGAAACAACTATCGTTATATCAAACATTTTTTTATTTTAATAAATTTTTTTTTGTGAGGACTATTATCTAAGTGGCTCAAAAAATAGTTCCTTTTGAAGTTAGTTTTTGTCATATAAAAATCGATTTTATAACAAAATGTTTCAGACATATTTTGTTGCAAATTTGATTCCCTTCATTTATGTCTCTATACATTTTTCTATTTTGTCGCACAGTTTCTGAGTAACAGCGACTTGAAAATCACTCTGTAAAATATTTAATAAAATTAATATTGCTTTTATGGGAGTTTCACTAAATTTTTTACCGAGTGTTTTTAAAGTCGCTGATACTCAGAAGCGGTGCGACAAAATAGAAAACTGTATAGAAACAAAAATGAAGAAAATGAAATTTTTAACAAAAAATCTTGAATAAGTTTTTCTATAAAAGCGATTTTTATGTGTCAAACAAAGGCTTCAAAAAGTACTATTTACATTGTTAACATATAGAAGTGTACGAATACTTTCTTGAGCCACTGTACATATTTATTATCTTATTTGTAATTTACAAAAGCTACGCATGAAAAGTGTCACGATGAATTTTTTATCGATTACTATTTCGATTATTTTGCAGAAAAGATCTTTGTATATGTCATAGATAATCAAATAGCATACTAGGATATATAATCAAGTAGTAAAGCGTCACAGTCAATGTTAGGATTTGATGATATTGTTAATTATAATAATTATCTCTGTATATAAATAACCAACCTAAAGGCTTGGATTAAATAAACATAATTAAACATCATAATGATATGATCACCCTTTTCTGAAAGATACGGAATACCTTCCAAAATGGAGTATAAAAAAATATTGCACTGGGGGGTATTCCATACTCAGATGATTCCATAACCCCCAGTTTATCCCCATTGTGTTGTGTGCTTTCAAGTTAAATTTGCCGGTTTTGCATCCTCGAGAGAAAAGACCGTTAATCGAAAGCAGAAATCGTAATAGAGAAGGCCCGAGGTTAAACGTATTTAATTATATTATTGCAACAACAAGTATCAGCTTCAGTATAGCTATTGGCAAATCGGGGGGTCTGCATTACCCTCCAATGCACTACTTGCTCATTATTCGTTAACCAATACTGAAGACTTATTCAATAGGCAATACTGGTGTTCCAATCCCCCCTCCCGACTCTCGGAAACTCGAGAGTTATCGAAAAAATATTAAGAAAAATTTTGAATTTAATTTAGAAATTAAGAAATTTTACCAATTTTAAGGGATTATCAAGTTAGTTTGCTAAATACATGTACGGGCTAGGGATAGCGATATTAAGTTGCCATACCTAGTCGTAACTTGCTTTTTGCTTGTGAGTGGAACTTCGTCGAGAATTCACTTGTAAATCTGTTCATACATTTAATACGATAATAATTTAGTTTAAAGTTGTTTATGAAAGGTTGTTACATGAAATAATTATATACAAATTGATGAAATAATATAAATGGAGAGCCAACGAAAATACGTGTGGTCTCGGTGAAATGGTTGTAGGAACTCTGTTATGTTCTACATAACAAGTTTCGTGGTAACTTGCGTTGCCAAGGTATCATTCCTGCGTGTGTGCACTTTCATCGCTATCTAGATACTGTGCACAATACTGTCGCAACCGCTACATACATAATAAATATGTATGTAGGAATAACCATATAAATTATAATTAATGTACACCAGGATTAGTGGTGGTCCTTAGTGTTATAGATAAATTTTTTTTTTAATTTAGTGCTCCCACCCACTAAAATTATTCTTTTTGGTGTTATATCACTATAAAAAAAATAGAAGCAATCGAGCAATGTTTCATGGTCGCCCAAGACATTAAAACATTTGTGTGTTAATGTTATGTGTTTTAACTTCTTAGAAGTTTTAATGTCTTGGGCGACCATGAAACATTGCTCGATTGCTCTAATTTTTTTTTCTGATATTTATTTAACATCGTCAAATTAAAAAAAAAATTATGCATAACACTAAGAACCACCCTAACGTCCAAGTTAATTTACTCCCTCAAGATTTATATGTTCCGATCCCAATTTAAACTCATTTCTTTAGAGGAAAAAGGACTTCAAGAAATGTGTAAATTTACAGTGATTTTATATCTTAAAGTCTGGGTTTACTGCACCTTTAACAGCAAGTGCGCAAATATTATGATGGACAGGGAAAAAGGGTTGGGCGACCCCTAAATATTATTTAATATTTTGTTCTCAAATTTTAGGATAAGTCTAGTATCCTATAAAAAAACATTTTTAAAGGATGGGAGCAAATGTTGTACAACTGTTGAAAATAAGGACCACACTCTTTATATCGGCGGTCGTCAAACTACTGGTCGTAAACAAATTTTGGTGGCCCGCGGAAGAAACGGTCGTCGCTGAGATTCATCAATAATTATGTGAGTGAAAATTATGGAATTTATTTTCCGGGAATTTAATTCGTTCATTCGTACACGTTTAGTGGTGAACAGATAACAGATAAGATCCATAATTTTTACTATTTTGGTTATTTTTCAGAAATGGCCCCCCTATAAACTATAGTGATATGATCGACCTTAAAAACCGTAACAGAGGACGCCGAAGAAAGCGAACATTAATGTATCGATATCCATAATATATTTTTATGGGTAGGACACCGAAGATATTTAAAATTTGTAATCAAAATAATATGACAGTATAATGTGTTGCCAATAAGCGGATGAAACTGGAAATATAGAAGCTGGGGGATGCATCATCGTCCTACCTGTGTTCCTACATAACAATTTTTTTTTTCTATATTATACTTAAGTACAGAAGTTCCACAAGTTTCAAAATTAAAATATGATAAATTTAAAACCAAATTAATAATAGTAGTTTACGCAATAGCACCTGGAAATTGCATCCTGTGCTTGAATTTTACACAACGATAAAGTCGTGTATAGAAAACCAGTGCTTTCGACGAAATAATATTATATTACAAACACTTTATTGTTTGTTCTATTAACGATTATTTATCAAAAATACAGTTTAATTTTAGTCACGTGACCAGAAACCAGAGTAAGCCAATGAAAACCTCAGGTTGAATGCATACAACCAAGAAAATCCTGTGCTTAGATAATATTATAATGTTACATTTGTAAATGTCAGAATTTTACTTGCAGTATATTATTAAAACTGTTGAGCAAATTTTCTGTATTCACAATAAATTAATTTACATTTTATTCAGTAAATAATCACGAGAAGCCAATTTTTAGTCATTAATTTAAACGTTGCTTTTAAGCAATGCCACTCGTGTCAATTGACAACGAGAGAAAAACTTGGAATAATGCTCATCAACTTTTTTCCGTTTATCAATCACACCTTTGTCATTGCTACTCAGTAATCAACATTTAAAACAACGTCAAAAAATATTCGTATCCTCATTTCATTTTTTTTAATACTCGTGATATAATTACTGAAAGTTTAATTATTTTCACGTTGTAGTTCATGCTTTTTTTTTTAATGTAATTTGGAAATTACGACGTGTTAAAATATTGATGGAAAGCCACAATGTTCGACTAAACTCATTAGATTAATAATGAAAATAGTGAATTAACATTTTAATTAAAAACCGATTAAATCGGTATAGTTTTCATAAAATATGCGTAGGATGCGGATTCCTCTGTATACTGGCTGCAGTTATTTACTTTTATGCGAAAAATTTTGACTTTGGTTAAAATAATGTGCATGAAAAACGAAAATTTAATAGAGGGAAAGCAAGTGTTGCTTTATAAAACAATCAATGAGAAAATCGAGAACCACAAGTTTCCGCACGAAAAGTCAATCGTTCACGATGATTTTAAATCAACCCTAAAGTGCACAAAGTCGGTAGCCACAGTTCACTTTCTTCGGATAAAGAGCTCAAATAGTCTAAAACGAGCTACAAAGAGAAAGCCAACTTAGGTCGTAAAGGCATTATGCATTAATAATACGTTTGAGCATAATTTGAAGCAGCTTAAAACGCATCCACATAATAATAAACATTTTTGACAAGAACTTTATAAAAGCGCCGTGGAAGTTTCTTTATTATAACTTTTTTTATGCGGTTCCAACTTTTTGTATTATCCACCGTATCGATACTTCAAACTCGAATAAATTTAAAAGTGAGGGACGATATAAAAAAATTTCATTTTCAATAGGATCAAACAATACCATATTAAAATTTAATTTAAAAAATGAAATGCCATCCAATCATTCGAGAACACTTGAAAAAATTTAAAAAGCGAAATAGCTGGCAAGATATTTTAAATAATGAACGCTTCGATAAAAATAATGAATTCATAAACTTGATACATTGGAAAGGCACGAAAAAGCTTTCTTCCCAAAATGTGCTTAATTACATTTTAATCAAGCGCCTAAGAAGGTGCATTTTCGAAATCAGACAGTTCCTTAAAGATAATTGTTTCGGGCATAAACTCAATCAAAATAGAAAGTGATTAATTAAAAGCTTTAGTTTCACGGCTTCCAAAAAGTACTTCCATTAATTTTTCTATCAACGGTTTACTTTGTTAAACATTTCTAACCGCAACGGATGTCTGCCTAAATACGCTGTCAAACGATTGAATTGTTTTGCAGGGCGAAATAAAATTTACCAAATGAATTTGATTTTGTTTCCCTCTTACAAAAATACCTTTAGGCCCATAAAACAAATTATAAAGAGTTATCCGCTGGGAAGTCCTTTTTCCAGCATCCAACTTTACTTAATATTCACAACTCGCGACCAAAAGATGTGACTAGGAATTTTTGCCAAGAAAAATAAAATTTTATTTGTCACCCTGAAGGTTTCATCTTTATTTCTAGTTGACACAACAAAGGTGTCTGCAAAACTACCTTATACGGTGCTTGTCAAATTTTACAAACATAAAAGCAGGATGATGTACGAAAAGTGTTTGATTTAGCTTCCCAGCAACGTCGCGTCGGTCGGTTGCATAAGGATAAACTAACTAAATTACGAAACCAAGCAATGTTCGTGGCAATCCTGGATAGCGTTTGCTGCAGTAGGTACAAAATTAACTTTAAATCTTAATGATAATGCAATTATAGAATGTTACAAGGACCGAAGACGACGCTGTAAAACGTCTAAGCAATCGCGGATTACAATAATCCAATTAGGTATCTCTTAATAAAAATTGTAGACCGAAACTTCCCGATTAAAAATTAAACAAAACGAGAAAATTGGATATAGCAATTCGGGCAGAAAAATCGACAAACAAAAAACATCCAATATTTATGAAAATCAACTTGCGGAAAGTAGCTTTTTTCTCAGGATTATCAGTTTTTTAAAATTCATACAAGATAAACTTCCATAAAATTTTGCATTAACATTTTCGGGAGATGCCGGGGAAAAACTAAAAGCATGTAGTAAAAACTTGGTATGCTCGTGTGTCCCACGACCATAATTTTCATTAATAATAGGTAACCGATAACAACCCAATACCCCAAGATAAAATTTAAGTTAAAAAATACCAAACTGGATACCTTCTCGGCGAAAAATTTGGATTTTCCTTATACGCCAGAATGCCGACCCAAGTCAGGCAGAGAATGACTTTACACATTTAGGCAAGACATTCTTTTAATGTTTCATGAAGCAACTAAATTTATCCCCATCACGAAATAGGAACGAATTTTCCATAAATATGTGTTGGCGAAATTAAGAAAAGAAATGAAACAGAAAAGATTGATTTCCTTCAGAAATAGTGGCATAGTTTGACAATCGATCAAGCTAGTAATAACAGAACTAAAAATATTTGAATAAAAAGAAAATAAAAGTTTTCACCTAATTCAATTTCTCGTTCGAACCGGGAAAATCAAACAAGCTCAAATCAGACGAAAAATCTAAAAGTAATTCTAAGGGGTCGTTCTTTCCAAAACAAATATTTGTAAAGCCACACAAACCGCGGCCGAAAAATCGTTTACAACTTCTATAACGACCCTAGTAAATTTCTGCAATGCAAATCCATCCTCCTTTACATATAAAATGAGAGTTTTAAATTTAAATAAATTTTGGAAATTAACTTAAATTAACAAACTTGGCGATACTTTATAAACAAACTGTGTTCAAAGCAAATTTAGACTTCACCAAATCGACAAACAATTGATAAAGTAAAGACGATCTAGTTATTTACTTACTTTGTAACGCACAAAGTGGGAGATTAAGTATGAAACAAGATGCGATAAACAAACACCTAAAATTTTTCATTTTCCACTAGAACAGCATTTCATAAAAGGCAACTTTACAATAGGTGCAATCATGAAGAAACTTTAGAGGGAAGAAACTTCCAATTTACGTAAATATTCTCACTTGCTGTCAAGTAAAATAAATGTTTCTCCACATAAATTCAAAACGCGTCTTTTACCCGTCTCTACAAGTCATATAAAAGGGAATGGATCAAACTGCACGAGCTCAGGTGAGGTTCCGTTTACAAAATTACATAAAACGCAACAGGCGTTATTTTAATCCTACCCTTAATAGTGATTCTGAAATCCACTCGTGCGCATCACCGTGTGGTTTTACATATGTATACATGGTTTGTAAGTTCGTTAGAGTCTCGGTAGACTAACGAAGTACGGTCAAGACCAATAATAATTAACCAGATTAACATTTTGTTTCGAAAAAAAGAATCTGCTGAAAAATAATCGTATAATTAAATAACAGAGAGAGAATTAGGTATTCTACCAGTTTATCAATTCGGTGTAAGCACTCAAAATGAAACTACAGTTTTAAAAATTCCACTCGCGTTTCCTCATCTATAATGCACAATTCGGGAACAAAATCCAGCTGATCAAAAATAAACAAGAACAAATTATAGACGAAAAAAAGTTTAACAAAAAAATCAAAATTCAAAATTACCTGCACAAATTGTCGTATACAGTCGTTACCATGATCGTGAAGGAAAGCTTGCAGGGTTTCTATCCCTTGAGCGGAAAGTCGTAAACCATTTCCGTTCAAATTATTATTGATATTGTTATTGTTGTTGGTATTATTATTGTTGTTGTTGTTAATATTATTAAGGGTGAACATGGTTGAAGATCGTTAGAAAATTCAATTAGCAAAGTTCAAACCATCACTTGGCACCCTTACGCGATAGTTCCTTTAGGAACACTTCATTAAATCTATTTCTATGTCATACGAGAGTTTTTATCGATTATATATTGGAACCAAAGACGATATAATTAAAAAAATTTTATGGCACTCCTTTAATTAAGGTATCCTAAACGAACGAGCATTAAAAATGATCACACAATTTATTGTGTCTCTCCTAATAAATTTGGTATTACTTGAAATTAAAGAAGTTGGGGACAAAATTTAAAAAATTTTCCTAATTACAGTTTTCAAAAATTTTTAATTTACGATGGGATCATAATTTAATAGGTAATTCGTATCGTAAAAAAGTTTAAAAAGATTCGTAAAATTTATCATAAAATTGCAGGAGCAATTAAAACGACTTCCCACCTTCGTTGCCGCCAAAGTTTTTCCTTAAAATTTATGTTTTACATCCGAATTATAATTAGACAAAATGTGTATAATAAATTTAATTTCGTGAAAATTTATAAAAAATTATACTGTTTGCATCTTAATTAAAAATGAAAAATGGCGGTTATAATGAAGTGAAAAAGAAGCAAATGGATCAAACTTTAAATTTCGTATACATATTTATGCAGTTTGTACAAGTGAGGGAGAAAAGCGAAACTTCTGGTATAATTTAGATGAATATGTAAGTAATGTACATACAAATGTAATTAATACAAAATGTAAATCTTAATTAGAAATTTAAATCGATCGAAATACCCTCAAAACTACTCCATCAAAGGCCCTTCTAAATAATTTCAATTTTCCAAAAACCGCGCGCTTTAATTCATTAATATTAAAATTCAGATTAACGCGAGTTCACGAGCACGCGTTTGCATCCCCTAACACTTTTTTACAATCACACTCGGGAAAGGTTCGGCAAAATTAAAATTTATAAAATCAAATAAAGCACATGGATATGCATCTGTAAGGCATCGTTCCGACACGCACCGGTATTAGTGACGGACTGAAAGCGTCGTGACGCCTCCCCACCAACAGAAATCCCTCTCTACATCCACGACACAAGTTTACTTCTTTAGGCTAATTTCACAAGATAATGACTTCAGATTACTGTTACGAAACAACCCTAAACGACAAATAAGAATTTTCAAGAGACAAATGTCTCAAATTAAATGCATCCAAAATCCCTCCTTCTTACAAGAAATTTCTCAACTTAAATAATCGAGAGTCTTAGCGGTTGCTACATGGACAACATATATACGTAACGTTGGGAAACTTGAATGTACTGTCGAGCGTGATTTTAGGGCTGGCTTGTCAAACACGAAAAATCATTCAAGAATTATACTGTCGAGGTTCTTTACAACGTTTCAATATTATGCCACCTAATATCACTGCAAACGTAGGCTTTTCAATTCAAAAGATATTACAACTTTATTTTATGTTTGTGCAAACTAAACACTCTCTTTTTCGAGCTATTCAATTGATTTTGGGTACACATGTAAGACTAAAAGTAATAAATGCGTTTTGAAGTCCATTTTAATTACACTTTTTACTTTATTTGCAAACGTAAACTATAAATTGAACGCGCTTACTTCTAATAAAAATTGCATTGAAAGTAGAATTTTCAGGAAAATGTAGTTTTCGGATGCTATAATTAACGTGAAGTACGTGACGGTGATGCAAGATCAAAAAGAAACACAGACAAGGTTCCGTTATAAAGGTCAAGTTAAAACAACCAAGCACTTAAAGCCAGTTGATTTAATACCTGAGCCTGATGTACCATCAGGATAATGTTTGAGTACAAAATTTTACCAGAATGACTAAACATTCTAATGCAAATTCAGAAGATGTCTACGAAAGAAAATAATGTTGTTGAAGTTTGTTTTAAACCATGTAACATAAGAGCATGTGTTACATACTAATTTACTTCAAGGGCTGTAGGTCTTGATCCGGAAGTTGTTAATTCGTAATTACTCGGCTGCGATGTTTTACAAATTATTAATTTTTAATCAAAATTTTAACATTTATTTTCTTCCACAGCCTCAGATTGACTTATTTCGAAAAGTTTCAGGATTTGATGTTTAATATGAAATATTTTCTCTTATTCTCTCTGTTTGCATTTTAATGCGGGCTTGTTGCCACGAACTGTTTCTTTCAGCACTCCAAACCCTATTGCCATTTTAGCTTGCAAATTTTAATCTGCGCATGCGCCTAGGAGTTTCAAACCCGTTTGGAAAGCTGAAGAAACAAAGCTGTTATATCAGTAATAGATTCAGGTAATTATTTTGATTTCCATGTTTTTTATGTTAAAAGCTCAATATTTGTATCATCATCTGATGTACAGGAATTTAATAAACACACCAACCTCTTTAAAATACAGTAGGATAATAAATTATCACATTTGTAAAGACCACAGTGGTGGCTTTAATATTGTGAGCGGAAATTCTGGGTTCAAATCCCGGACTAGGCAGAGTTTCTTAACTAAGCTCTCTGGGGAACATCAAACTGTGGATCGAAATACTTATAACTTTACTTAACAAATCAATGAAACAACGGGGTACAATAAGCCTAGAGTTTCAGTATTAAGTGGACCTTGAACCACTACCCGTATAGCAGTAATAATAGTATCACATTTGTAAATTGTAGTTTAGTTCATTTTGCATGGCATCCAATTCTCACTTACCGTGGTAACATGGCCAAGAATAAGACGAGAAAATAAACATTTTTTGTTTTTGGTCCCTGGACGACCTTTGAAGTGAGGAAAAGATAGTTTAAAACGGTTTCACTGGCGCCCAACGTGGGGTATTTCTATCCTGATTTCAATTTGTATCAGGAAAAGATATGCAACTTGATTATTGAACAACAATGGTTCTGTTACTAAACTGTGAATACCTTTTCAAAAATGTATAAGCATAATAATAAGTAAATAAGCTTGAAGTCTTCAACATTGAAATTTAAAATTCTAGAAATACAATTTTTAGTTTAGATTTAAAAAACCAAGAGTAAATGGTAATAAGAACAAAATATCATTTTAATTAATTTTAAAACCACATGTGTGATTTTGTTAGATTGTCATCGCGGTATAGTCCGATAATTAAAATTTAGAGCAATAAATCAAAACTTTTTAAATAAAATAATAAAATTAAATAAATAAATAAACATATGTTCATATGCTACGATAATATTGTAAACAAAACCGCAATTATCCAGATAATATGATAAAATTAAAACTAAAATTAAGATCATTTTGTAAAAGTTTTTTCGTATAAAAGCTGAAACATTTGAATCAGTTTTTCAAAATGACTTTAATGCCGTTAACCGCGGTTCGCTATCTGCCTCCATTTCTGAAATATCGACATCCTCGGATTCCGGTTTTCCCTGCTTCGACCTTAGATCGATTACATACAAAAATGTATAACTAACACAGGGAACATTACAGTTAACCTTTTGTAAGTAAAAATCCTAACATACCTGGCATTACCACAAGAATCAAATCCATCAACAATTTTGCGAAAAGCTAACATACTAACTAACGAGGGGGCAGCGCAAGTGTAACTCCAGGATCGGAACAAGCTTGGACGGTGTGAAAGAAAACTACAATTAATTTAACACTTGTTTTTTTTTATGCAATGAGCAACCGTTTTTGATGAGAAAATTAGACATTTAAAAGTTTGAGTGCAAAACTTCAGTTAGTTTATGCAACAAAAATCCTAAGGTTTTCTAGTTGAGATGGTAACGCGACTGTAAGTGTCCAAGTTCACTTCCCCGCAGTAATACTTTTTGTTTTTTTTTTCAGTATAGCGTGTTACAAGGATAGCAGAATCTAGCAGATTCTGTATCACATTCGGGAAGATATAAAGCGATCTGAAGAAAAATAACTATTTCTGCGAGGAATTAACCTAGGACGTTCCAATCCACTTGCGTCGTACCAGCCAGAAGATCTTTAGATTTTTGTTGCAAAAAATAACTGAATTACTGCATTTCAAGACTTTCAAATGTTATTTTCTCAGAACCAGTTGCACATAACACTTTAAAAAAAAATAGGTGTTCACTTAATTTTAGTGCTCTTTCACCTTGCCAAAGCTTGTCCTGATCCTCGAGTTATACTTAAGCGGTGTCCCTCGTAAGTGGTCATTCACTCACAATACATTTGTCTTCTGCTTCCACTGCTGAAAACTCGGTTTCTTCCTCTTAGATAAAGGTTTCAGCATTCTGAAAACAGTGCGACAAGAAGCCGATAACTGTTTCTATCAGGTAAAAATTTTGAAATCAATATTACCTATTTTGTCTATAGTAGCAATATTTATATTCTTGAGCTTTAAAGAAATGTCACATTATTGTTTCCTGTATCAAACTTCATACTGCTTCATAAAAAATTCTGCATAGAAGTTTCGGCCTCATTAGTTAGTTTAGAGTTCAAAGCAAAGAGTTGAAATTAGTCTGCTCCTTCTCCATGAGTTCGTTACAAAAGTATCTCCTCTTTAAATCCTAAAACA
Organism: Cantharis flavilabris; assembly: GCA_949152465.1. Lineage (NCBI taxonomy): Eukaryota > Metazoa > Arthropoda > Insecta > Coleoptera > Cantharidae > Cantharis > Cantharis flavilabris. The sequence goes on along the minus strand of OX424436.1, from coordinate 10,082,037 downwards.
GGATTATAGGCACAGTTCAAACAGCTGCGGAAACCTTTCTTTAACAAAAAGAAGTTGAGTGTTCAGTGGTGGACATAAGGCGCTGAAGAAGAAGTAGAAGTATTAATGTGCTCGAATGCTTCTATATACTACTTTTTCAGCCTCTCCTTTCACTACTGAACACTAGCACTTAGCTCATAAACTGGTGTAGGCACCGCGATGATACTAAGCATACCCACTAATTTTTCCTATAGCACTTTTCCTACTTGAAGCCAATGATGGTATATAGTCAAAATTTAGGACTCGAGGGTAATATTGGCAAAAGTCTACCCTTGAGTCGGCAAAGCAAGAAAAATAAGTTTTGTCGCACTTTTTAAGATGCAGCCCAACTTTGATATGGTCCGACCAATTGACTCCTTTTCTCTCCTTATGAACATCCTCCCAATCTCTCAAGTTTAAAGTAGAAAAGATGTAAGGCTAATAGGTCTCAAAAGCTTCGTTTGGTCGTTTGAACATTATAATCTTATATCATTATTACGTTTGTATTTTCTTCTGATCTTGTTATTAAATTTTTATGTTAGAAAAGACAGCATTTTTATGGATATCTGAGCTACATTTTGTTATTTTTCCCTTAATTTGATATTGTTGACACGAATTTATTACTTTTGTTCTAATAAACATCTTAAATTACCCCGGTTTATATTAAATTGGTTATTTATGTCAAGTTCACAGAAAGAAATAGAAGTGAAACAAAACTTTTGGGTTCAGTTAAAACATATCACCCTATATAAAAATGAAAAGTATATCCGTCATTGCAATAATTTGAACCTCAGATATTCGGAAGTGGAAAACCGCGGTTCCACTCCTGATCACGTCGGCTGCACTGTCGTGATCTCAAGTTCAAGATCGATCTGTAGGCTGTGAGGAAAGCAACAGGAAACTACCCCATTAATTACATTTCCGTCAGGTTAATGGCCAACGTCTATTGCAGACAAAGTATATAAAAATAAAGCTTATAATGTACGTTGACTCACCACGGTCAGGCATAATTAGTTGAAAATCAAAATTGCAACTATGTGTTGGAATCTACTAACATTCAACTACTTCCATTGGTAGAATTTTAGTTGGCAATAGTAGAACAGCAATTTATTATTGGGTGAAGAAATAGCAATATAGCATAGAAGTCGAGTGACTCAATAAGATATTCTTGTAACGCACAAATGAGAAAAGTCATCACATCTACGTTTTAGATTAATCAGTTATTAATGGCAGCTTCGGCAGCAAGGTAAAAAGCTAACCGGATAGAAAGCTATTTTAAATGTCTATTACTAGGTTTCCATGTTTACAACATTTTCAATATATAATTCATAGCGATACAATATTAAAGCGGTCCATTAGAATGTACCACACTGGTTATTAATTAAATGATGGAGAGGATTCAACTAATCCTACATTCTATAACGTATTGCTTGTTATCTTTTGTCAGTTATAAAGTGCCACGCTTCAAATAAATGTCTTCAAATTTGATTGACACGTAACGCAGGAATTCCAAACTAAATTTTCCTATACCTAGAGATGACAGCGGGCTATCGGTCTAAATATTAAACCGGTAAAACTATTGAGAATTAATATCCCAATTGTAGTATCCCAATAAAATATTGTTGCCTATACAGTAGCGGTCATGCAAATTGTAAATCGACTCAGTTTTGAAAAATAAAAAATTACTTCCCGATGCAATTTCCACGACCGGTATTGTTGAAACTCGGTGAGTTAAGAAGGTAACCGAAAGGTTCTGAGCAGCACACGAGCAAAGAGAAAATATCAACAGAAACGACGTCGACTACTAAACTTTTAGTTACTATCACAGTGTTTTGTCGTAAATCAGTGTTAAATGCCGTTTTATTGTTAATTAAAATGTAACGCCTGCTCTAAAATTCTCCTAAAATGCGGCACATTACCCTATCATCCACCAACATAAACGAAACCCTAGTGTGCTCAGTCATACCCATCAACCGCCGCCAATTTGTTTTTTCTCCGATCAAAAGCTTAATAGAAAAAAACGTTTTAATAAAAAAAAATTAGAGGCCCAATAATTCAAGTCTTCCATTCGTTTCTTCAACGTCGTGAATAAAATATAGCTTGCGTGGCTGTTTAGATAAAAAAATTACAATGGTATCACAATAGATCTGCACCACAATTATTAACAACCGCCTTCACTATTGTGACATTTTGTGTGCTGGTTAACAAAAGTGTAGAGCGTTTTCTAACTACGTCTATACAGACGACATTTGCATTTCGTGAAGAAACGCTACCTTGAGCACAGAACCAAATTTATGGAGGAAACTCGGGCTAGGTTAAAACAATAAATTTAATTTAAATATCATACCATTGTCTGTTGTGTTTAAAGTGTAATTTAGTTTTAGTTTAAATGGAAAACTAAATATAAATAAAATACATTTCAGATCGGAAAACGTTGAAAATTAATATAATATTTAGTATATAACATAATAGAGTGCTTCGTAACCTTTAAAGCATATTATAGCTGTTTTCATAATTAGTATTATTTATAATATTTATAAGAATTTTAATAATTTATTATTATATAGGTTGGCCGTTTTCCAGTTTAATGTGAGAGTTTAGAAGACTCTCATTTCCCCTAGTATTGTGCTTACCCAAATTTATAAGGGCAAAACATAACAATATGTTATACTAGCTGGATATCTGGCTTCAAAAAGTGTTAGGTAGTGGATTTCTAATTAATTTTCCGCGGTTGAGGTGATCATCTCCCAGCAAATTTTTACTGGTAGAATTGATTATAAATATAACAAATTAACCGGGCTTCCCTCGGGGATTTAGTTTGATTGGTGCGCAATTCAATTTATGTGCTATATTCGATTGGTGCATCCTATGCATCCATATGAGCTGGAGTGTGCATACATTGGACGTTCCAATCCATCTCTTGCTCTAATTTGATTGGTAAACTAGACAAATTCTGTCAAGTGTAAAGCACTCAGGTAGTTTTATTTTATTTTAGGTTTGATAAGTGAGTTTGTGCGTAAAATAAATAATACAAGTGCATAAACCCCACTCTATCGAATTGGACAACTGGTTCAATTATTATTCATAAGTGGATTTAGACAAACGTTTTCAATAAGGAAACCCTTTATCGAGAGAAACGTGCTTGGAGTTTTCTTTTAAGTTGCACTCAGTGCAATATAAGGATATAATAGTACTAACTGACTATCTACTTCACATCAGCATTTTTGAAAAATTATATTTGATTTAAAGTTACCAAGAGACGGACATCCGCTTTTATTTTTATTTAAATTTTCTACAAGGATTTTGGTAATAATAAAAAAAGTCGACTCATTCGTTAGTTAATTCCTGAAAATGCGTATTTTCCCCAAGCTATACAATAAAATTAATGGAAAAACGATTTACATAATAAATAAGCTGTTATCGTACTTGAGTGACACCACACACTTCATATTATGTAGAAATGTGCAAAAGCTAATTTCTATTATTGTGGGCAATGCTTAAAATTCACCACAGGGCCAGTGGTCGCCGTGTTAGTTAACATTAGTGAAATTAAAATTTTTTGGAAAATAAATTGACGTTTTCAATTCAAAACGTAATTTTGTAGCATTTCAATTAAATGCCTGACAAGAAAACGAGTGACCAATTTATTAATGATTTAATTTATTTTGAACTCGACTGTTGGTAATAAAATGGGCGATAATGAATTTTACGTGAATTCTATAAGCGACAAGTTAAAATAACAAGTCGCTGGAAGCCGCCAATACTTATTTTCGACTTTAAGTCCCAATCCCTCAACTCATTTTAATTTACTTTAAGTTTCGAACCTACAAAGTGATTTTTCAAAAACTCAATTCCGTTCGAAAAAAATGTAATCGTTTTACATTTCTATTTTCCAAATAACAGAAACTAGTAAAAGCAATTTCGAGTTTGATAAAAATTAAATTGTTGTCCAAAAATAGTAAAAAAACATTCGATATTTTAGTGACTTCATCGAACAAGTTTTCAAATGCTTTTGAAAGACTCGAAAGAAAAATGTAAGGAACTCAAATAGGAAGATTTAGATGGCCACTCGACGTGTTCTCTTCATTCAATCTATCGAACTTATCGAGTGGAAGTTAACAAACGAAATGTCGAAGAAATTGCAGATTGATTTTATTTTAATTTCCCAAATTTTAATTTAACTAATTTAATATGGCAAGAAAGTTTTGTAAACCAATATAAACCGTTCATCAATCTCGAAAAATAAAAATTGAATTTCACTACTAATGGAAACTTGAATGTAAAACATGAAAAAAGTTAAATGGGTAGTAAATAAAATCCTATCAATTTACAGCGCTATTACATAACAAAATAAAGAACTTCTTTGTGCAATTCAGACGTTCTCAACATGTTTTTGGCCAATTTTCGCCAACAACAAAGCAAGGGTATCATTAATCATTTAAATTTTTTAAAATATGTCAACCAGTTAACTTAAATTAATTTGAATATAAAATTTTGAATGTAGGTGGGTGTAGGTACGTGCATGAGTAATTAATTTGAAACAATAGAAAGTAAAGATTAATTATGGTATAGACAAGGCATCGTTAGCAATGCATTATTTTTTTCGAAATGAATACACACACTTGACATTTCATATTGATTATAAAAAAATGTAACCCATAAAACCAACTATATCGCTTGACTTTCATTTAAGAGTCTCATTTACCCCTTAATTTACGCTGTGCACAGTTTTGCAGCTCAATAATTATTTCTAAATTATCAATTTGACAAATTAGAATCAAGAAAAAACCGATGTAGGTTTCCAAGAGAGAAATTTTCGAATTTTCCAAAAGCGTCTTCTGTAATCATGTTTTGATAATAATTCTTTCATTTTCTAATATAATATAAATTTAAGTGAGGCGAATGGTAGCTACAATACAGCATATAATTTCACATAAATTTATTGTATACATAATATTATGCAATTAAAACATTCCTGATTCAAGAAATAAACGCAATTTTTGCGGTAATAATTCTGTATTGCATGGAATTTAATTATTATTCTATTATTTGATTATCCATCTGTAGATGGTGGGGGGGGGGGGGAGTTTCTACATGCTTATAGTAAAAGCTGTGAATCAATATCTCCGTACCCCATTTTACAAAATTGAAATGTTTACTTTTTATGATAATTAAAGTTTTTATTTTCAATTTTTCAAGCACTTCACGTGGATATTTCAACCTGTGAAATGAATTTATGCAGCGCAAAGGTAATTAAACAATATTAATTCTTTTATTACACAAAATGAGACGGTTCTTTGCGAATTAAATTAATCTTTTACAAAAAATATTTCTTTTTATTCGCTAAAAAGAAATTTTATAGTATCAAACGAGGAAGATGTAGTGTACAGAAGCAAAAATTTTTGAAAAATCTCGGTTGGATATTGGAAAATGTGATGGATCTGGACGGATGGATCAAAATCTAGTAAAATTTCCTCAAATATTTCCTCAAAAAGGTTTTTCCTTAAAACCTAAAGCAAATTACTGGCTAGAAATTTTGCTTCTAGATCTTCTGATTCGAAAGTGAAATATCTGCTGCACTGCCAGGCAAGAAAAGCAGTCTCCAGATATCTGAAGCCTCAATTTTATTAAGCAGGCTCGAACTATTTTCAGAACTCCTCAAACAGCTTAGTAAGAGCTTTTGCAGATTGAAGAAGGTCAAGTCTATTGTGCAGGAAAACCAGATTAGAGAGCACGACTAAAACTTCGCAAGAATTTGACAAATTAGCTCTGAAGTCTGAAAATAGTTTTGAGCACAAGAAGTGCATTTAGGAACCTAGGAAGCTATTACGACGTTACCGGTTACTGTAACTCGAGACTCGGATTAAATGTGACTGATTTAATCTTCCGAAGTGAGATAAAAATAAAACTAACAAGTTGTTAAATCTAGGTTCCAGACCTAACCTCTACCACACATCATTAGTCTTCATTAACTAATAGTACTCAGTAGAACCCTAATTAAATTCAAGTTTCCTGAGAGCTAAGCAAGATTATCTATACTCAACAATGGGCTCTAATGTTTCAGTCTGGTAAGTTAATGTTAGCGTCAAACTAATTAAAACGATGCAAATCCTCCCTTAAATGTCACTTTAAGTTTTTTCTATTAAATTTGTCTACTTAACTTTAAAAGCTTATTAGGTACATAATTTAAATAATTTCTACAGTGTCGGTGGTTTACGCTGGCGAAAAAGTCTAAAGAATTTTTTGTTAAAAAATAACAAAAAAATTCAAGTTGTGTTGAAAAATCCTGGGGGAACTGATGCGCAGACAAATGAAATTCCTTTATGCAAGAAAAATGTGTTTCCTGATATCTCGTGCAATTGGGATGCAATATTGAAGCAGGAATTCAAAAACGATTCGGAATCTGATAGGAAAATGGCGATAATTTTAAAAGTTCTAAATCGCATTTTATGCTATATATGGGGTGTTCCACAATAGAACATTGTCCTGTTGACCAGATAAGTTGTTATCGGTGGATATTTAGGTTGTTAGCTACGTTTTGATTTAAAAAATAAAATATGAAAGTCTACAAAAGCTTTGTAGAACTTCATTTTAGATTGAATTAAATTTATAGCATGTAAGCTTTTAAGCTTAACCTATGCTGGCGTTGTTCGCCTCGTTATACATCCAGCAACATTTTTGATATAAAAATATTTTTAATATTAAATTTTTTTTTAGAATAAAAACACAAAATTTGTTTAAAAAAAGCTCTTGGGTAGGGAAAAATTCATCAAAATTTAATTCAGGTTTGTGCTTAATAAAATTATGCAGCCCCGTACGAACAGCGGTGGGAGGTGTCGTTAATAATAATGATTTTAAGCCTTAAAGGACGAGGTAATAACGAATTTTATTAATTATCAAGTCTAGACGTGACTAAATGTTAGTTTAATATTAACAGTGCGGTTACATGAAGCACTTGCAACTAAGTCTTATTAAAATAAACACCCTAATACTATAAATGACACAACAACCTTAACAAGAAGCGATATCTCGTTAATTCACCCCTTATACCGATGGTAATGAATTAACGGAGCAAATCCGACTTCTGCTTAAACTATATACACCTACGCGCCCAAAATAATTATAAACTAAATCAATTTATACTCCATCAAACAATATGGGCCCATAAACAACCCCAGTTAAAATTTTTCATTTTGCAAGTTTAAATTTAAATTATCTCGTTACGAGTTTACTACCCGAATAAAAATACGTAAAAAATAAAATCGCCGTTTGCATGCAATAGAAACAAAAGAAAACCAGAAAACGTTTCCTTTATTTGCAGACAAAAAAGTACCAAAAAATTTGCTGTGAGCTTAATAACGCGGATTAAATCGAAAAATGATACAGAAGTGTGTGCCTAAAGCGAAATGGTTCACGGAGCGAAACCTTCTAATGGATACCGTACTCTTTTAATCAAAGTGCTATAATGCTTTTTAAATTATATTTCGAGACACTTAAATGACCCACACGATACTGCGAGCTACTACACTAATGCATCTTGTTTTAGGCAATTAAATGTTTATAGACACGATTCGCGAATACTGCTCAAATGTTGAGCTTAATTAAGAAAAACCTTGATTGCGATCCTTACAGAAACAAAACATAAACGAGACATAATCAAAAAGTATCCAGACGGGGGAGAATCACGCAAACTGCAACATTGAAAATTTTCGTAAATAAATTGCTGAACCGAAAGAGATGTACGAGGTACACTCCAGAAGTATGTTTCTATAGTTTTTGCAATTTATTATATTCGAAAACTTCCCACTGAAATTGTTTTAATAATAAGTATGTAATAAATTGTTCGCAAACATTCACTCATCGTGTGTGAATTTCTATGGAAAAAATGAGTTATGGTAGTTAATCCACTTGGAGAATAGAAAACAACGTTCTTGAACATTTCTTGTACCTAACAGACAAGTTATTATAACGAAGGACTCATAAACTCAATTTAAATACTATTTAATAGTACCTCGTAACTACCTATACAAATGTTTGTTAATACAAACTAAAACGCAAACGGTATTTATGCTTACTTACATACATTTGAGTTTCGTTTGAATACCGTCAGCATGGGCTCTAGAGATATAAACTATTTTATCTTTGCAAAAGGAACGTCGGGATAAAATAATATTAGAGATAAACGATGTTAACAATTCGAATTTGAAATTCTCTAGTTTCCAGTTTTCCTTACCGAAACATAATTAAAAGCAAAATATTGTGAAGTTATATAAAACTTTTGTGGCAAAAAATTTAAAGTTACCCTATCGATCTGGTTCAACATACAAATTTTATACATATAAACATACCTAATATAGAAATACCGAAAATTGTTGGATTAATTGGTTCAAATTGAAAATTTTTTGTTACTCAGAACCGAACTGAGCAAAATTCAAATTGTGACGACGATCATTATATGTAGCTAACGCTAGTTCTTGATAGTTTACTAAGTTATGTAGGTAAATTCTCCGGGGAATAGCAATTCTCTGGCACTATTTATAGTCAATTTGTAGCATATGTAAATGAGAACTGTTACCTTATAAAGCCACAACTACTGTTAGTCTCTGTCTTTTGTTAAAATTAAGACGAAGTGTTACGAATCGAATGTCTGGTATGGCAATATGCAATCAGAGTCTACTTACGATTAAACAAAACAAAGCCTCTTCTGCATGATGATAATATAAATATCTTCACAAATGGTCAATCACGTAGGCCAATTAATCTGGTTGTAATTGCTGTGAGCAATGCAGACACGCTCACAATTAATTATAACTACAAGGAAATATGACAGAAAAAAACTGTGTACCAGTGCTTGATAAAGTGAACCAGCAATTGAAGGAGTTGTCAGTTGGGGTTAATATAGTAATAAATCTTATATATTGATGTGTTTCGTTTTATAAGCCAGCCCTACACGGTGCACATTATTAAAAATACGTATATTTAGAAAAGCTTTGCATGGCTTTCTCCACAGGATTGACGTGAAATGTTGCAGGAAGACAATTTCAAATACAATTTTTTTTTTATTTAAAGGTTTCAATATTGTGCGTTCCACTCGGTATAATATTGTTCCCGCACGAATAACGTAACTTGAAATCCAGCATGCTCTCTTTCCCATTATCAATCAAGTTAGTGGAATCTACGGTTTAGTAATTGGAAATGTCTTCCTAGAGCTTGTTCTTCCATTTTGATTAAAAACTTTAAATAATGGCGCGAAATAAATAAAAAGTGGGAAGTACAAATTTACTTTTAAATAAACATGCAAAAAAATTCGTACAAATCCAACCAAATCATGCCTGATTCTAAACAAACATGCTTAAGCACACAGGCGGAATGATTTCATTATCCAAAAATAAATTCTGATATCTAAAATTAAATATTGATGAATAAATTGTATTTTAAAATAAACAATGCGGAAATGTGTTTTAACGGTAAAAATTATTTATTTCCAAATTACAAAGGTTGTTGCAACAAAGCGTCATATCACCTTTTATTTATGTCGCGACAATCTCTCAAAAGTTTTTAATCAAAACGGAAGAGCAAGCACTCGGAAGGCACTTTCACAAGTACAAAAAACTGGAATTCTTTATAATAAACAGCAAATTATTTGAAAAAAAAAAGAAATGATCAACTTTCAAAGTATTTTCAATTAGTTCAGTCATAAAAGCTTTAAAAATGTCCAAAGAATTAACAAAAAACGAAATTATTGTCGGTATCTGTACGAGACCAACACTTCGGTTATATTTCATTGGGACCAAACAGCAAAACGTAGCCTCCCTAAGGACCACACGAGTACAGTAGATTCTCGTCAATTATAACATTTCAGGTTTACTTCTCTAATGTAGGAAACTTGCCAAAAATGTTCGACCTTAGCGCAATTTATCTTAATAAAATTGTGTCGAGTGCAATAGTTTCATTTCCCTATTTTCCCAATAAAATTTTTTCTTAAACTATAAAGGAAGTGGAAACTGCTATTCCTGTAAAATCTTTGAAAAATAAATGCAAATAGTTGGATGCACTGCTCACGGTAATGGATGAGTGAAACACGAGTGCGAAGGGCGTTGACATTTATTGTATCCGGCAACACAATCAAATTACTTCCCCTATATTATTTTCATGTTACAAATAACGCCGTATTCTTCAAAATTTTCTTAATGTGGGCCAAAAAACAACACGAAAATTAAAACGGTTAATCACAAAATGTTATTATTTTTCTTGAGATTAGAAATACGCAATATTAATGTCCCTACTTCCAAAATAAAACGCAGTAATTAAATAGGTAAGCTTAAGCTTCCATCATATTTCTTAATTTAATGAAAACTTCTTAATCTAACAAATTAATTTTACAAAAAATTTAGTATAGGTACAATATTCGCTTTTGCCAAATGATGTTATACGAAGGAAATGCAATAAATTTTAACTATCTAGATAAAACGAGATAAATTTACAAAATTGCAGTTTTTTGGGTGCTAAATTTTTTAAAACTCAATAAAACGACAGAAAAATATCCTTTGGTTTCACGATCTATAAAAATAGTGCAAAATTTTAGATGATGTGATATTTATAACGGCGCACGGTCTGGTTTGATACCTGACCGGCGAATCGATTCCAAATCAAATTTATCTTTTATTAATGCCTATAGATAATAATTAAAGAAACTAAAAATACTACGCTCTTCCTCGTCCTTCTGGAGAAAATTTCGATGATATTCTATGCTGTAAAAATTAATACCTAATTAAAAAACGAAAAATTTAACTTTCTTCAATTTCTTTGTTATATTACTTTCATCTGGTGCCCAGCAACATCAGCACTTATTTTGCAATTAACTCAACGACATGCAAATTAAGCAAACCTGTTAAGTTTTAACAATAGGTGCATAATGTAAATTGATATTGCTATTCACATAAATAGATAAACACTAAACGTTAACATTTTGCAATAAATTTCGGTTATTATCCTTTTTTGTAATTCTTTGGTCAATTTAATTCTTGTTAGATTGATTTTATAATAAAAATGCCCTAAAAATGGACAATAAGTGTGTGTCTTCCAATTGAGTCCTACACTGAAATGCAATTTCATGTCAATAAATGTTCGTATATCCGTTGATGAAGTTTTTGAAGAGATGTCGCTGTTGTTTTCGGGCAAACGCTTTTTCATTTTGTTCTCTTCGTCGAATGAAATAAATAATATTGGAATTTGAGAAACACTCAGATATTCTAGTCCATAAGACAATATTTTTGATTGATCCCTTTTACTGTTGTTACTGGACCGATGTAATTAACAACTTGAGTTGGATCGGTTGCAAAAGAGTCCATATGTTGATAGGCAATTAAGGGTTTTGATTGTGCGCAATTGGTATTAATACACGTGCTCCAAATTTTAGTTTGGAATTTAGTGTTGCATGAGATTAGTATGTGCAAATTTGCATAAATTGTAAAGGTTTTCCTACTCTACAATTCAAATTTATCCCCAATACAACTTGGAAGTTTTATTTATTAATTTACATAACATTGATACTTGATGTGCGTATTATCATGTTTCAGTTTTTAATCTGGAAGACCTGCCGAATTATATAGTTTGCTAAAATTTCCTTGATGCGTGAAAGCGAAAATGTTGTGTTAGAAATAGTGTTCGTCACCCTCTTTAAATTGCATTACACGACATAATAATATACCCAATTTATGTTTGGCATTAAGGAAAACTTTGTCTCGTCGACGTTTTGTAGTTAAAATTAACACATTTTAGCTGCTAATAAAATAACAAATTTTAACGCCACAGTCAGAGGATTTTCCCGAAAATTGTTTCTAAAAATCGTTTAGATTCTCGGCTCTACTTACTACCCTTAACATTAACAAGAAGTTTGGAGTGTTATAAAAGCAAATATTAGAAAAATGTAGCTTTTTAAAAGTTAACGCTATTGTAGGCAATCCTGAATATCCAGAAAATATCCTTTCCAAAAATTCCATCCAATAACTAACACAAATGACAGGAAATGAAATGCTCACTTTTTCAAAAAATTAGCTGAAAATTACTTAAATCCATAAGCCATGGCATATTATGTTTCGCTTTTATTGAAGCTGACCGGATGACCGCAATGATTTTTAATTTAGTAAAACTTCCCGTTTTAAAATAATATACATTGAAAAAAATATAATCATCTGCAATGAATGAAATTTTTATTACAGATAATTATTATTTTCAAAGCAAAATTCTGATGAGTAATTAAAATAATATAAATACAAGGTAGTTTTATTTACTCCAATTTTTTACCGCTTTATTCAGAACTAATTTTAAAGCTTTATAGCTTCAGTCCAAAAAAAATATGTTCGCAAAATTTGTCAAAAAATAAAGTAATAATAAATTTACTTGAACAACAAAACGTTATATTTTGACAAATTTCTCTTTAAGCTGAAGCTAGCGCTATAAAGCTCCGAAATTAGTTCTCAATAAAGAATACCTACAAAAATTAGAGGAAACATGATTACTATTTGTGTTTATTTTATAAAATAAGTTAATAAGCATAAACTTCAAGCAGCTATACAACTTAATAATTTCTCCAAGCCGTTTAAAAATAGGCCTATACTCTAACCATGAAAAAAATCTAGATTTCCTATGTTGTGCGGCCTGAAGGCCGAATTGACTCGAATTTTTTTAGATTGATAACTTAAAATAAACCAATCAAAAATGCCTCATTCGTAAGTTCTCGTATCCTTCAGTGTTAGAACTGAATAGCAATCATGGTGTTAAAACCGGGTGTCTGAAGACTGATATTGTTCGTAGATTAATTAAGGCTTCTGTATATGATGACTAAGGAACGGATTAATATGTAATTAAAAAAACAAAATATGTACATATATATGTATTTATTTTAGACAAATATTTATTTAAAATTGTAGAATATGTAAAATAAAAAAAAATCATTATTTGTTTAATCTTTGAAATTGTTTGCAACAACGTGCATTTTTAAATTCTCAAATAAAAACTAACGCCGATTTGGCCTTAAAATCGATTTGTATCGGCTGAAAGAACGTTCCACATCGACCGATGTGACTGGAGCATTTTTGAATGCCGTGATTTTTTTTCACTTTAATTCGATTTCCAAATTTTCGGAAACTTTTTTCCCATTGTGTATGTCTATACACTCATCGAGTCATTAAAAAATTATATAACCATTCAAAAGGAATGGTCTCGAAGATGAATGGAAGCACAACTTTGCAATAATTGAAAATAATAAATAATAATCTAAAAATAGTAAGAATACACTGAAAAAAATGGTTTATCATATTGATAAAAAATTCATCATTTTTACACCGATGAACAAAATTAATCATATTGATGAAGAAATTCATAAATACATTGATTTTGTTCATGAATACTATGAATTTTTCATCAATATGATGAATTTTGTTCTTCGATGTAATCGGTCATCGGTCTTATCATCAATATGATAAACCAATTTTTTCAGTGTATCTTACTATTTTTACGAAATATGTAATAAAATATATGAAAACATGTAAATATGTAAATATATGTAATTTTACAGAAATATGTAAAAATATGTAAAATAAAATTGGCTTAAATCAATTCAAAATGTCTCAGAAAGTCTAATACTGGTTAATAAATGGTGTTATCTAGCTTAGGAAAAAATATGTATTTACATATAAATCCGTTCCTTAATGATGACATATTATTATGATGGTGGTTTGTCGAGCAAATTGATGTGAGTTTCATATAAGAGGATTTTAAAAGCATCTGGATGGTATATGGGTGAATTCGTGGTGCATGGAAGAAGTTCCGATTGTATTGTCCTTCATTTAGGTTTGCCATGTTGGTGAATATCGAAATACTATTTCGGAAGATTTATCCTTAAACAATTATTGCAATGTGCTTTGAACGGCTGGTTAGGTATAGTTTAAGATATAGTTAAGAAACTTTGTTTGATTACGTTTTACTTTACTTTGTTATCTTTTTATCATAAATCTTGATAGGGCAAAATGATAACATTAATTACAATAATAAATTACGGTTGAGGTTTTCTGAATTATTGGTGGAATAGGTGTAGTTGGCAAAAAAAAATTCAAAAATATTTACAAATTTCGAAGTAATCCTTTGCAAAAAAAATTTACAATTTACAAAACAAAACAATTTTTTGTATGAGATTTGTTTGTATGACAAATGTTTTGAGATTTAAATTTAATTTTTTATTCTAGATTGTTTGTAATTGTATAGTTTTTTAATTATTTGTATTTAAAATTGTTTGTAAACAATGTAAAATTCTGAATTGGTGCATCTTTTCGAGCCAACAATGTTTAAGTTGGCCCGAAAAGAGAGCGATACACGCCCCTTCCAATCTGGTCCGTCGAAGTGAGAGGACGCTTTTGCGGGAAGGTACTGTAAAAGTATTGATGAGTCTCACAGTTGAGATTTTTAATTGATTTTGTGAATAAATCTTTGATTTGAGTGAGTAATTTTACTGGATTTATTTTTGTTTGGAAATTGTCCGAAATTTGGGCGATATTGGAGTGATATTTGGAATTTGGATTTGGAAAATTTAAAATAAAATTGGATCCGTTGATTAATTAATAAATTGATACGATTGGATAATTGAACATTTAAGAATATATGTATAATTGGTTTTTGAATTATTAAATTGAAATTGGAAAGCGTAGTAAAATTTATGTTTGCGTCAAGCACCTGGCTTGATAGCGCATTTGCAATTGTAGTTGATTTTTGGATACAAATTTAATTAAGGGATTCGCATTATTCTTATGCATTATGGTAATTTGAAAAGTTTACTTGGCAATAATTTAAATTGTCGGAAAATTTGCAAGAATTTGAATCCACTCTTGAGAGGTTTCGGCTCTCCTCTTGTTAAGCTGGGCTAAAAACCAAATGTTGAAAATAAAGTTTTAATTTAAGAAAATTAGGAAGTCATGCGGATGATGCAGAACTCGAGTAATGTGCAACTTCTTTGTCCAGTTTGAGCGGCTTGAAGCCCGCACTGATCCGTAACTCGGCAGTAACCTTCAAATTTTTTAGGTAAATAACTTAAAATGAACCAATCAGATGCTTTACGTAATAAAAGACAGACAAAAATAGCTTTTTATATAGAGTATGTATAACAACTATGAAAAAATTCGTGGATTTAATAAAAACATTTGATGATACGGTTAAAGTAAGGAAGGCAACAGCAATACCATGGACTACAGCAAAATAACAACGTAAATAGAAGTTGCACTACGAAGTTTCTCCAGCTGAACGAACGGTTGGCAATGTAGAATTGCAGATCCAAGACGGAACAGTAGAAACGAACGGAGAGAACACAAATAAATGTGATAACCTCCTACAAAAATTCTAAATATTTTATCGAAGACAACATTAATCCAGAGGTAGTCATAATAGTAAAAAGAATAGAACATTGTTATCAATCTAAGCAAGTATCAAAACAATGCCTGACATCCAAATGAAAGTTGTTCAGAAATTATCTAATAATGCATTTTCTTGAATATATCTTAAATTATTTTATTTAAACGTGAAAAGTGGCATATTGCAATGTATTCGGATTTGAAAAAATTGACAACTATTTATAGATGAAAATCCAATTTCAGTTACACTTTATGACACTTTAAACCCCTGAGATTATCCCTCGTATCCTTTGGGATCATTTCGACACTCGAAAAAACCGTAACAACAAAAAGTTTAAATTACGTAATAAACATAAAATTATTTAGTGTTAATAAAAATAATAATGTAACAATAAGAAAACCTAAATCTTGGTATAAAATTGATAACAAGTATGACTTTTACACTGTAGCAAACTTGCCAGGCAAAAATAAACAGAGTCGAAATTAAATTTTGCGTACAAATGGAATATAGCTGACAGCTGACTGACAGGTGAGCTGCAAAAACATTTCTTCTTTTTTATATAACATGCAAATGGTGTTCTCCGAATATTTTGCGATATCAACGAGACATCTACATTTAGATGAGAAATGGAGCGTAGTTTTTGACGTTAAATTTTTGCCCGAAAGCTCAAATAAATGATTGCCTAGAATACACAAAATTCGAAAACAAAAAGAAAAGAAGACCCTCATAGTCCCAAAACAACAACGGCGTTTAAAGTTTATCCCCCTAACTTTTACATTACTTCAGTTTGGGCACGACTGACCTTATAGCAAGTGGGAAATCCTCCCCCGAACTGACGTTCTTAACGTACCTGAAACAAAATAAAACAATTAAAACATAATTCGTGTAGATAAATGAACAAATTGACGTCACAATGAAAGTTCAAAATTACTTCCAGTAACAAGAACTTCCTGATTTCAGAAAATAATGAATGCAATTTGCATACAGAGAACTCGGAAAAAATCTGCATCAGCACTCTCGCGGTTACTTCACAATTTTAACGACGATTTCCTAAAACTTGAAATTTTAAGTCTAACCTAGCAGCAGGTGATTAAAATTCAGAATCTTGGCTAATCAAGTACTTTGCCTTCATGATTGCATACATTACAAAATGAAAATGGTTAAATGAACAACGGGGTTAATTATTCAGAGACTTTAGAATCTTTCCCCGTGGTATTAAAAGTGAAAAATGCTATGATCCATTTAGGCCCAGCTCTTATGCCTACCTACTAAATTTTTATGATCGAAACTTGTTATTTAAACTAACGGGTTCTTCCATAATATTCGATCCACAATTTTCAATTTTCCCGTAAAATTAAACGAAGCAGCAGGCGGCGATACCTAGGAATTTTGCGATGTACTAAAATACATCCGAGTTGCGAACCAGCATTGGTAAACTTTCGATAGAAGGAAGATGCCGCTTTCATTTGAGCAGTGTTCAATACTTCCAAAATAGAATCTCATACAAATTATTAACAATTAAACGCTTTCGATCGAACAGAAAATTTTCTGAATAGAAAATATTGGCAACTGCATTTTCCAATAATAATATACAATAAATTTCCAATAGAAATTTTCGATCCAACATAGTACAATGAATATTTTTTTTATAAATGCAATTTGTACGGTCTACCTTTATCACAAAGATGAGCTTCGATTAAATTCTTTATTTCCTCATAAATAAAAAAAATAAAAACGTCCCATTTCTTAAAATTTAGCCCATCCAAGAGAAATAAATAACCTCGTTACTTTTACGCAAATATTCATACGCCGAGGCTTTTTTATGATTAAAATTAAGTAAATTACAAAAACGTACATTGCTTTTTACGTATCGTGGTGGCAATTTACTAGCTGTCAGGTGGTGAAAACAAGAATGTATCAAAAAAGAAACGTGCCGAAGTAAAAAAAGAAACGGGGAAAGAACCGCGTTAGAACGATTCAAATGTGCAAGACAAACGCATTTTTCTCTAGTAATGTCGTCAAGAAAAAGATTGATGTGCTGAAACCGGCAATGTCCTAAACCCAAACTTAAACATCCGTTTCAGCAAGGATCTTCCCCCATTTCCTTAGCCAATCACTTAGGTTACATCCGCTACAAGCTTTAAGCTAATAGCTAAGGTAGTAGAATAAGATTTATCCCAGAATCCCTTAATCTTTTATGCCATTCTGGATGTAATTTAGATGTAAAATCAAAACACACGATTTTAAGATCTTTATTAAACCGCCATCGGGGGTTGTCCTTTAGGGTGGCCGGCAAAACTGCATTAAAAGAAATAAAAATATAGAGTTTTTAATAAATTATCGGGATAGGTTAATGAAAAATTCAGCTTTGAAATGTAGGGCAAAAACTCCAGGAAGAAATGTCAAGTTGGGTCGATAGGTGTCAATAAAAGCGCTGACCCCATACCAATTCTATATAAAAAAACGCTACCATGTAAATAAAGACAGAAACTGTGCATTATCTGAAAAGCATTGTTCTCTCCTTCGATGTAGCCAACTTGAGGCTTTCCGTATTAAATAAAGCAACAGGAAACTGTAAGCTAACATTAAAATCGAATTAAACGTTTTAACTTTTGAATAGAAAATGAAAATAAACGTTCTCCTTGCATGTTGCTGTTTGGAAAATTATCGAATAGCTAAAAATTGGAAATATATTATGAATTTTTTAATATTGTCCACGCCCAGCGGAAAAAAATTAAAACTCATTTATATTCAGACAACCGTTCCACGCTCCATTTTAATCTTTTCTCTTTCACATTCCGACCTCTTCTCCATTACCTAGACGAGTAGTTCGAATCTATCGAACGTCACGTCAAAAGTGAGCAAAATATAATTTATAAAAGAGTAATGAAGAGCAGTTTTTTCCGCGTGGATACAAAAAATTGCAAGTTATTCGACGCAATGAAAATACCGCAGGAATGCAGAAAAACGAGTTCCTGCTCTTTTTTTTTTGAGCGAGGAAATAAATGCGGTTCAAGCATTAACTAAACGGCCTTGCAAGGCCACACGAATGCTTCACCTGAGTGTACCGAAAAAGAATAAACGAAAATTCGTCTGGCAAATCCGCCCACAATTCATAAATTATGCAAAAGATAACCGGATCACTAATTTGCATATCATTATAGCAGCAATTTATCCATGTAAAATTAACCTCCCAAGAAACTTCCACTTTATCGGAGCTTCTCAACAATAAGACAAAAAATGTAATATAAAAATCGCAGTAATTGAACAGCTTTCAATTAATTAAAGCCAAGATTGTGAGAAAAATCTGTAACTAATTGGAAGTGAACTCGAAAGAATAATTTCAAGGATCATTTCAAAGGTTATCTCAAAGCGATTAGAAAATAAATAAAAGTCGGTATTTATAATCAAAATCGAAGCAAATGAAAATAGCAACCGAGAGTAGGAGAAAACGCTCGAATTATTTTTCTTTTATTATTAGGAAAACCGTGCTCGCTCACGAACAACAAAATTTAATGTTATTTCGATAAACAATCGTCTCGAAAATATGGCGTGTTTAATGTAACGCAAAGTTTTGTGTTAAAAGGACGCGCACATATTGAAAAACACTTCTTCGAGTAAAATCACCATTAATAAAGAAGGCGGTAATGCAAAAATTGATTTTGTTCGACATGACATTTACGGCTTTCTCGCAAAACTGGCAAATAGCGCAATTTATTTTAAATTATTCACGGAGACATCGCAAAAACAAATCAAACATCGAAGTTGATGTTTTATTTGTTACCACACTCAAAAACACTTTGGCTAAATCAATATTGCAAAAATGTTAATAAATAAATTAAGAAATTTACATATCCGAGTTGATTTTAACGAAAGCATTAGGGGCTTCGAATTTTAAGTGGTACCGATGATGCACGCGCGATTTTTCCGGTGGAAAATGCGTTTCTAATGCTACACACATTTTTTCATCAACCTCTTTAGCTAATTTACATGTTATTATTGAGGATTAACGCCCTCGTTGTTTTGTTATATTTAAGTCGTTGATACTTCTTTCACGTTCACGTAGAAAATAAAAGCTTCGTAATTGAAACCCAAATTTCTTTGAAATTTCACACACCATACGTTAAAGCAACAGTCTAATGTAGCGATTCCCAAACTGGGTTCCGTAGAACAGTCATTATATTCATTATTAGCTATTAAAATTAAATAATAGCTCGGTTACAAATATTATCCCGTCCTCCAGTCGTCACCTTCAATTGCTTGCAAAAAATATATGGTTCCCTTCAAAAAATATGGAAAAGAGCTAAAAAAAACCAAAAAGCTCGTTGATGGTTATGGGGTTCCATAAAAGAACAGGTTTTGGGTTGGTGTTCCGTCATCTATGAAAGTTTAGGAACCCCTGGTCTAAAGAACAGATTAAATTTTATTGCAGGTTTACTTCAGTCTTTCAACAAAACCAAAATACAAGTTCAGGCGCGATCCTGTTGCCATTGAAGTGCAGTAAATAAGGACATTGTATTTGTATGCAATAAATTATATTGCATTTAAAAGGATTAAATGGAATGAAATTATATAAGATTAATGGCATGCAGAGAAAGTTATAAACTATACATTTTTGTAATACACATTGTAGTTTGCAACTAAACTAATAATTACTTAAGGACTAAAAAGTCCTTCAATTTTAAAAATAATAATTAATAACTATTATTGCCAAACTTAATAATACATTTTACACACTTCTGGCAGCATAAGTTACTATTTTGCATTTCAGTTTAAGGTGTGAAATGAACGGTTAACTATAGTGCGTGCCAAATAAAAACAGAACCATCAATCGTCATAGGCTATACCTCCAAAATATCTCCAACCACTTAAAGAACACTAAGTAGTCACTCAGTAGCGCGCCGTGAATTTATTGCAAATGTTATAAATTGCTTTAGTTTGGTACGCCAATGAATGAATCTGAGAATAGTAAATCCCATGAAGGTAATACCAAAACTACAAACATGTATTTCTAGCAATCTACCATTGCTTGATTTTAAAGTTTTGGATATGTATTGTGAAAGAAGTATAAAGAAAGAATCTTTACAATTTATTTTTAAAAAATTTGAAAAAAGATGAAAAAACTCCCAACTGCATTTCTGAAGATTCGCCATTTTAAGTGGCTCTATTTTTTTATTACATTTAACATTTTAAGTTACTTTATTCTCTATATAAGAATGACGAAATTACAAGAACGTAGAACATGAACAACACTTAATTTTGTAGCAAGCATAATACAACTTAATGACCTTTCAAATTAAAAAATAAAGATTATTTTCTGAAGAACCAGAACTAGGAGACCACATTCTGCTCTTTGGTCTTCCTCTTGGACAAATACAGAATATAATATGATGACAAAGCTTCGGTTTTACTGGCCTAAATAATAATTGGAACATTTAGACATATTCGTGTGAAATATTTTCCTTAATTATTACCACATCAGACCAAACGACTGCTTTGGATAATTCGAAGGATCTTTTTACAGCATTTCGAAAATATGAAAAATACCCGGCTTTCAATATTATTACCGATACCTGTTGAATAGATAGGCAGCCGGTAGTTCCTCCTTTTCAAAATTGACCAATGAAAAGAGACTACCGCTATTCCGCAAATCAAATAACCTGTGCAGATTTAAATAAATGCAATTAAATATTCAGTAAGAAGTTGATCGGTAAATCGATTACCATTTTTATTTATTTTTTAAATTAAAGTCGTTTAAAATATTCGATAATAGTATAATTTAGTTACTTAGATCAGATCACTTGAATTAACTTAGAAATGAACTCGAACCTGATGTAGACAGAAGTTCGCGAACAAACTTCGTTGTTTGGGCAGAAACATCAAAGGATTTGCTCGTGAGTACCTACTATTTAGCTAAACTATTAACCATCTTGTTTCCGAATAGCTCGTAACTATTGCACAGAAACTTGCAAATGTGAATTATTGGAAACTTGGTCGAAGCAAAAAACCTAAATCAAATATTCCGATCCAATTTAAACGTCCTCGCTTAATTAGGGTAACCCTTTGAGCTTGAACAGACAGACGGGCACTTTAGCTTCGTTAAGTAAAATTTAAAGTTTTACTATCGTATTTTATCCGCACCCACCTTCCCACATATCGTATTAAAATAATTATTAACGTTTACTTTGACCTAGCAGTGGAAATTCTCTGAAAATTACGGATTGGATATTTTAAACTATCCAGCAAATAAAAATTTTTATTTTTGCATTTGCCAATGGTCGAAATCAAATAAACTTATTTTGATATTGGTCGAAAATTATCTGATTGAAGCAAACAGGTGAGTGAATAGTGTAATGCAAAGTTCAGTTAATTAACCATAATGTAGCCATTCGATTAATGATTCCACTCGTGCAAAAATTTTGAATAAATATATGAAGCGCATACCTTTTTGATCAGCTATGTTATAATAATAGCATACATTGAACATGTAAATTTAAATTACTAAGTTATAATTTAAAATATTAATGACGCTTTAACGACCTGCAGAATTCCTCAATATTATTGGATTACACGATAAGTACGACACAGCTTTTATCAATTTCCTAAAAAAAACTGTAAAAGTTTTAAAATTTTATGGAAACATGAGCTCCTGTCAATAATCGTTTATAAACATTAAGAAAATTTTTCTCATGCAAAAATAGTTTTTAAAATTCTCCTCCCATACTTTGTCTTGGCAACAATCTAAGGGTTTTCCGAATGTTATTGGGAAATCGTCATTCCACGTTCTTCACACCTAAGGCACCGTCTCGTGAGTATTTAAAAATAAATTTAAAAAGTGTGATAGAGAAAAGAAGCGAAGAAAAACTTCAATAGGAAGTAACAAACTGCGAATCTAACGGAAGACGATCTAATAATTTTGCTGATATTGGGTATCGGATCAAAATAATCTGCACGGGAAGTTGGCAAAAACGCTTTTCTCTAAATGAAACTACCGTAATTGTTTAAGTTCAAATTATCATAAACCTCGACTCTGCCAACTATTGCAAACGACAACGTTCAAGTTTACGATTGCAAAAGTGACGCGAACACACTCATATCTTATTCAAGTTGTAAAACGAAACATTCCGTTATGACTTGAGTTTGCTGCTTCTTATGGAATATGTAAAGGAAATGCAGATAAATGTGGTCGATTGGAGAATAATTAGCCAAGTTCACATCCAAGCGTTATCGTCCCAGATTCCTACTAATTAAAAGATCAATAATTTCCTTTTTCCAGGTAAACTTTTTAATAAATAAAAAATACAAAACAATATAGAAAGCTTTTAGCGCGAAAATTTTTCTATTGCTAAAAGCAAAATTGAAATGAAGGTTTCTCTTATTTTGAACGAACTGCACCTTTTATTTCGTCGTGATAAAGAAAAATGTAATTAATTTATACCCAAATTAGAATATCGAGACACAGCAATTCCTGTCGTATTTATAACAATTAAGATGACTGGAGCAGCACTCAAGCTCTGGGAGTTTATTGAATATAGGCCAGCGCTGTCGTATACAATAAAGTCCTTCTCTATATCTCTTGGTTCCAGAGGAGCAACTTCTAAGTAATTAATTATACCTCAGTATTAATAGAATGGTAACTGGTCTGCGGCACACGTTGGTAGATATAAATGACCAATGGGAATTCTTTATTTTTATTCCCAAGAGTATCGAGACTTTCCGTTGCTCCAAAAACTTGGATAAAGAAACCTAATGAATATTTAGTCGACATTAATAGAATTACCTAAATTATGAAATACAAAGAAAGCAGGTGAGGTATTTACTAGCAAATTGATTTCGTTATTGACAAATGCGGAATCTGCTATATTACATAACTCACGATCAAAAATGCGGAAGAAGCTGCAGCGTTAAGTATGCAAATAACCCAAACTCGTGTTTTCTATGTACGTTCGTTGGACACAATAAAGACAAACATTAAATTCTTATTTACAGCAACTTTAACTCGGAAAACTAACAACTTCATATTTACTGGAGATAAAAGATCATAAATGAAACTCAAAATAGACTATATTACGCACATAAAGTAAATCCAAAAGTAATATATTTTCCACTCCAAATACCACACACACACACTCACACACATCAATCGTAAAAGTTCATCTTTCTGTCATATAAATTTTAGCTAACAGTTTGCATTTCTCCGTGGCAATAACTATAAAAGTTGGAAAACGAAAATCACCTAACAAAAGAAAATTATTTGTCGGTCAGTTGGTAATCCTAAAATTTTGAATAACAAAATTAATATTATAAACTTGCGACGAAATTTAGAGAAACCATGTGGTTTCGTTTAAAATATATATTAATTTTAATTTTAAATGAATTCCTCTCCCTTTTAAGACAAAATAAATCATCTTGGTGAATTTTCTACAACCGCCACCATCAAATACTTAATCTAGAGACGCAGTCGTCGTTCTTCCATTCAAAATAATTTAATAATTTATGGTCGAAAAAATTAATTTTCGGTTCAAAGAAAATGTATAAAGAACTATCTTTCTTTGCTAAAATAAATTAGGAGTTAAGAATTTGAAAAATTGGTATCATAAAATAACTACACTGGAAGCGTGCTTTACAATGCATCTTTGTAGTCTTTTCATAAAATAAATTACACTCGTTTATAAATAAGAATGTTTAATCGCCAGTTAATTATGAGCGGCTTAAATTTAAAATTTGTCGATTTGCATCATCGGCTATTATAATAGCGCTGTAATTTTTCAGAAACCTAACCTACTGCTATTCAGGATCAAATTAAAGTATATTACAATGAAATAAATAAATAAAGATAAACTTTATTACAAATAAATGCGATTTAAGTAAAAGTATACACTTAAATGAATCAAGATTTTAAAATAATTCTGTTAGAAGCAAACCTGGGTACACAATCTCGATGCACTGACTGCTACACCATCATGTAGTATGTTACTGTTCATTTAGCATTGTATTTCGTTCATTTGTGTTTATTTTTCTACAAGGGAAGCTGGTGTCCAATGGTGCGCGGTCATTAGATGATGAATTAGATGAGATCAGGGTCATGGTGGACTAGATTAACCATTTCCATCAGTTAAAGTGGAAGTATTAACATCAGCGTAGACATCGATTTCCATTTGTAGATTGTTATTGTAAAGTGCATTTAAATGCATCCGCGAAACCACGGATGAGAAAGCAGTTATTGGTGCAAGAACACTCATCAGTTAAGCTACTGAAAGGACTGAACAATACAATTCTCGTATAATGCACCATTGAATCAAGTAATGAAATGTGCGAGGGTAAGTCATTATTTTATCATTACAGGGATATATAGCTGATCGAAGAAGTTATACTATGATTGTTCGATTGTTTGTCATTTCCATGCAATGCTTAGCTATCATTTGTGCTTTAGAGAATCCTGGCATTGTATTTTTCCAATGGTTTTCATTTATGAAGAACATAGTCGGTGGAACTCAAGTCTTCAACTTTATCCTTTTACTTTACTACTTAATTTGGTCCAACTTAGATCATATCGCCACGATAAGCAATATAGAAGGATCCAATAGGAAGAAGCATTTTCAATATGCCAAAATCGTTGTCTAAAATAAATCATACTAATCGACTATAGATAATCGTCTGAGAAATAAATTTTCTGCATAAAAGTCCGTGACTGCATATTATTTGCCGGGTTCTCTCATATCAGGCCTATCTTACCCTGATCAAGATGAACATTGGTTAATTTGAAATTTATAATTTAATTGTAACATTTAAATTCGGCCGAAATGATTTGACAAATAAATAAGAAAAATTTTATATTGCAAAATCCGTATTTTACATTGACGATTATCCACGTGCAGATGTTTAAAAAGTTAAGTTGTTTTGATATTTTAATTTTATTATGTAAATAAATTGATTAATTTAATAACACTGGTTGCGTAATTAACAAGATGAGATGTAGTTATTTTAATTAAAGTAAATAAAATTTAAGAGCAAAGCTAATTAGAAGAAAGAAAAGACAGTTGTACTGGATTATAGTAATGAAATTGAAAATTTTATTATTTAAATTGCACTACCAGTAAAATAAATAAGCTAGTTAACGAAGTAAAAAATTTCATTTTTATGAAAAAGATTTAAGCAGCAAAAAATTGAGAGAGTAAATTATAGAAAAATATAAATCTTTTAATCCTTCAATTGATTAGACCAGGGGTCTCCAAACTTTTTAGTTTAAAAATCCCAAAGACCAAGATCTAACTAGCATCATACCAACATTGAATTAAGCGCCAATTTTTGTTTTGGGACTAACCTGCGAGTGAGCTCCGTTATTATAAATAAGTAGTCAAAGTGCCCGGTTTGGCCCGAGTGTGATTTAATGATTCCCAGTAGAAAAAAGTTCTAGACCTTGACCTTCGGATTTCTGACTTCGTAGTTCAACCCTTAAAAAAATTGACCTAGCCTTTGGATCTTAAACAAGTAATCCATCTTGCAAAATTTCAGGTTTTTGCGTAAATAAAGAAATCGGTCTTAATTCCTGATATTCTCGGTTCGCTGTTATTCAGCTAAGCTTAAATTGTAAAACCAGCTCTCGAGTTCTCTTTTTTCATTTATACCTATGTAAATTTTGAAAAAATAATAATAATTATCATAATTTTCCCCAGACGTTTCTATTTATTATTACCTTGTCTGGATCTTATATAATTATATAGAGAAACGGCCTTTATTATAGACCTATCTGTCGGCAATTTACGATAGCATCGTAACGTTAACTAGGAGATAAATATGTTTCCTCGGGCCTGGGAACCTACACATTGTAACCTGGGCGCATAACCTGTTATTATATGAGCTTTTACTTAAGGAAAAAATGTCCTGTTGTATCCCGTTTCGGGAAAATCGATTTATACTCTGCAATATGAAAATTTAGAAGTTTGATATGTATGGACTAATATAAATCTGGTTTTTGATTGCCATTTTCTAAGTTAGAGGTAGAAATACTTTGAGCACAGTCGATGTGCATTCCATGTGTTTATTCAAATTTAAACCTGGTAGACATCATAACCCACTAACAAAAACATCATTTTTGAAATTGAAATGCTACTACGCTACACCAAGAAGATATAATTATTCGTTGTGGCTAATACTTGCTATAACAGAAAAGCCAGTCATCACATAATAATTACAAATTGAAATGTTAATAGGTATAAAGAATTTCAATTATTGTGTAGCGTAAAATACTAAACCGTAACTATTTCGAGTCGATAGTTTTATAGAATAAGTTGATTAGTCAATTCTTTTCACGCAAGCACGCCACTTCATTCATTCAATTGTAAAATGTGTTATAAATATAATGTGGACGATTTTACACTTGTGCGTGATCTCATTATATTAGTCACCAGTTCAATGCTTTCTTTACCACCGATTATAAATTTAGTCAGTCAATGGTCGAACCGGGCGTCGTCGATTTTCATTTGGGAAATCCAAAAAATGAGAAGAGCAAAAATTAGAAATGTCGGTAACGCCCTAACGTAAAACTACAAAAATAACTACTCGTTCCTGATATATTTTGCTGAAAGTCGGGATTTGATGTTACAAAAATATATAAATGAACTTCTAGACAACCTTCAGTTCCATACAATTTTATATCAGTCTGGTTTGATAGTGCAATTTTACAGAGCAAATAGATTTCTAAGCCATGCATTACTGCAGTGTAACATAAATTTCTGACGGATTACCTCCGCATTATGGAAAAGCATGCATGGTGATTCGACGAATTAGACAAAGTTCTGGTACGGTATCTCCTCGATATTTTATACAAAAAGTTTAATAGCCGAGATAGCCTAAAACTTTTTCATTAAATCATCTCGTATTAGTGTCCAATCAATCCAATAGCAAAAACTCCGACAAGATAAAAGTGGAAAAATAAAAATGCTTCTACATTGAGCTATCTAATACACAACAGGTTTAACTAAAAGTACAAACAAACTAAAAATCCTATTTTAAAGTTTCCAGACAAAGTGCTTTTGGAACTAAATTGAACTTTGCAACATGAAAAATTAGTTTAGATTTCGAAGTTATCAATTTTTGAAAAAATATTTGATGCAATCACTTTTTACAAGTGTTTCAATCATAAATAACAATTTCTAACGAAACATATTTTATGAAGAATGTTTCATCCACGAAATAATAATTCAGCCGAGTTTGTTATTATAAAGAAAATATTTTTCTTCATTCTGTGAAATTTTTCAATCTTGGCTGGCTGCAATGCCATTCCACGCAGGAATGTGCAGCGAGGGTTATTTTAGTGATGTAACTTGCTAAATACCACGAGAACATATTTGAAATCTCCAGGATTTAATCTCATACACAAATACCGAAACATTAATGTGTATGCAAGTGGAGAAGTCGTTAAACAAATAATAAGAAAATGCAAAAGCAGATAACATTCACACATTATCAAACACGAGAAGACTTGCCTAAATGGCAAAGTAATGAGCATTGGAAACTTTTTAAAATTTCGAATACCCATGTGAAGACATATTTAATTTGGAATTCAAATTTTTTACGTGGTAACAAAATGATCACATTGCATATGCGAAGCTGGTTCGGGTATTGGATTCCTTTCATCAAGATTTATTCGATTATTGAACTAAGGTTTTCGACTTTCCTCGGGACGTAAAAACATGGATTGTTTCAAAAATAGAATTATTTATTAGAAAATCAAACAATTCGAAAATCGGGAGTTAAAGTAAACTAAAGCTGTTTCAAAGTTAATGCTAATAAAAGATGCAATTGAAGTGAAGACGGATCTTTTACCGCAAACCCACAAAAACAATTAGCTTTTCGAGACAGTTAATTTGCCAAGCCATAATTTTGTTACAACTCCATCACGAGCAATCCAGAAATAGTTTATTTTCTATTTGCAAAAATTTTAATTTAAGATTGTATTTTGCGATAAAGCATAAAAACTTTCCAACTTATGAAGTTTACAGTATGTAAATTTCAGTTATAAAGTAGGAGGATTACGTAAAGCATTTTACTACCCACGAAAGGTTGTAAAATAAACAAAATTAAAATTTTGGGTACTCCAAAAATTGACTGAAAGCTATTTTATTCGATAATCATTAACGCAAATGTTTTTATCCGCTGTAGAAGCCATTTAGATATAAAAAAGGGGCATTGTAATTTAACTAACCGTTAATTACATATATAAGCGTCCAACTAAAATTCTATACAAAACATGGTATCCTCATTAACAAGATAAATACGCCTGCATGGTTTATAGACGATTTTCGGACAGTCCATTTTCGCTATGTTGTCGTTTGATGTTATCTCTATTTTGTGCATTAAAGACTTTGGCTTGTTTAGTGTTAACGGGATTCTTTAATTTCACTGGTTTATAATTAAAATAGATTTTTTAAACTCCAGTTTAAATCAATTTATCGGGGCATCGAATTCGGTTATGATGAATACCATTGCTCCATTTTCCCTAAATCTCCATTTTAAGCGCTTATTAGTTATTTGACATTTCCTACAAGAATCTTACGTTTATCCTACATAAATCTAACTTCTTGAATCGACTTTAAAGCTGCAAATTTAAACCAACTCTCGTACATTTCGCATCTATCTTGTATGAAAAATATATACAGGGATTAATGAGAAACTGTTTTTGTAAGAGCTAAAAGCCCAAAACGAGCGGTTTTCGCAAAAAAAGCATTCCTAAACTGCAATATTACACAACTACCCTCTTCGCTAAGCAAACTTCTAAGAAAACTACAAAATTAGCCATCTAACTTTCGGCGTTCTCTTTCTCGAGTTTCTTGTTGTTAAGACCTACAAGCATATAACTTCAAAATTTGATCCTTTAATGATACAACTAATTATTAGTAAACCGATAAAATTCCATCTAAAATTAAGACAATTCGATGATATTTTACGATTCGATTATCTTATTTTTATAAACACCGAAGTGCAACTGTGCGAATCGAAAAAAGTACCATTATATGGTAAATCATTCGACAAGAACAAAAACCACTGCAAAGTGCAAAAACTTTAATGACCTTCCATTCAACATTTCGTGAGTTTGCATTTCTCAATTATTTGAAGAAATTAAGTTTCTTTTACGCTTCCAATGCTCTCAAGCATGACTCCAATGTCAAACAAAAACTTTTACTTCCATTTTATTTGCCGAAAAGATTAAAAACGATCATACTAAAGCGACAGCGTAATTTGTTAAATAGCTAATTTGTTGGAACAAAAAAGAGATGAAATGGAGACAAAATAAAAACAGTTATCTGACAAAATTACTAATTTTTTGTATATTATGAAGTAAAGAGGTAAATTTTTAGATAAATAGAAATAGTTTATAACACCGCCGATAATATAATGTAAGTACAGTTATCTATACAGTAATTTCTTAGCACTTATTATTATTTGTTCATGCTCATTTCAAACCACTTATTTCTTTTGGTAAATATTTATTTTACAAGTAGATTTCGATCTTGTTTATATGTTTGAACAGTCCACCAAATGTTTATTACCCCTTTGCTGTTACTACCGAATTTTCTATAAAATAAAATCAGTTCGACTTAAATTTATTGTGTATACCGAAAAATTGTTTCTCAAACTAGTCTCTTTAATTTAAAAATGATAATTCTATATTTTCTCAAGATCCACCATTAACGGTTACGTTATTGCTTGCACGTTCACGTCCACTTAGCAGGAACTTAAGTCTATACGCTCCCTTATGTTTCAAAACCTCATAAGTAACTTTTATAAGATGAGAACGCGGAATTTTTATTAAGCTAAAAACAATAGCTAATCAATAACGAAACAACATAAAAGTGTCTTTTCTTATTTCCTAGTTATTATAACAGTCTGGACTAACAATAATTAAAAGCCTGATGCTTTAATTGGAAAGTTCTCTATGTGCAATCAATCATAGAGAAAGATGCAGCATCAGAAAGTCAAGACAAGACGAAGCTACGATGAAATATAATGAAACACTAAATTCATTTTTTAAATAATATTGATCTTACCCTGGCAATATGTAATTATCGATTTGTACTATAAGTAAACAAATAAAAGGCGAGTGAATGGCCGAGCGGTTAGCGTGTTAAGATTGTCGTGCCAAGATTCGCAGATTCGACTTCCGTGCCATACACACACCAAATGTCTACCTGCTGACCCAAGGTAAAATTAAAATGACCTAAATATGTACTGTATCCAGTCCACAGCGGTACAGTAACTGAATTGGCCTTTACTAGAAAGATTATTTTATCAAGTGTACATTTTCAGCGTCATAGAATCTATTTTGAAGTTTGTAAATCATTAAACACTCGCAAAGTCTTACATTATTTATTATATCTCTATTAAGCAATACAAAAATACTTTTAATTAATAATCGTTGTAATAGTTATTTCAAGTTATACAACCTTAATCATTTACGTCAGCAACTGGCTATTCTACTAGTATATTTTTCATTTTAGAATTGTGTAGCTACAATGGAGAAATCATAATCTTAGCTGACAAGAAAAATAATTAATCCTGGTATTAGTAGTTGTTTCCCTGACATTATAGTCGAAGTAGGTCATAAATGCAGATCATTTCAACTAGATGTGCCTTACTTCGGCCTCTTCAGAAAATATTCTAGGATATACTGCATACTTTTAATAAGTTGAGGTGTGCATAGTCAATGCAATCAAATATTAACGATCTAATAATGACAAATAATCAGCTTACAATACACGAATATGTTAATCTCAGCCTAGCCCAAAAATGTATTTGTAAAGAACCGAGAGATGAAAGAGAATTTGAAAAATGTTTTCATTCTAGAAAGACGCAAGTTAGAAATGTTTCGATTTCCTTTTCGTCGCTTTTTATCAGATTAATCAGATATTTCATGACTATTGAAAAACTGCCGTGAACAGGGCTGTGGTAAACTACACAATCAATGCTATGAAATAAAAAATGCGATATTGAATTTTAAAGAGGTTAGATTCGCCCACATTCTAAATGATGGGATAACGAGATATCGGGAATTCTTATACTAAAATCAATGATGTATGTAAGTAGATGTCCATTTGTAAACTTAAGAGCAAAATTATTTTGACACCAATTTTTTCAAGGTTCACGTTGATAAGTCTCTGTGTATAGCCAACCAAATTTCGTATTGGATATTTTGAATAATCTATCAAGTTATTTATATTTTAATTATGATAACATTAATTTTATAGTAATTTAAAAAATAACCTCGCTTAAAAATAAGTTGTTTATTACTGTGGTAAAATTATCTCGTTTTTGCGTACCCTACAACTTAAAACCTTTATATATCCAAATGTAAAAAATTGATTTTCTCGTGGGATATTATTATGAGTAGGTACAAATAAATTCGGAAAAATTTTCAATTTGGGAGTTTCCCAAATCAATTAATAATGCATTAATTGCATAGAAAGTTGAGTAACACTCCGCAGGGGCTTCCAGTTGATAAATAAGATTTATTTTTGTTGTTTTTAGTTTTACCTTAGGGAATATTCAGAATTCAGATGAATATTTTTTGCTTTGTTCTAGATGAAAATTTTCAAATTTTTTTAGGTTTAAAGCCAAGTAAATTTTAATTAACAAGTATCTTGAATACTGTATCATAAAGCCCATGTCTCCTTAAATAGAGCTACAATGAACTTTGACAAGTTTATTTTAAAAAGTTTTAAAAATCCGTATCTATTTATCATTTATCAGTAATATTAGCAAGAGAACAGCAAAACTGCCCTTCCTGGATGGAGTTCCCCAAATACTAATGTGATTTTTCTTAGATTCCCGAAAAGAAAAACTACTTTCAATACTATGCCAAGAGAAGCTGTCGTTCGCGTAGTAAAAGTGCTTGGGAAAAATTCGTAATTATTTGAGAATGATTCCATATTTATTTAAATATCTTACTCGTCTCGTTAACAACGTTGAACATTTTTTTAGATCTTCTTAATTTTCCGCACAACTACAGGATAGACCCGATATTTTAAAGCTTCAACCGAGCTAATCAAGAACACCTTAATGTAGCATTAAGAGCTCTATGTTAAGCAATTTATATAATGATAAGGTAATTTATTACAAACCCAGTTTTTTTAGATTTTTGCCAACGACTGAATAATCATACCCAACTCCTTAAGCCAAAAGCTTTTGACAGCCCCCCAAACTTCTATAAATAATAATAAAGCAATCAAATAATATTTTTATTTTATTTACAAATTTACAATCAAAAGATAATCGAGTTCTTTTACAATTTCTGCTATATAATCGAGTAACGATATGAGTCATTTACGACAAGCGATTCTTGAAACCGCATCGAGATACCTTGGTAACTTATAATTATATATCATGATTCAATTATTGTAAAAACTGGTTAAACCGTGACATACACCGGCAATTGCAAAATTGGCAGTAAGACGTGCTCGTGGATGTCACGGGCAAATGTATGAAGGGATTAAATACATAGATGGTCAAGCTAGCTGTGACGTGCCCTGCAGTCGCGATACTGTTTCAAATTGGTAATGGTTTATATGTGTATGTTGTGTATATAATAGTTTAGTGTTTATTGTCAGATGTTAATTATAACAAATCGTAAGCGAATACAAACAACGCAAAATACCATCAGAAAACGGATACAAATAATTTACAGTCGGTCGACATGTATATTTCAATTTAAAACAGCCATTTTGGAGTAGGGAATAATGGAACTTCTCCATTTGCTTGCTGTTATCGCCGTAACGTGATATGACGTAATACAAGTTTCGTGTTTTCGCGGCAAATATTCTTATTTAAATTTATTTTTAAAATTACTCGGATATAGTATCTAAAAAATATTTTTTAAACTAGCTCATTTTAGGCTTCTATACAACGTATAAGAAGAAGCCTTATGATCTGGCTCCGTGTCTGTCTGTCTGTCCGCATGATTCAAAAAAAACAGAACTCGTTAGCGTTTTTCTTAAATAAAAAAAATTTGCCGTTAGTATCTACCTATTTAAAAGATTAACGCATTACAAATTCTAATAAAATAAAGCCCAAATAATTTAATCTATCTTCCTCATATTTCCTTAGACTACCCCCAGATTACCCCGGACTTCCTCAAACTTCCTACAAGCTGTACACCAGACTTCCCGGGAGATTTACCCCTCGGATAATTATATAATATATTATATGTATTATAATAAAATATAAAACGGCTTATAATAAAATAAAGCCCAAATAATTTAATCTATCAAAAAAGTAGATTTATAGAAGCCTAAGAACTGTCGCAAAAGCGAGTTCCACCTTGTTTTTATATGCTTGATAAAGTTTCTCCTTGCATACTTTTTAAAAAATGTGAAAATACCCAATTCCCTAAAGTTATACCAAATTTGGCTTTTGCGATAATCCAATTTAATTTAAAATTAGAACTTTACGGTTCTATTTTTGTACACCAGATATCCTGATTCCTAAGATTTCCTCAAATTTTGCTTCACTTGTAAACCAGATTACCCAAGTGATTCCCCCCTCGATTTAAGGAAAAAATTACAATTCCGAGTTTTGTCAAAAATTTAAAAGAAGAAGAGGAATTTATACGAGCACAATATATATAATTATAACTTTTAATTTTTATTGTAACTATGCACAATCCAAAATGAGAACACGGCCGGTTATCCGCTATACCCATTGCCCTTAATTTAAACCCATGAGCTTTTTTCAAAAATTGATCTTCAAATCAACAATAAACCAAATTCCTTTTTACTTTCATTTCTACTTATTTTCGCCTTTTTCAAATTATTTTATTCAATATTAGAGTTGACTACCTTTTCAATTTTTATTAAGCATACAATAAATCTTCTGCAAAATTTTATTTCAATTTATTATAATTTTACAAAACATCTCCAAAAATATTAACTTAAATTTGAAATAATTTTACCACTCCATTTAACGGCCATGGATGGATTAAATCTAATAATCCAAAATAGAGAACGTCAACAACACCTGAAGTTCCCAAATAACTTGTCCATTATCACATTAACGAAACAAATCTCAAAATTAAACAAACTTAACGAAGATAACCACTTTCCAAGTAAAACATTTTTTTTTTAGAAAATTTTCAACCCAGCTCCGACACAGCGACGATCGAAAAAAAGAGAGTATTTTCATGAATTTATTGTAAGGAAAATACTGTGAAAAACAAATCATTAGAAAATATTAAGTACTAGTTGCGCCTTCAGTGTACATGGGAAACTCCAATTTGGTTAAATGAAAAAATATGGAATCATTTTGATTCCAGTAGATAAATTTTTAAACAAATGGCATAGCGTTACAGAAAAAAAAATCGTCACATTGAAAAACTAAGCTTCTGATTAAAAACATCCTACGATGAACAAGACGGTTTTATTATAAACATTTTATCAAAATTTCAACTCATTTAGGTAAAAATTGACGGAGATATCGTGTCTCCCAGTTACGAAAATGTAGTTTCGAGAAAATGCATTTAATATTTTTTTTTAATTTTCAAGAAAACTGCTGTAACTTCGGGAATATTTTAAAAAATATTATATATAAAATATATAACAACCCTAGGGGGTTTTTGGTTGACTTCACAATTTCTCTCCATCTTTCTCACTCTGACAGGAGCGTCTCTATCAGATCTTCG
The DNA here is from genome assembly GCA_949152465.1 of Cantharis flavilabris. Classification (NCBI taxonomy): domain Eukaryota; kingdom Metazoa; phylum Arthropoda; class Insecta; order Coleoptera; family Cantharidae; genus Cantharis; species Cantharis flavilabris. The sequence continues at coordinate 10,046,945 of OX424436.1, read as the reverse complement.
TATATTCCTATGATTTTCCCGCTCCCTTAAAATCCGCCGATATATAATCGAGTATCTATAGGTTGTATCCCTTTCATACATGTCCACAGTAAGCGTTCAAGTTGCCTACAAACACAGATAAAGCGGGGAAGTAATTAACTTCAACTAGAGAGAAGCTATTAAAGTATATTAAATACCGCAAAGATGTTGCCAGCACCTTGTGAGATGTAATTCCGGTGTTCTTGTTCGGGGTTTGAACCCACGCTAATCAAAAGCGACATATCAAAATAGCCCTTGGAAAAATAGAAATAGGTCAGGACGGGCCAAACGATGAGTCACTGAAGTCACTAAAACTCTGAACCAAGCTTTTATGCTAATCTAATCAGTCTATCTAGTTTCCGAGATATAGCCCTTCATGGCACCCCGATTTTTATCGATTTTTGGCAAAAAAAGCGTAGTTTTCAGTTTTTTTCTTCTCATCTGACGCAAAAGTAATCTACAGATAAGTGAAACTAGGCTCAATTAACTTTAATTTTATGGATAAAATAATTTTGTAGCTATAATAGGGCCCTAAATGCAATCTTTGAAACTTGGTCCCTTTTTTTGCTATTAGAGCTCAATTCCATGCATTTCAGAAGTAATATTAACTTAATTTCAAGTGTAAAAAACAAAATTAATTTCATGCATAGAGTAGTAAGTTTGACAGATTCGCTTTCCAAAGTACCTAAATTTCTTATTAAAAAAATATGTATTTTTGGATTATTTTTTTATACGTTTAACTTAAATTTTATCTATTTTAATTTTGATAAGATCTATTTTGGGTATAAGATGTGCAGGAAACAGAATTTTATGGATTTTTTGTTTAGTTTGGTAAGGTACTTAATCGGTGTCTATTAGTAGACGAAGGTTTGAATCCAACACTTCCTCCTGTTCGGAGGTGGTTTTATAGGTTTATTGCCCTCCCCCTTTTTCGGTAGAACTTCAGTTCCGATTTGCTTTTGTATTTTTATGATTTTTTACCACTATGTAACGTCACAAGAGGGAATAATTATTTTCTGTGTGTAAAATCAAATTTCGCCCGATTTTCAAGTCTTACTTTGTTAAGCCGAGTGCTAACTTCTTCAATAATTCCTCGCATTACGAGCTTACAGTAGTGTGCATAAATACCACAATGCTTCTATTAAATATAAGGGAAAGGCCCCGAAAGTTCTGTGACAAACAAATCCAGATCGTGCGGTTTCTCTAGTTTCTAGTACATGGTGGTTCGTTATCTTCTAAAACTACCCTACATTGCCACTTCTATTTCAGACTTCCGTAATAGCTCGGTCTTTTCAATTAAGAGTCAGTTCTAGAAATCTGGGTAAAATTTAGGTGCAACCGCATCAGGTCTTTGGCTTGTAAGCAAATTTAAAGGGCAAAACGTATTTGTAAACAAAGGTGATAGTGGCCGAAAGAGTGTGGCGTACACGTAAATTTTGACAGGTACAATTTGTAAAATCTAGGTTACAACTGTACAAACACGAGGACGAAGTAAGGGAAAGGGCAGGGAAGAGTGGGCGGAGTGATGGATCCATTGATGATGACATTTATCTAGTTGGATGCGAGAAGTAAATTTAAAAGGAGTAAATTAATTATACCACGAGTTAAATGATTGTAAAAGAGATTTCCTTAACGAAAAATGGCGTTGAACGATTGCCAGAGGGAATCAATAAAGCTCCAAATCGGGTACATCACATAAACTAACGACCAAAGTCGGCCTGTCTGTGTGGTGGAGCTTACACCACCACCACAACCGTTCGTTCGTTCGATGCGCGTAGGCTGTTGTCACCTAACTTACCTGAGGAAGATTGGCGGCGATTTGTCTCTGCAGCGAATCTCGTTCTTTTTCAACGTCCGTTAATTTTATTTCCGTACTAGACAAGCGTTCTTGAGTTTCTCGCAAACTGTCCATTAATTTATCCCTTTCGTCGAGCATCGACACCATAAGTTGTTCGAAGTTGGCATCTTCGCCAGAAAATTGCGAACTTCTTTGACTGATACTGTCCTCCGAAATTGTCGGCATAACATCGCACATCATATTCCACATCGTGTCGACTATTTTAATTTAAACACCAACCGACCGAAAATATTACACTTCACATATAAAACTAAATCAATTCTAACCCTCTTAGTCTACAGTCAACCAATTAACTAAAGCGCCTAAACCGACACTCATTTAAGCGTAACCACTTACATAAACACATTATCAAATTTATACTATTTACAGTTAATAACATTATAAGCCTGTTCAATTCAGTGACACACCTACGAACTTCAACCCGCACAAACCTATCTCAACAAACCCATAGCTCACCAGCCATTTTGAAACAGATGTCAAATCTTACACGAGACTCGGTCGGTAATTTAGTAATCAATAGCCGTGGGTGGGTTTTCAAAAATAAAAAAAAAGATTTTCTTCCAAAACGATACTACATTAACAAATCAATAATTTACGTTATAGTAAAAAACTCCGTAAGTTTTCCTAAAATAGACAAACATGCCGCGTTGAACGAACGTCTACTTCCAAGTGACAGTTGTCGGTGCTGTCATCGAAACAGCTGTGTGAATGTGTTGCACTTCACATCCCCATCATGGCTGTGGACAGTGGTGGCGTTGTCGAAATGTCTTTTGTATTTTATAAGTTTCCGCCAGTTTTATCTCAAGAAAGTACAATTTGACAAATAATTTAAAACACGTGCAATGTCCAAACACAAAAAGTTCGGCAAGAAGGCCAAAAACGGAAAACATCTTGGAGGTTAGGTTTTTTATGTCAATTTTTTGATAATATAATCATTTTTAAATTTTACCATTTCGCAGATGTCACAATTAACGATTTTGCAAATTCATCCGTGTGTACCAATCGTCCTAAAAAGTCCTGTAGCAGTGTGAGCACAATCATCAAGAAGTTGTCGACCGATAAGACGTGGGACGAAAAAGACGATAATGATATCGATGCAGATTTTGAGGACGTTGTTCAACCCGAATGTAAGATTGCCGACCCTAACCTGGAAGATGTTAAAAGTACTTGTGTGAAATTTGATGAGGAGTATAATTATTATCCTTTGGATATTTGGTTTTTAATATCCGAATATATTAGACCCGAAGATGTGAGTAGTTTTTCTAGAATTTGTCGATTTACTTCAATTGTAGTACAGACACCAAAGTTCTGGTTTCATTTATATAAGAAATATTATAAAAGAGGTGCAGTGTTACCCGACGCCTTGCAACCATCTTCTTTGGTTCGATTGTATAGCTTGAGAACCTACGTAATTCGGGCTCTTTATTACATGTACGAACCATTCGTTCACAGCCTTACTGCCATTCAAAGTGAATTGCATCCTGGTTTGTTGTTAAAACGACAATGCGTTTTGATGTGGAATAGAAAGGTGAGCAGGGGAAACTGGATTTATTATTTTAAATTACAACAAAATTTGAACAGCAACGGCTCACATAAATGGAATGGCAATAGATTGGAAATGTTGGATGATATATTTGCAAATCCTGACGAAAACTGTAAATTATTGAAAGTTACTTCAGACACATTTTTACACATCCCTTTAGTGTTGGGTTTAACGTTAGTTTCGGCAAAACTCACCCTGACTGGGACTGGTCAACATTCACATTCACATTACAGGTTGAAGTTGGATTTCAGTTCTGAAGTGCGAAGCTACACCAATGGTTCCCTAGGTGGCAGCAACGATGTTACTGTAATTTTGGATCCTGTATTTAGTTGGAGGGTTCTGGATTGGTGGCACCCTCACTTTCCACACACGAATAGCGTTAATTACTTATTGAACATCGAGCAATGAAGTGTATAGTATGGCTGATTGATCAAAAGAACTCTTCGTTCTTTATTTTTTTGTAAATTGCTCAAGTCTTTTTGTTTATGAATTTTAAGGTGAAAATTTGTGTTAGTTTATTGACGAATGTTAGATAGATAATAAATTTTATTAGAAAAATTATTTATTAAAAAAAATTTACTTGATAGAATTTTTGAAATTTTACACTCGATATTTTGTACAGGAAAATTTCTGATTTTTCGAATAAATACTGTATTTTGTTCTTAAATTGTTTCATTGCAATGTTTTCTGCAAAGGAATTTTACTACCACAATTTATAAAAGCGCGGGAATTGTTCCAGTAATCAATTAAATTTTCAGAACTGAGCTGGTGCTTCCACCTGTAGTTTAATAATCGAATTGATCGAACAGAAATTTTGCAATTTTTTTTTTTTATTTTAGATACAAACACGAATATCGAATAACTGGAAAGCTATTATATTTATTAATGTTAATTTTTATGGTATAATGTTCGATATGTGCGGATAAACCATTTTGCATCTGCAAGGCCGCACTAATTGTTTTTTTTTTATTTTAGTTAAATCTGATGCAGTCTGGTAGTCAATTACGAGACGGTCATTGGCCTGAGAATCTGAGAGGAGACTAACTTTGTTATGACCGTCTCCGGGCTTCGGAGGTTATGTAAATTCAATAATAATTATACAAGACTTCATTTTTTATAGTAGATACAGCGGTGGAGATTACAGAGGAAACAAGAGAAGTTGAACCGATTCTAAATTCTGGGCTATTGAATTATTAAAATAAAAAATAGATACTTCTTTCACAATGCATATCCAAAAAGTAACGTGAGGTTTGGAGCGGACTTCTGATGGTTTTGAGATTGTTTTAAATTGATTCGTAATCTGGAACGGATTAACTCTCAGTGACTATACATCGACTGATATCTACGCATAAATACTTGGCGCTATCGATTTAATGCTATATTGCAATACATCTAGCGCATTTATTGTGTATCCAACACTTTGATGACTTAGTTGAATACTGCAAAAACCTGTATTTGATAATTTTTTATCTAAAATGTAATTTTTTTAATGAAACTGGAAAAGCAGTTTGCCCCCTTCGCAAAAAATTCCTACTGCGCGGCTGATTTAATATTATATAAATCGTATGGAATTTTATCGAATTTATAAAATTCTATTATCTAATTATAAGTAAAACATATGTTAATATGAATTAACAGCAAATGCTAATAATTTTATTGCCACTTATAATTAATCGAGGCTTAAGTAAAATAATCAAACACAGTTTATTTATATAATGTCGCTGTTATTTTTAGAGCTATATCGTAAATTATTATTTTTTCTAGCGGACGCACTTAAATTTTAATTAAATAACTAATTACCATTTAAGTGTCATTGTTAACTTTTAGTGAAATTATAAAAACTTATTTTTAGGAAATTATTATCTCGGTATCATCTTGTATCCCGTATAGACCTGTTGGACGACCGCAATGATCTGTAAATTAATTTTAAGAAATTATTAATGATTTCTAGAGCTATGATGCCTTATCTTATTCATTTAGGGATCCTTGTTAGTTGCGGGTTCAAACGGTAAACATTCAACAAGATTACCAAATGTCCTTTGAAAATCTTTCAAGATAGTTTAATGAGCTTATATTTTTCATCACCAAGATGACATTAAAATGAAACGATTAAATTCTAAACAATCAATAGTATTTAAAATTCTGTTTTTCACGTAACAGTGTTTGTTTTGTCCATTCTGCTGACGGTACGTTTTCTCGACGTAAATAGGTGCAGCTATGTGTTTTGGTGGGCGGAGCCGGCCGCAGTTGTCTTCTAGTAACTGTTAACTTCGCAACATAAGCACAAGTATCATACATTAATAATTTAGATAAAATCCAAAGAATAAATGCGTAATTAATATTTTTGGACATATAATATTGTTGGCAATGAAATGGCTCAACCATTCATCGTCCTTGTATGCGTCCTCAAGTTTTACACCTGCCATTTTTATGTGAAATTAAAACAGCCGGAACAGAAAGCACAATAATATAATAAAAAATAAAACAACTTTACACCAATTAAAGGAAAAGCGAACAGTGAGACTGCTTTTATGCAGTAAACCTGGTCCATTATGCAGAAAATTATTGTATGAACTGAAAAGTTACTACGATGAAAAAGTTTTTACGGCACGTTTATTTCTTCCCCTAAATTAATGTGCTATTTCGTTATTTTCTAAAAAATATGTTCATATATAAAAAATTATATTTTATACAGCGCTTGCTTCTTATACGAAGAACTTGATTTTCATTTTAGCTCATTTAATTATTCAGATTCATTTCGATCTTTTCTGTGTAGGCACTTCACTTTTTAATAAATTCGTTAATTAAGAAACTATAAAATGCTGTTTCACCAGTTTCGTGATTTTTGGACCTCATCAGACAACTAACCAATTAGCATAAGTAATTCTGTCATACAAACCTAATTTTTAAAACTTGTTGAATAATGTGAAGCTATCAAAATGCAAATTATAAAATCAGTTAGTGTTTGAATGGAAGTATCGTTCATTATATATGCATAACTAACTTGGCTATTAGCAGTTTCTATTTAAAAGCAATTAAAATTTCTGAAATAAAAATAAGCTCAGCAAAATTATGAAATTACCTAGGTAGTTATATTATGTATTTTTATTAATTATTTACATGTTGCTGCTCTACAAGATTTTTGTTATTAAAATTCGCAGTTTTATTATTTTCTAAAAGTTTTCCAACTTTCAAAATGGCCTTTATTTAAAACTTCAGAGCTTCATAGCTGGAGGTAGATGAACGTGCAGTTGAAAGCATATCTGTTTTGTTATTGTCTAATGTTTTTTGCAAAAGAGGGAAACCCCCAAGAGTTATTTCAAGACTACAAAAAAAGCATTTAACATTTACCTAGCAATTTGTTTTTAACATTGCAAAAATTTCTACAGCTCAGCTTCGGTTTGGGGTTAATTCAAATTCACCCTGTATACAACTTTCCGGACTAAAAATATACAAAAGCTTATTTACATTCTGAATTATTCCCAGCTTAAAAAATGTATTATTGCAGTATTTTGTATACTTTATCTCACCTTTAAAAATTTAAAAAGTCCTGAACTTCCTGCGAAGCATTGCAAATGCAATGCAGATCTATGTTGATGGGTAAATTACGTTCACGTAGATTTTAATTTCCGTTAAGTTTTGCAAATTACCACAAAATGAAATTGATTTTTAGTTTATGCTTCTGAATTTACAAGTTTTCAATGTTACAAATGCAAATTTGAAAATGCACATTTAAATTTTTTTTGAAAATTATATAGTTATTTTTAATTTTTAAAATACACAAAAAGGAAAATCTTCCCGTCCAGACATTCGTTTACCGCACATTTAATGACGACAAATCTTACTTGAAAGATTTAAATTGTTCCGACGTGCAGCTCTAATACTTAAGACGTAGTAAAGCGAACGTTTTCTTCCTGTCAACTTGTTTCACTTTAAGTATTGGATTTTAGTCTTTTAATCATTTATTAAATATGATAAAACTTTCGATTAAAACAAAAATAAAATGTTGATTTATTGCTTTGTAAAAACGATTAAATCGCTCGTATAACTCTCGGTTAAACAATTAAATCTAGGAGGGCCAATGAATTCCAAAATTTTTTATGGGATAATGGAGATTTTGTTTTGTAAATTTAAAATTTTGTTTATAAAAGTTTTAAATATATTGTAAATTTTGTTAATAATATATTTGATTCTAAGCCAGGATGGCCGCTTAAGCGGTTGGACAGAATTTGTGTCAGTAATCTTAATTGGGATTCTAAAACATAATTTTAGACAAAGATTGATTAATTTTTGAATAAGATTGGATTATTTTTGTCCGATTAATTTATTAAGTAAATTTAAAATTTGAATTATTACGAAAAATCAATAGAAATTGATTTATAAATTTTGGTGTTCTCATTGTCATTTAGTATTATAATTTTGGAATTGAATATTTAAAAGTTAGCGAATTTATTTTTGGAAATACCTACGTATATTTACGAAATTGTAATTTTTGAAGAAGAAGAAATTAACTCAAAAAAATGAAGTTAGATTGTTTGTAAGTTTTTGTGTTTTTAACAAACTTGTAAGTGAAATTAAATAAACTTCTAGCAAACCTCATATTGTTATAAAAGACCTACTTTTTATATAAAAATAATTCTGAAAGTCTAAAAAAACTAATATTTAAATGTTTTTATGTTAAATAATATTGCATTATTTTTGATTTTGTTATATCAAACAGAATAGACGGTTTTGACTGATTGCTCTATAGTGAGATGTGACGTTATTGAAAAGCAGCGATTGAATGAAGCATAAAAGCGAGTAAAAATGCAGAAACATGTTTATAAGCAAATTCTTAAAAATATGTATATACTCATGTATATTACAACAATGAAGGCAATATTTTAGGGATTGGCGCTTAATTTAGTACATCATTGAATTACCGAGGGTAAATTTGTCCCGAAAATGTATCATGTTTCACACAAAATTTTTGTCACTCTATTGATTAAAGTAATAATTAATATTTTTTTAATCAAACTAATTGTGATATCAATTTTTGAATGACATTTTGTATAATTTTCCGCCCCTGCATGACCACTTAATCCTGCAGGGATAAACCGCAGAATTTATAAAAAGATTTACGATTTGTTTAATTTCTTTCTTTTTTTTTTTCACTACAAGTTTGCAATCGAAGTCAAGGTTTGCACGTTATTTTGGTTTACTATTGTCACTGACAAAAAAACTGCCACATTTTCAGCATCAGTTGTATTGTAGTAAGAAGTTCTGGGGCGTGGAAAATTGTGAAAATGTTTATCTTTTATTTAACACAAAATACGATAAGCACTGTAGATATACCTACCTACACAAAGATTCTATTTCAGTGTTTATTCTTTACGGAATAATGTATTCCGTACTTCAAAAATCAAACTATTGTTGATTTAACAAAAGCTGCGTCTCACACGTGATTTTGGCTAAACGAATCGAAATTAAAAAAAATTTCTTCGGAAGAAATTTTCATGTGTAGGTAGGTCATTAATATTCTAGTATCACGAAATATTATTGAAGCGTAACCGAATCAAAATTATAACATTAAATATTAATATTCAATCTGCATTACAAAAAAATGTTGAGACAGCCTGAAATCAATCGATTTGAGCCTTATTTGAAAATCATATTTCTGCTAATCATAAAAAGAAATGTAAAATTGTAAACCTTATAAAATAATCAAAAGATTGAAGTGAAGTCCATTCGTTTTAAATTAGTTTTAACAATAAAAAATCTAATAAAAATTTTATTTGGTGTTGTAAACGTGTAATATAGTGGTTTAAATTTTTTAATGCGAACTAAAATTGGAAACTTAAAAGCTTTAATAGTTATTTATTATACAAGTGTATTATTAGGCCCCTAAAACACGAAAGAAAAGTTTAAACACGAGACCGCAGGTCTAATTACACACTAATGACTTATATGTAAATTATGAGTACACCTACTACTTAATAGTTTTCATAATTTCAATTTGATATTTTAAAACGTCAAATGTCAAAACTTTTAATTACATTTTAAACTATTATTACGAGATATTGGATAAAACTTTGTATTACACACGTGTCTTATTAATAATACACTTGTATAATAAATAACTATTAATTTCAAATTTAAATCACAGAAGACATATTAATTGATGCATAGATTGAATTATAAAAAATACACTAATGCATTGTTTACATCCTTACATCCTATCCTATTTGGACTTCGCAATGCCATTTTTAAATGATATGATCCAGGTTCAACTTTTTATTTTATAGGGCTTCATCAAAATGTTTTGAGATGAAGGAACAATATTTCGATAGTTTTTGATATTCCAATTATTTATATATTTAGGCCGCATTGCGTCGAGATTGCCATAAATTATTTAACATTGCAAGTCAAATTAGATGCACTAAATTAAGTGCACACTTGCCTTTAACACACAGTATGAATTTATCTGTAAATTTTTTTAAGTTCTAAATTACATTTAATGGAGAATAATAGGTATTGCAATATTATTTCAAATTGGACGTGATCGTTTACAACAGTAGGCTCCGCGATCTTAAAACGCCAATGTGGCGAATCTACGTATAAGACTCCAGCAGGGCACAATAAAGTACAATACAGCCTCGTTATTCCGGACAGATATAGTTTTGAGTTTGTTCGGATAACCGAGTTTTCCGGATTAACGAGATTTTTTTTACTTATTTTATTGATTAAAAGCCGTTGATACGCATGTATTATTCAATTATTTTATTTTATATAGTTTACATTAATAAAACTAAACTAAACAAAACTAAGAAATAATAAAAATGTCAAAATAAAACTTACAAAAATAATTTTTATACAATCAATAATAATTTTATACAATCAGTTCGATACTGGGGTGCTCAGTACTACTCAGTGCGTATAGCCGAAACCTACAAATGCACACTTACTCTCAAAAAGTTTTCAGTTTTTGAAACCGAGGGGTCTGGGGGGTGTTCTGAACAAAGCTGAATTTACAGTTGTCGATCTTTGAATAGCAGTTTACAAATCTGAATTGCAGTTGACAATTTCTAAATATATCAGTTGACAAATCTATATTAAAGTTGACGATGTCTGATTGCCTAGGATGTGCGGCCTGAAGGCCGCACTGATCCATCCCTCTACCGTAATCACATAATATTTTTAGGCTGGTAACTTCAAATTAACCAATTCTAAACAGGCCAGCGGAAAAACGCCGATACTTATTATGATTTTTTTTTGTTTAATTTATTTCATAAAATTCCTATTTGACTTGGGTATCGAATCAAATTAAGATCTTCGGAAGTATCTAACTTCCTTCCTAAATCATGAAAGGTTTAACGTACTTCCTATTAATGTTGAATAAATTTAGTTTTCGATAGAAAATTTTTAGTATCATTTTATAATAATTGAAGAACTGGCTTAACCTCGGATTGTAAACAAATTGACAATATTGTCAGTGTCAACTAGGCAAATTGACAATGTATCGTAAGCATGAATTGCCAATTTTATTTATTGTTACTGATAATTGAAAAACAAATTTATCACAATTATTGCATGGTTTCGAAGTACAAGATAAGAATATGAAAGATATTAAATAAACTGCCAGATATCAATCGCGAGCTTAGGCGGATTTATGGGAGAGGGGGGGCACCCGTCCCTCAGACGTTTAAAAATAGACAAGGGAAAAAACCCAAATCTGAAAACACTTTTTGCCCATTGATCTTTTTGCTCCTTCCAGAAAAAATTCTGGAACCGCCCCTGATCGCAATATGGATTAAGCAGTGACTTGTAGTTTGTCATATTAAGGGGCCAGGAGGGGGGGGCGAAAAATTAAAAATTAGGACAAATGTTTAAGCAGGATTTTCACTTGCAAAAGTAATGGAATTGAGACTTACACAAATTTGGTCAGAAAAAGTCGAGGAATTTTTTATTTTTAAGGAAAAGTCGTGGAATTAATTAGGAAAAATTGTTGGAAAATTCGACAAATAAAAAATTTACAATTTTTAAAATATGAAAAATTTTAAATTTTGATCTAGGGCAGGGGTCGGCAACCTATTGAAACGGAAGAGCCAAAACTGACAATTTACAAAATTTCCCAGGTTTTAAAGAGCCACAAACATTTTTATTTCAATATTATGGTATTTTATCCTGTTTTTATCCTGTGTTTTTACCCTGTTTAAAGTTTTTTTTGTAGAATAATACTTTTTATGAGTTTTGAAAATAAAATAATAAAATTATTAGGTAACATTTGTGCGTGGACCTGGAAAGCTGCATCTCGACATCATAAGAGCCGCAGGTTGCCGACGCCTGATCTAGGGGTCTTGGAAAGTCTTGGAAAAGTTAGGGATTTTGTTTTTCAAAGTTTTACAGAAAACATACATAAGTTTTCAGTTTTTGAAACCGGGGGGTCTGGGGGGTGTGGAACACCCTCCAGTACACCTAAACAAAATTGGTCTCAGAATCTAGCTTTATATAGATTTTTCCAAATGTTTTTTGTAACCTAGATTCAGTAATGCCCATTGGAATCACAACTTTAAAACTGGAATCGAAATCTGTTTGCTATTTGTGTTTTTTAACACACTTACAGGTATACTGGAGGGTGTTCCACACCCCCCGGTTCTAAAAACTGAAAACTTGCGTATATGTACATGTTCTGTGTGATTGCTTTATTTTTGCTGAAATAAACAGCAAAAATAAGTGAAAAAATTAAGCAGAAAAACGGAAAATTCGATCATCTTTAATGATTTTTTTACAATTTCGGGACAGATCCCGAACAGATCTACTCCCAAATCAACTTTCTTGCTATAAATATTAACTTTTCACCTTTTTAGTTTATCAGAAAAAATGTAAAGGTTAAAATAATTGTTAAAAAAAATAATAAAATAGATAGGGAGGAAGCATCCCCCGATAGCGGTGAATGATGGAAGAAAACGAAGGTCATATTCGAATTCAGGAGGTTAATTTACATAAGAATCAGGAGGAATGGTATCAGGACTCGAAAAAAAAAGTTTTATTTGCAGACCTGTGTTATCATTAGGGGACGTTCGTTAATTACGTGGGCGTTTAAGGGAGGAGGAGATCAAGGAGTCTAGGTAAATATCATGTAATTAAAAAAAAAAATTTTACGGTATATTATCTCTCTTATCTATGCACTAGGGGGAGAGGGGGTCGAAAAATTGCCTCACGTAATTAATGGCCGCCCCCTACTTATTTAACTTTACCAATTAAATCAAAGAAAATATAAATTAAATCACAATTCGTGACTTCTCATTTATCGTTTTCTTCTTTTTATTCAAAATTTAATATTTTATAGAAAATTAAATTAAAAATGCTCAATTTTAGAGCCTTCTGAATTTTGGCGCTGGGTGCGGCCCTGAGTGATGTCACAGTTTAGTCTTATAAAAGAGTACTGATGAATTGCATTAATTTGAAATTGCAGCTAGAAATTCGTCCGGATTGCAGAGAAAAAAAATATTAATTAAAATAAAAAAATATAAAATGTCCGAAGAGATGGAATGTCCGGATTACTGGAGTGTCCAGAATAAAGTGTGTCCGGATAACCGAAGCTGTACTGTATTATTATAATTTGGGCTGTGACCCTTTATCGATTAATCGATAAATATCGATAGATATCGATTAATCGAAGAACGATATTTTATTTTTGAAATTTCGATTAATCGATATATCGATTTTTCGATATTTCGATAGTTTTTGATATTCCAATAGTTACTGATATTTCGGGACTTCGGGACTTCCCATTGGTCAATTTTAGATTCGACCGGTTTCTTTATTCGAGAAAAAAGTTGGGGTTTCTTATTTTGATAATTCGATAATTATTAGAGTATCGATATCTTCCATAATTATCGATACTTCGATAATTATCGTTATATTGATACTTCGATAATTATCGATACTTCGATACTCCGATAATTATCGACCAGTTTTGGATTAATCGGAAGTTATCGATTAATGGAAATTATCGATCATTTTTGAATTATCGATATTCGATATCGATTTTTGAATATCGCCCAACCCAAATTATAATAAATTATTTATTTCTAATTTCTAACAAATAGAAATTTCTAAATATTTAAATTTTATTTCTAAATAATATTTAACCAATTGATTAAAATTTTTACCGTCAAAATTAAATTTAATTTTATTAAAAATTTTTTTGCATTTTGAAATGTCTTTTTCAGCTAGCAATCAGAGGTTTTTTAAATCCTAAGCAGGGCCGCACTCCAGTTGACTGACATCCGATTTAGCAGGATGACGTAACATTTACGTCGAAATTTGGTCATAAAGTACGTCCTCGGCTATGATTTATTAGTAACATATTGAAATGATTACCTTTATAATCAGAATTTTTCCAAATCCAAATTTTGATTAATTTAAATTTTAAATGTTAATATAATAATCTAATGTAAAATGGAATAGTAAATCAAAGAGATAACTTTAACTTAATCGAATTTAACTTGCACTGCCTTCAACTTTTAATTTTCAAATTTTAATCATCCAAAAACATCATCAATCCAAAATCCAAATTATTTAATTTCATCCAAAAACTTATTAAGTTGATCCAAATCTTTGACAAATTTCAAAATAAATAATCAAATTTCTACTCATTCAAAAATCAAATCAATTTATTCTAAAAATTTTTGAGTTTGTAATGTTTCAAATACAAACGAAATTCTCAAAAATAACGGATACCACTTTTTCCACAACCGCTTCAAGCGGCCATCTTGGCAAAAAGTATAGTTTCTCCCGCCAGTCGGCGTCAGCTCTCCTAAATCATGAATAAATGAAAAATTTTAAATACTACATAACTCAAAAAATATATGTAAATATACAAAATATTTAAAAATAAAAAATACAAAATTTTAAATGGGAATCTTGGAACACGATAATAATAATTATAATATGACGACAAAATGTCACGGCTAGTCGACGTTATAATCCACGTACACATGAAAAAAAGTCTATTGTTATATTTACGAAATGCGGTTGTTAAACGCAAATTCGTTATATTAACGAAAATTTCTTAACTATTACTAATTTTTTGTAAAATCGTAAAATTGTAGAAATATAAACTACGAATGATAAGAGCATTAGATATCATTTAGTTTTTACTAGAAAAGCTAAATAAAGACTGCTTTTGAAATTGTTAAAATTTTCATTTATCAGACTGGCCATGAAATAAATTCAATTTAATTTCTATTATCAAAAATAATTACTTTGGAAACTTACATGGCCAGTCTGATAAATTAAACTTTTAACAATTTCAAAAGCATTTTTTGACTTTTTAAGTAAAATCTAGATGAAATCTAATGCTCTTATCATTCGTAGTTTATATTTCTACATTATTTTTGTGTCTTTCATCTTTTTTCTAAAATAATTAGGAAAGCAGGAATTTGCATAAATAAGTTTTTACGTATTAACTTCCTATGTTCGGCTAAATCATTCGGCACCCTGTATATTATTTATATTTTAATTAAAGTTTCGTAGGATCAAAATTTAGTAATATTAAAGACGAATTTTGTTAAATACACACCACTTTTTTTCTGTGTAGTTTCTGACCAAAATTTAACGTTGTGTCAACGTAATTTATAGACGATGACGTCTCTATATGAATAAAGGTACTTTTTATTGGAAAATGTTGAAATGAAAAATTAAGTAATTAAGTATAATTGTAAGTAATAGATATTACGTTTTTTGTTATAAACTGAATTAAGTATATAAAATATTTTTTTTAATTGCCCAGAACCGAAGTCTGCATTTGCATTTGTTAACAATATATTCCAAATTTATGTTTACATTTCTCCCTTAAAACTAATTTAATAGGGTAAATGTAAACAAAATTGTGGTTTCTGAAATTTGCGAAAATTTGGCGTAAAAAATTGTAGTAATAAATCAATATTACAATAAATCTATGTATCTATATTAAACAATAAATTACTAAAAAATTACTTTTGACTACAACACGGAGAAAACAGATCGGTTCATTTAAATAAATTGTTGTTTGTATACCGGAAAGTAAATACTTCTTTGAAATAAAAGAATATTTATTTCTGTAAAAGAAGAATATTTCCATTTTCATTTATGAAATAAATATTCTTTTATTTTAAAGAAATATCTAAGATTTCAAATAAATATTAACTTCCCCGTATACAAACAACAATTTATTTAAATGAAACAATCTGTTTTCTCTGTGAATAAACGGTGATAATAATATCACACTATCAGAAACGCTATGTATAGGACAAATTGTATTTTTCTCAAATCTTCAGAAATATTTCCCGGCTAATATTTTTAAAAGCCTCCAATAAATTTTTAATATTAATATAAACGGTTATTAGAAAAATCAAATTTTCAAATATTAATTTCCATTTATTTCTTATCTTTTTAAACTTTTAAACTTATCTTTTAAACCAAATTCAAACTTAATTAAAATAATTTCCAATATAAATGGGAACGTTAAATTGAAGAGATTAATCGCCCATGTGCATTTGTATCAAATTTTACTTTGCGAAACCTTTAAATTTTAGTTTCAAAAATTAAAACCAATTAAATATAGAAAATTAATTTTCTAATTTCGGTAAAAAAAACATGCAATCTCATTCATTCAAATTATAGTCGTATAATTCTTAATTTAAATAAACAAATTAATTACTCACTTAAAATTATAATCGTAGTTATTCGTAAAATTCAAAATCTCAAATCACAAATTTTGACCAACCGCTTAGGCGGTCATCTTTTGGCAAAAAGCGTGGTTTCAATTAGGGTAGGCGCAACATCAAATAGTTAGCGGGAAAACCAAAAATATTAAATTTACCAAATTTATAACAAAAATAAAATCTTTCCCAAACAGTAATAATTCAACATTTAATATAAAATTTTTGAAACTTTGAAGAAAAATTCTGAACAGTTTTCTAAGTTTTTCTAGTTAAATCGTTGATCTAAATTTCTTATTCTCTGAATTTAAACATCTAAGTAAGCTTTCTCCCCAAGTTTTTACCAGTTGTCAAATGGAATGCGGTGAGGAATCCAGCTTCTTCCAGACTACCGCTAAACATATTATGGATCCTCTAAGGCTTTGTACCTTTCATATTTACGACAAAGTTGTAACGAATAATTTTATTATAAAAAATCAACAAGAATAGTTGAATTAATCTGTATATTGTTAATTTGATCTTTATACTATATTGTTATGATTTACTCTTATGATTTGGGGTTGTTACGTAATTTAAACTTTTAAATTAAATTATTTTTTTAATGACACGGGTTTTGTAATCGAGGAATCTGGATTCGATAGCTTATAAAACACATCTCAAGTTCAAATCTGAAACTAAGTTCTGCGACGTTTTCAAGCATACATTGCTCGTAGGCATTTAAAATCTTACCATAAGTTGTTGTGTTACTATAATGATCAACAACTAAATTATCTCCTGCGAGTTCACAAAACACCGGTGGCACAGACAGAGAAATATCTTATGTGGGCTTATAAAATAATTTCACGTACTAAGGTATTTTGTGCCTGTAATAAAATAACTTTTTGCATTACTTATATTATTGCCTATCAATCATCAACAAAATATACATAAGTATTCAAGAATTTCCAACTTTTTTGTTAAAGAACTTGAAACGTTAAGTGTCATTTTATTGTGACATTTTACAGGAAGAAAATGTTACTTCATATATGTTGAAAACTTTATTATTGTAGAAGGAAATTCAAAAATATGAGCTTATTTTTCCACAGATCACCGCAAAACCGCTTTCGATTTAATAGGTGGCATAATTTATAAGAGAATTATTTCTTAATATAAGCGCTTTCTCGTGTTACTCAAATAATCGCATTACAAATAAAAGGGTATATTAACTAATTAAATAAACCAATTTGTTATACATTATTAAGTAATCTACTGAAAGCAAAAATTAAAAATTACCTCGAATTTTCTTAAGCGTACATACTTATTTAAAAATTATTTCAATTGAATGCTTCCAGGGTAATTGATTGAATCTGATTTTTGATTTTATGTAAAATATATACGTAGAAAACGACGATCTACAGTAATTTCAAAATTGTTAAATTAAATTTGTAATAAAAAATTTGCATAGCCCACGAAAAAGGTAACCCAAAGTTCGCTGTCAGCTTAATCAAGCATTTTAATTTGAAAAAATAAAATGTTTGCTGAACAACCAATAAAGTCGTTAATCAAGACCCAAAATTAAATATTAAATATTTGAAAAAAGTCTAAAAGCACTTGAGGCTATTATTTACGTGAAAAACTGGTCAGCTATTGATTTAAAAATTATTATTGCTACTTTTTTTGTTAAAGTTGCATGTAGGTTATACATTTAAAGAGTTGAAATTTTAAATTGAGATTTTAATTTGGCGTTAAAAAAATTGTTATAATTATTATTTTTATAATGCTTGAATTCCAATAAAAATCAAAGAATTCAAAGACATTTATCTACACATTTGGATCATTTGGAGCATTTTTGTATGTGCATACATACTCTGGTTAAGTTAATTTCACAAGTCATTTACCTATTTATTTTCTGTTAAAATTTTACGCTGTCTACGAAATATTGACAAAAATAGTAGAATAAATCACTTTCTGTTTGTTGCACATAAAATATCAATAAGAAAATATAAATTTAATTTAAACAATTACCTATTGTTTTTTTAAATATTGTTAAGTAATTGCATTGACATTGATTTAAAATTTATATGACCCATGGGAAATTAGTTATTCTTAAAGGCATAAGTGATTTGTACGATGTTGGCCACGATGTTGGCTTATATAAGTACTAAATGAACAAGTTATTATACTAAAACAAGCTGGAAAGCCCTTCTGCGGACGGGCAGCTAGACGGTGGATCTCTTTTTCAGCGGTATAATATTTAAACATTTAATTTCTTTTCCCGTTACTGGGTGATTCCCCAATTCAAAAATATTTTGTATTTTATTATTTTAATATAAATATTTACTGGTAATCTATGCAGTTCTATTTCAATAAATTCACCAATTATCTGTAGTGGAATTTTCAATCTATTTGCGTACAACATTAGAATAAGTCCAGATTCGTGACCTAGGATCCAAAAAATTCGTTTGTTTGCATCGGCCATTTTGTATTTAAAACACATATTAACGGATTTGTAATAAAAAAACTCCAAAAAATCGTACATTTAATTTCATGAATATTTCATGAATATTTTATGAATATTTACAAAAAAATTCACATTTTTGAGCATCCATTTCATTTTTTCAAAAAATAATTTTGGATTCGTAATCAGCCACCCAAAAAAACTCTATATACAAATTTTCATGAATTTACAGTGATAATTGTAATTTTGTCCAACAATTTAGGATTTCAGACCACTGTGCATCGGGCAATTAACATTTTTTTTTATAATAATATAAAAATAAATAAGTTGCTCAAATTCTAATTTTGTTTAGCCGAACGTTTTAATTTCCCTCACTTTTGCCCAAAAACAAAAAATTTTCCGATTTTTCATGGAGAAATTTGTAAAATTATAAATTCCCTATCTTCTAAAAGAGTGGAAATCCTACGATATGTACTGGAGGGTGTTCCACACCCCCCAGACCCCCCGGTTTACAATTTTGACTTTATATTTTTAAAATTAACTTTCAAAGTACATAAGTAACACAGAAAGTTGCTACTAAACTCCGTGAGCAGTAAGGTAATTAAATAAATATGTTTTCCAAGTTTAAATTTTACTAACCGAAGGTTAAATTTTCCTCATTTTTGCTCAAAATATTCAAATTTCCCGGTTTGGATTAATATTGGACAAATATTTTTAGTCCTAATCTTAGTTTAATATATTTTTCGGTTGGTAAAAAACTCGACCAATCAGACTGTTTCATTTATCACCAAAAAATGACACGCTGGAGCAGGAGCAGCGTGCTGGGATTAGGATAAGTGACATATTATATCAATATATATTATTTTTCAGTAAAGCTTCGTTTTTGTACCACGGTCACAAAAAGGCTGTTTAAGAGAACCCCCTTCCCCCTGACTCCCCCTCCATATGTACTGCCACAACACATAGATGTAGGATGTAGTTGTTCTGAAAGGATTAAAGGTTCTCATCCAATAATATCAATCTCAGAACTTTCGTACAAAGCGTGGGTCTATGAAATTGGGAGGTCGGAAAGGTATTGAATTTCTTCCAGATTTTCAGTGATATTATAATGTAATAACTGAAGTCAGGTTGTAAAACTTTTTATTAAAACGGCAACAAATGAAACTTTTTTTTTTTTTTAATTTTTAAAATTTTTAAATAGGGATAGAAAGATTAGATAAATGATGTACTCCTGATTACTTAATATTACAAAAAATACTTAAGAATACTTAGAATTACAAGTAATTGCTGGTTATTACCAGTGATTAAAAATTACTTTAAGGATTTAAAAATTAGCAAGATTACAATATTTATTACAAAAGTTTACACTTCAAAGAAAAATTATTGAGATTACTTAAAGATTACGGTTAAATACAGGTGACTGCACGAACTAACCGTACAATATACTGTTTACAGCTGATATTCAAAATAAATTCAAATTATAATCGGTTATCACTTCAAGTTTTTCTGGAGCTGGTTGAAAAAAGCAACTATTTTGAAGATTTATAAGATTTATAAACTTACATTTACATATCTCTAAAATGGAATAACTTTATGATCCATTTAATACGGTATTTATTAGTTTTCTATCTAAGTTAAGCTAATCAATCATATAAATGGAATAATTTTTCAGAACGAAATAAATAACCATAAGAATATGGGAATATGCTGTATCGTGGGATTGACTTTGTTTTGAATACAGCTAAAGAACCGAATATTATTTTAAAGTAAGCTTTCCTAGTTCAACGCCGAGTATTACTTTCGTGGTACATTTTGATTATAGGCAAGCTTGTACTTAGTATTGAAACATAAAATCAAAATTTTCTATTTTCAGGCTTCCCCCACACACGAATGAGGCCTGACAGTGACAGGCCCGATGAAGAGTTCTAGAAGGCCTAGTACTAGATCCTACCCTGTGCACAAAAACTAATGTACCTGGCAAAACTACAATTTCAAGTCATGGTGATTTTTCCCAAGTAGCACAAATGTTGGCGCAATATTGGGTCAATATTCAAATGTTAACATTTTCCAATATTGGTGCAATATTGAAAAACAATATTGGTCCAAGATTAAAAACCAATATTGGGTCAATATTAAAAATTGATATTGTGCCAATATTCAAATATTGGTGCAATATCGCAAAACAATATTGTTCTAATATTAAAAATTAATATTGGGCTAATATTCAAATGTCAACACTTTCCAATATTGGCGCAATATTGTCTTCCAATATCAAAAAGCAAAAAAATTTTCTTTATCTTTACATAGTTTTTCAATTGGGTTTTTTAGTTGAATTTAGTGGGTTTTATTAGGTTTATTTATGTTGTAAATTATTGGTACCTATAATTTTCTGTATAATTATACAGAACTGTGAACCTGAATTCTGCCGATAACTGTGAAAAAATATAAAAGATTTACATGAGTGTCGACAGTGATACCTATGAGGGACCTATAACAGCCCTGCCACAAGCTTGTGACAAGTCAATTAGGCTCACATTGATGCATGTAATCACCTGGGCCTGTCCCTGACCTATTCAAATCAACCCCCCGCGACAGGTAAATAGGTACCCGCCAGGTCCCTGGCAGATAAATTCAGAAATTGTCAGTGAAAAATTTTAGTTGGGAGGTTGAAAAGAAAAAAATAAAAAACAAAAGGTTAAATTTCGTTTTTGGTTTTTACATATCTTCTTATTAATCTCCTCAATAACAAAATACCAAAATTTTTCAGAACTAATTATTAAAATAGCGACACAAACATTTTTAACAAGAAAATCTGTCCAATTAATAACTTTTCAGGCAAAGACTCTGCACTTGCGCTAATCAATTGTATAAAACATATTATTCTTGGTAACTTGTGTTACCAAGGGGTCATTCCTGCGTATATGTACTCGTCGCCATCTCGATTCAGACCAATAAATACATGGTTTGCGTTGATGCTGTCGCAACCGCTACATATAACATACAACAATCATGATAGTTTAATTGGAATAGACGAGAATTCATATCCTTAGTTGCAAATATCATTACAAATATAATAAACTTTGATTTCAATTCAATTCGGGTACATACAAACTGATAAAGCGCCGTCAATAACATTTCTGAATAAAAATTATTGTATCGGTCCGTCTGTGAAAATCACCCAGTTCATTTTACAAGACTAAACCTTTTATTTCACATCAATCGTAAACCATGTGTGAAACCTTAGAGTCTCACTTTTATTTCGCCATAAATCCGAAGTGTTTATGTAGCTATTCCGGTAACAATTAAACGTGCGGTTTATCAAATTTGATTACGGATTCAATTTCAGAAGCTTTTAAGCAAGTCAATCTATTCTTCGAGAATAAACAATGCTTAAATACAAGACAAGATTTGGGATTAATATATAGTTCAAATAGCAATTGAAAATTTGTCAATTCTGGACTGTTTACTTTAATAATGAACGACTTTTTCAATAAAAGCGATCCTTTTGAAGTGCTCCATCGAAAGAAGTTGATTTGCAAATACAAGTTTTTTGTTTTATTTAAACATTAAACTTGAAAATCAATTATTTTAAAGTGGAATTTGCAATTTCTAAAAGAACCTCAAACATCGAACTATTTCGATCTTGTCGAGTTTTAAAAGAAAAGAAACTTATTTTTCTTCACAAGATCCTTGTTGTTCTGCGGACTGGACAGCTCCAGATGGAAACTGAATGCAATTCACGGAAATATTATTTATGCAATTTTATTTAATTAATTAATTTTTTGATGCAGGAAGTGGTCACGGATGCTTAAACAAAAAAAAACATATTATAAATTACTAATTATAGATATATTTAAACCTGATATCGTTAATGATAACATGATGTATGCTTTTGGGGATGCGCTGCTTGTTAAGAGGGCGGAACGCGTCGCGGCGCAAGCGGGGCCTCACCGTTTGCTATAAAAGATGTTGAAGCTTCTGCTGTGGACCTCATATCAAAGTATTATCAGCATTCAAAGTTTCCCTAGTATCCTGTACCGACACCAACAGGTGATATAATTGGGTAAGTCTCAAAGTGTACGTGTGATGTCCGTCTGTAATGCAAATTTCAAATTTCAAATTTTGAATAAATAATATTTCGGACTCGCATTTTTTGTAGCGCGAGTTATAAAAGAGATTTTAAAAGTTTAATTAACTTTTACGATCTCTTATTGTCGTCGTATTTTTGTTTTTGATGGGCCACCAAACTCTTCGAGCGCTTAAGAAAATTGTTTTCTAATAAAGTTGATGATACCGAAAAAATTATAACATCAAAACTTAATTTTATCATAAAATGTAGGTATTAATAGTGCGGTTTTAAAGAGCCGAGATTAAAAAATAATTTCCTCTACTTTTTATCCAACGTATAAACCCTTTATTATTACTCAGTTTTTAATTAAAACTAAAGGAAGTTTACGAAAGGTTTAAATAAACCAATTTACTAACAGCTCAACTATTTTTTGAAAATTAATTCTGGATTTAAAAATTTGACATCAAAGCACAACTTTCGACGTGTTAATTTGTAATTTTAAGTTTGTTCCGCTCTCAGCGCATTTGTAAACTTTTTAAGCGCCAGTAACTTAATAAAAAATTTAACAGCACCAAAAAGTTCATCATTTCGCAAAGGTCCTTTAAATTAATGATCACTTTTGACGAATTAAGTCATGAAATCTTAAATCAATTGGATTATCTAAAATCTCAGTTTGAAATTGCTCAACTAATAAATGCGATTACAAGTTTAAGATCTTCACATCTAGATATGAATTCTTAATTAACCGAAATTATATTGATACTTGGAGGATTACAAAGTTCTTTTTTAATTTGTTTATTACAATTCGGGATTAATAAAATTTATTGTTTGTTAAGTTTTTGTCACTAGAGTTTACCGCACACGGGTTTCGAAAATCAAATTGCTTTACTTCCTGCAGGATATAATAAAATTTATGAACTACTCTAATAAAACTAAAATCAAAAAACTAAAAGGTAAACACAATTTTCACATTGGTGGAAGTTGATTAATCGTGAAGCCTACTAGATACAATCAAATTTGATTTAAATCCATGCCGTTTCCGTCGATAGCTTCAAGGATAATTTTAAATAATAAAATTAATTTTATCCTATTATTTACTAATTTCTACGTTGAAGTTCTGCTGTTTATCTCGGGGACTGCAGCATCATCGGAAGAATAAATTACCTTTTAAATGATTTTGTAATTAACTAACTACGCAGCAACAAAAATTTTCAGAAAACTGTTGCACATCTGGAATAAATTTTCGTTGCAGTTCTTAAACTAAATTAATTAAAATCAGTATGTTTACAAACACGTGTTTGATTTTCCGAAGTGACACAATTTGAAATTAATTTGAGTTTAAATTTAATTTCGTCTTGTAAATTAATACAATTGACTGAAATTCAAATACATGGAAAGGTATATTTTTAATTACTATTTAAATGCAATTAAATTTTTTAATCAAAATAATAAACCTGCATAGATTTGAGTGTTATTTTTTTGTAAATTGAGTTGACTGAATATTTGAAAACCAAATTTTACATTATTTATTGAATTTTAAAATTAGTATGGAAAATTTCAAGCCAATTGCTCTATTTTTAGTGTACAGAGCAGAAATATAGCGTAAAACCTACGCCAGCCAATTGGGAAGCGAGAAACGGGGGTCAAATCTTGGTTGCATGGATACACTGTGGTGATATCAAGTCTAATATTGATTTAT
Organism: Cantharis flavilabris; assembly: GCA_949152465.1. Taxonomy (NCBI): domain Eukaryota; kingdom Metazoa; phylum Arthropoda; class Insecta; order Coleoptera; family Cantharidae; genus Cantharis; species Cantharis flavilabris. The sequence continues at coordinate 10,022,635 of OX424436.1, read as the reverse complement.
AGGCCATAAACCATTCCATTAATAATTATTATAATCTCTAGTAAGTCATTTTGACTTCGGCTAAATTAAGCTAAAAGAGGCTTTAGAAGAAGATTTAATTACTATAGTGAATAGTGCAAAATTGAAGATTTTGTAAATATTTTAAATTTGAAATTAGATGAGGTGGCAACAACTGGGTGGGGAAACAGAGACAGTTTTTAATTTTAAGTTTTTTACTTTTAACTTTTTGCCAGAGTAAATTTATTCGTTTGAACTACAAATTATTTCAAGTTGATTCAGATAAAGTTGAGTTTTTAGATATGATCAAATAAATTTGATTTATTTAAATGATTGATATTTGATTGGATAAATTGGAGATTGGAATGATAAAATATTTAATTGGAAAATTGGAATATTATAATTAATTTATATTAGGAGTATAAATTTGTAATATTAAAATTGCAAATTCAATGCAAATGTATGGTAAGTTCGATGCGAGTGCATATAAATACGCTTACTTTGCAAGTTTATAATATTCCCATTTTATATTTGGAATTATTTTTTTAATTATAGAAATTATAGAAAATTCTAATTATAGAAATTTTAAGAATCATACTCTCAATTTACATAGCAATACATTAAACTGTTTCAAAAAATATCCAAATTGATTTTTCTTTGGAATGTAAAAATATCCAATAATGGAACTGCATATCAAACTGATAAGTCGCGGCACATGCAGCAGTATCAAATCGATTCAGTGATAAAATTTGAATTAAATTAATTTTTTCTTTGTAAATTCAAATTCCAATATAAATCCATCTCCAATTTCAACTATTCAAATATTAATCATCCAAAATCAATCCAATCGCTTTAATCTTGTTTAATTTTTGAAACAAATTTAAGAATTAAAAAATACTCTAACTCAAAACCCGCATTCATTTATAAACATCACAAAACTCAAAATGTAAATAGTAAAATAAAGCAGAGGTCTCTGTCCTCCCATGCGGCCACCTTGGCGGTGAGAGACCCGGTTTTCCCACCTAGCTGATGCTAACTCAACTAGTTGTTGGGAAAATCAGAAAATTTCAAAATATTAACAAACTTAAAATAAAATAAAGAAATACAAAATTTACAAAAATAAATGTCAAAAATCTAATGAAACTTTTGATACGTGACAATACTTACATATCTATGATTTTTTCTCATATATTGGGGTAGTCAAAAAATTCTACCTTTAAATCCAAATGTGATTAATTAAATTATTGTTTTACATTGCATTTTTGTTATTCTTTTAATATCCATTTATGATCTCTATGTTTAATCTTACTGATTTCAACCTTCTTTATCGTAAACATTTTTATCATCAACCTCGCACATCAAACAGCTAGATCGCAAACAAAGCATTTAATTTTGCTTAAATAGAAAATTTTCACTAACGTACATACCTCAGGAATAATTTTCAAACCATAAATACCCGCATGAAATTTGGTGAGCAAGTTTAATATATGAATTACAAAGAACCTCCTCAGACACAGGCCGAGTTCAAAATTTTCCACCGGCGGTCTCGTCGTCTGAAAAAAAGTATGACGCAAATAATTCAAAAACCATGAAATATACCAGAAATTGTTTGGTACCAAACAATATACATCCTGGTTGTTTAGGTAATATTTACTACCTACTATATTTTTCCATATTCAATTTTTATTTTAGTCCCGAAGATGGAGCGAATCAAGTCCTCCGAAACGTCGATCTGACAACTTTATGAGTTTGATTGCGTTCCATATATCCCGATATCTTTTTAAATTACATTTATCGCATTGGACGAGATTAGGTTTATTTATACCAGAAATGATCAAGACAGCAAAAGTGTTTATCATAAAAAGACAAATTATTTTTTTCAGTATAATTAAAAATAATAGCGAATATCTTAAATTCGCCATTTTCTATTTTAACTTTTTCAATTTATTTAAGAAAACAAAAGGCTGTGCCAAGATGGCGGCTTTCTTTGTGATTCTATAACAATACTATCTTGAAAACAAAAGATGTTTGGTCTTCATATGTCTTTCGAATTCAAGATGGCGGCCCAAATAAAATTTTGTACACAGCTTGTTCTTAACTGTTATGATCCGACGCACTACATTATTACAATGGAATTTTTTTAAGTATAAAAATTGCGTTTTAAAGGATAAAAGGCCTAACTGTGTCATGTTTTAAAATATGTATTTATAATATACGGCTCTCCGACAAAATGGCGTGATGCGAATAGAAGTTTTTGCCTTTAAGACGGTCACGTAGATACGTAATACGTAAACGACTTTGAGGTATTCAAAATGTTCAAAAGACACGAAGTCATAAAAAGATGTGCTCATTTAATAGTCATTATAAAATTTAAATATACCTAAGTGGGTTTTTTTTATCAGAATATTTCATTGGAGGTGAATGTCGGTGCGATAAAGACTTAAAAATGCTAAGTTGCAGTAAAATGCTATTAAATGAATTTTCAAATAAGAAAAAATTCAAACGCACCATGCAAAGTAGAACACTAGTTTTTATGTTCAATGTTATACTTACTTATTTTCACATCACCCAACTTCAGCAGGGTCGCAGCTCAATTTAAACAGTTTATCCTAATATTTTATTTCTTTATATGAGCTTTCCCGAAAATATTCGTCCACTGTATTCTTGTAACTTTTCAAGTTATGAATCTTTTAGTTTTAGATTTTTTGTAATGGATACCATATTTTCCTTACATGTCCTAACTGAGACCTGCCGTAAGAATTAAGTAGTAAATTTAGGCTAATTTTAGTTCTAACTATAAAATATAAAAATTCCTATTATATAAAGATTTAAAATAAATCATCTGAATTTTTGTAATATAACTTTTGATAGCAATAGTAGATGCAAAGGAAGATCAGAATACCTTTTAGAAAAAAGCCATAGCATTTAATGAACTCAAAGAATAAAAATTAAAAAAGTAAATTTATTTGAAAAATTTTATGTTAGATGATGTAATGTATCTCTCGTTATTAATGAACCTTGCACAAAGAAATTAACAGTCTACTTTAACAAAAAAATAAAATTAAGAGAAGTTCCACTTCGTAACATTTTGTTAATGAAAATAAATTCCAGAATTCAGAACAATTATTTTTGTAGGTATGTTTTGATTGGAACATATTTTATGTACCCTCTTCTTCGTAGGAGATTTATGTCCCTATTGGGGTTCATACATTTGGACAGAGAATTTCTTGTTCTGGCATAATCATTACTATTGTTTGTTTTATTTGATATAAAAATTAGATGGATATTTTTTAAATCGATAGGTACATTTTCCCTATTTTCTTTTTGGAAATATTATATTAGTTTATCCTTTGAAATATAAAACTGCATCTTTTTGTTAGTGAGTTATCTCTCTTTTACTTGGCATTTTCTTTGTAAAAGTAAGCCATTATGTTGTAGGTACATATTTCTTACATTTTCTACTTTTTAAAGCAGTTCTTGCATAAAAAAATTTTTTATTACATTTTATTCTAAAAGAAATTGCTTTTAAAAATAGTTTTCAAAAGAAGTAATACCAATTAAATTAAATTTTGTGTAGTTCATAAGATTACAAAATTAATTAATTTAATTTGAATTATATAATAATATAAAGGCGTTTTTCACAATTTGACAATAGTTTCACCATAAAGTAAAACAGCTCCAAGGTATTTCTTGTTATGACTATCATAAAGCCTAAACTTATTGTTAAATTAAGTTTGTAGTTTGAATAATTGGGTATATGGCTGAAATTATGAATAAACTTCGTGTAAGTTGTGCAATGCGAATAATATTTGTATTCGCATTGCACAATAATTATTTGCTGTTGAATTCTTGCTGAAGAACAAAATTTATTAATACAATTTGTATTTTCTTTTCCAAAAGGTGAGTCCATTGAGGAGATCAATGCCACGTAAAAAATGAAAATTGTATCTAATTTGACTTCAAAAGTACCGAGTAGTGCACATTAAAAATTACAACTTTAAACAAATTCTAATAATAAAATTATTTAAAAATTATTGAATAAAAACGTCGCAAACCAAAATGTATTGCTGATACATAATACATTGTATTTCAATAATGAAAATTACAGAAATTAATTAATTAATAAAAAAAAAAATAAAAAATATACAAAATTTTTTTTAAAACTTTTTTGCTAATAGATACATAATTGTGAGTTTGAGATAAAATACAGCAATCGAATGCTTCCCCAACATATGCTGAGCGTAAACGAAATAAATATTTGACTGATAAGAAAATCAATATTAGGTAATGCGTTTAATTTTAGATGAAAATTAAAACAATTTCTAAATTTTCCACAATTTTGTTTCAAAACATAACTCGACACAACAGGTAAACCCCTAACCGCTCTCCCTAACTTAAGCTGAAACTTCTTGATCTCTGCTGTGAGAAATTTAAACAAATTTAACCTTTCCGTGTTAGCACAACATGCATAATACAAACATTAAACATTGTTAACAGTGTCACAAGTTGTAAATTAATATCTTCAGAGATTTAACCTTATTTTCAAAATTCAAAGCGAACCCGAGAACTCTCTTTGTTAAAGCTCAAAAGGGAAAATAAAAATTGACGTGTAAAAATAGGTTTCGAACTAATTAGAATCTACCTATCATTTTTTTGCATACTACTTAATACCGACGGATACATTGGCGTAATTACATTTTAAATATTTTGTTAAGTGATAAAAAACTAACAAATCGTAACTGAGAAACTACGTTTTCTGTAAGAAATCCAGCTTCAGGATTATTTTGTTCAATTTTTTACGCAAACTTCTTGTTTAGCAAAAAATATTTTATTTTTTGTTTAAAAAAAAAATTTATTTGAAGAAGAACGAGTGTTGTATGTGTGTATGTGTCCTGGTGTGTCCCGGCCGCAGTTGTCTTCTAGCGGTGCAACTGTTAACATTATAAGATATCGAATTCTTTTTATCCAAAATTATGAATGATCCATAATTTCCATAAGAAAATCACCATAGTTTCATTAGGGAATTATTTAACTTATGATCCCGGTTACAGTGCTATTCCTCACGTTTTCACTGTGTAGGGAATTAATACGTGGTTGTTACAAAGGTAGACTCATGACTAGAACTGAAAGTTCCGCTCAACAATGAATTGATGTGATATTTTCTCGGTTCAACCAAAGAGTTCAACGTAAATGCTGTGAGACCTTCCGATTTTAATTAATAATTCTTTATCATTAATATTCTTGATATTTAAATTCGAAACTAAACTTATCAATCGGATATACGAACTTTCAAACTTATCTTCAGGTTTTAATTTAGTAAATTTGACTAAACTTTATTTTTAATGAATAATTTCAATTCCATATTCGAATATTAATTAACTATTTATTGTTTATTTATTGTCCCTCCCTTCATGATCCATCAAAACAATTAAAATTACTAAATTTTCTTAAATTTTGAAAAATATACCTCATCGAAAACTATGTATTTACTCTTTTCCAGCCAGGGGGTAAGCCTCACTTACTTCCATGAATTTTTTCTGAATCTGCACTTGTGTACAAGTGAATGGAAATTTGAGGAAATTCCAGGAATTCCTAAGAAATAAGAAATACAAGGAAATCTTAAAAATACTATAGATCAGCGATTCTCAACAAAGGGGTCGCGACCCCCAAGGGTGTTAAGCGGTCGCAGAAAATTTTGCGATTTTTTTCAAAATTAGGTTTAAATTTGAATTGGAAATTGGTAACCTGCATTTTAAGATTTCGGATTTTTAAAGATTTTCTAGAATTTTTTGATATTTCGTTGGATTTTCTTGTATTTTTCGTTTTTTTTGGATTTGTTAAAATATCCTTGAGTTTTCTACGTTTCTTTAAATTATTCTCTTCCTAAAGATTTTCTTGAATTTTGTAAAATTTCTATGGATTTCTTGAAATTCCTTGAAAATTATTGGAATTTCCCCGAATATCTAAAGATTTCTCTTCACTTGTACACGGGAGTTTGTTAACCATTTTCCCTAGTTTGCTGCTAAGAAACCGAGGCGCCAGAATTTTTTAAATGGGTGGGCACAAATTGGGCCTAATATATATGGGGTAGGCAGGAGCACAAAAAATGTATAAATAAACTTAAAAAAATACATTATAGAAATAAGCACCTAAAAAATTTGGGTGAGCACTTCTGTGAGAACTCCAATCAATAGGGTGGGCACTCGCCCCTAGTGCCGCCACTGCACCTATGTGTTTTACGCCACACTGCTGCTTAGTTCTATTCCATAATCAACTTACTGGGTCAACAAATTTCGAGTGCACTGGAGGGCATTCCATGCCCCCCAGACCACACGGTTTGAAAATCAAACAGTATGTTCGTATAATTTTTGATTAATTTCATTAAACCAGGAACTTTTACTTTCAGAACCAATTACATTTCCACCGGAGAATCTGAGTGTTTAATTTCATTGATTAAATATCTAAACATATTGCACTCTTTCCAAAGGGTGTTTCATATTACCTGAAATTTTTGGTTCTGAAAGAGTGAGAATTCTTAATTTAATCAAATTCATAAAAAAATATGAAAAAACTGTTTGTTACTGAAACCGGGGGGTCTGGGGGCATGGAATGCCCTCCAGTGCATCAGTTATTTATTGACTCAATAACTTGATAATGGAATACAATTTAACCCAATTACTGACGTACCCTGAACCCCCAGGTTTCAGAAACGGAAAGATGGCTCAAATATTTATGGATTAATTTTATCAAAAAAGAAACTTTTAGTCTTTCAGAGCCAAATACCTTTACATCCGAGAGTCTGGCACAGTAACTTGATTATGGAATACACAATTAACGATATACTGGAGGGCATTCTATGCCCCCCAGACCCCCCGGTTTGAAAAACACAAAGTTTCTCAATCGCTTCTTACAATTAGTGGGATACTGGAAGGAAATTTATAATCCACAGACCCGCTGGGATATACTTATAAACCGGGGGGGGGGGGGGGAGATATTTGTATTAAGTTGTATTTCATAATCAAGTTACTGTGGGAGGATACATTGGAGGGTATTTCATACCCCAAGATCCTCCCGTGTAAATGTTCTAAAAGAGTAAAAGTTTCTTGTTTAATAAAACTAATCAAAAACTATGTACAGAACCTTTTTGTTCTTCAAACCGGGGGGTCTGGGGGGCATGGAATGCCCTCCAGTGCACTTTAAATTTGTTAACCTAGTAACTTCATTATGGAATACAACAATTACAGATGTACTGGAGGGTATTTCATGCCCTTTGTCTTACTGTTTTCAGTCTCAGAAACGACAGTGGCAACAGCAGTGAAACTTGTTAATCCCAGTGACGACGGCAGCATTTTTTAAATTTATTTAATTAATTAAATTATATAATTAAATTTAAATATATTTGGGCAGGAGCATACATAGTTAATATAAACTCAAAAAAATACATTATTGAAATAATCACCTACAAAATTTGGGTGGGCAAGTGCCCACCCTGGACCAACCCTGGCGCCGTCACTGCATGCAAAAGTGAAAGAAAATCTTACAAAATTTTAAGAATACTCCAGATGAGCTTATTTTGCTTTTTAAATTTTCTGAGATTTCCTTGGCTTTCCTAAAATATTCTGAACATTTTAAATTTTCGGCGAAATTCCCATTTTCTAAGTTTGCCTGCTAAGTGCGCCTGGAAGGAGAGGGGATAATGGTGTATCTAATCCCTCCCCAGGACAGAAACCAACAAAATCTACAAAATTATTGATAAATTTCAAAAATATACCAAAATTTTCTTATCAAAATAGATTTATTTACCCTCTCCTCACCAGCCTCGTTTACACTTTTAGTTTTTTCTAGTTTCAATTTAAAGAATTTCTACGATTTTCAAGGAATTCCAGAGATTTCCAAGGGAATTCCAAATAATTGTACACAAAATTTTCGAGATATTTACACCTTGAAAAGGAATATAAGTAAATCAAATTACCAACTGAAATAATTTTTTTTTAATAATCTCAGTAATAAAAACATTGACGACACAATTTTGATTAAAATCTATAAAACGTTAAAGAGCTTTTATGAATAATAAATAATTCTCTGCAAAAAAAAAACTGTAACTTCAACTTACCAATTTTTAATTATTCGAATCTATGATAATATTATAATCGTCAGAGCCTTCATTCCCTGACAGTGGTTTTCATACATAATAATTTATGGTTACCAGTAGCGGCTTGTACGAAGAGGATCATGGAGCGCCGCCTTTCCAAAAAAATATTGAGTAATTAAGACAATATTAAATCAATCACGAAAATTTTGTTTTCAGAACAAAATGCATTTATAAGTTTCGGTGGAGGTCGGAGGGGTGGATAAGTCCCAGTATTTCAGTATTTTTATAAACTTAATGTCGTCAAATTAACGTGATTTAAAAATTTAGCAACTTAGCTTATGTTGACATTTTTCACGTTGCAATTAAAAAGCAATTAATGTAGTTAGAATAACTAATTAAATTAATTATAAGTTGAATAGCGAGTAACTTGCAAAATTGTAAGATTTGGTATAACTGTAATTAATCAAATACAGATATATATGTATTGCAAAATTGGAAATAGCAAAAATTCAGCTCAAGAATTTCCACCTAATTGGTACCAATCGCGTAAGTTTACAAAAGATATTGAGAAGCTGCTTTGTGGTTGTAACTCCTTAGATAAAAAGGCAATTTATTTTACAAAGGGGTTTAAAAAACACTGTAAAAAAATGTGGAAGAAAATTCAGTTCAAATTGATGATGAACGTGTGGAGCCTCTTACTTTAATCATACAGGACACATAATCAAAAATACGACAAAAAATGTATGCAGATTAATAATAATTTAATAAAATAATGTATTCATATAAATATTAATAATTTTATAAACTAACGTACAACAACAAAAAATAAATTTAAATAAGGGTTCTTATAAAAAATCTATTGTTTAATAAATTTTTATATTTAGTTTCTCCGAAAGAATTAAATTTTATTTTTTGTTTACAATTTCGAAACTTAAATTATAACTTGATATTATTTTGTAATAATCCTGTTCTTAAAAATCGATCTTAAATAATTCGGTAGGATGAGAATTGCAAAAAAATTTTAAAACTTCGGGGCAGATTGTTTCGTTTTCTTGCTACATTTCCATTTTTTCGTTGAGATCTTTCAAAATTAGGAATTATTTAAAAGTCGTGCGGCCTTTCTTATTTATATATTTCTCCATAACAGTGATAGCTTTTAAATTTTTCCAGGCATTACTTTTAAAGCTTCTTGCAAATTTTTTCCACATGCAAAGATTTTGTAGCCTACAGGCTTCGTTGGTTAATCTCCTTATTTTGCAAGCCCGCTTCAGGTTGACTCTTGTTTCATAGGAAAATTGTATCTTATCAACTTCAATTTCCAAATTATTTCCGGTAACCTGCACATGATATCACACCGATATGTATGCAAATTTTCTAAAGAGCAATTTTTACCAAAATCCCATAAATATTGTACTTACATTTTCACCTCTAGTTATTACACGACGCATTGTAATGAAGATTTATGTACCGGCGTTTGAAATTTATCAAGCATAACAGTTTTTTTCTCAACATTGTTTTACAAATTTTCTGGGATATGAATTTCGATAGGTGTAAAAGAAAAACGCCTATCAGCAAAAGACCACGTAAGTATCCAATTGTATTCAAAGATATAGATCAAAAAGCGTGGAACAATTCCCGACGGGGTTGCACAAATAGTAGAAACTATTAATGAGTTCCACCGTAGAGTCGCAGTCGCCTCAAAATTCTATTTAACTTTGTTACATTTCTAGTAGCTCTAAGGTAATTTAAAATATTAATAAAAGCAGTCTAGGATTGGGATTAATTTACAAAATATATGAGAAGCAGCTGAACCTTAAGGGTTGCTGATAATTTAGAATTCTTCGTGTGTTCTTAAATTGCATTTATATTGGTCATGCGGTTGAAATATTTTTTCTACATTTACACCGATCTACTCTAACCAGTAGACGCGTGTGGTATTTTAAAAGAGCAAAGAAGCCAATTTAAAATTTGTAAAGTTTAGTTGATCCAATATATCTATCAACATTTAAATATTTACTATGTTAATTTGTATAGTTAATTAGTTAGTGTAGTCATATTAGGCCCCACGTTGAGAGCCAAGTGCTGGGATTGTGAGAAATTTCTCAAAATTCAGGTTGTTGGAGGATCGGTACCAGCGTACATTAAGAATGGAGTGGTAAGCTTTTGAATACCAGAATTTAGTACAAACGAAAAGTATTTAACATTTTGAAAGTAGATATGACTATACTAAGAATCGATTAGCATTAAAATTTAATGGAAAAATTAGCGTCAATTTTAACTTTTCACTTAAGTCTCTGCTTAAATTTTAATGGCAGTCTAAGTTTTATCTAGTTTGTTCAACACAAACGATCGCCAGAACCGGGTAACCCCCAATTATTAATGTCAATGGTAAAATAGTGTACGCTGACTGAAATATAACCAAGCACACAAGAATATAAACTATAGAATAATGTAAAGGCTATGAGGTTACGATAAGAATTACTGCGGTTCAATTGATACAAAAAAGCTTCAGAAAATCAAAATTGCTTATATGCGCGCGTCCTAGCGCCTTTCAAAACGAACCGCATCTGACCCTAACAAAAGAGATGAGGAATTCGTTTAACAGAACTGACGAACACAATCCTCAAGACACGTTATAAAATATTTTGAATGTGGTTTGTCGGATTGACAAAATTGATTTCAGCATCTCGCATCACCTTTTCACTTGGGTAGCATATGAAAATCCTTCACGGACCTACCGCACTAAAACCAAGATTAGAGCCTCCAATTGACTGCATTGCCCATTGCTCTTTGTCGTTTTTGATAAAATAATAAATTAAGTTTGAATTGAAAATTGTTTTGAACTGCAATCTAGAACCGTCAACGTAAATAAATTGAACATCAAATCAGGAAATGTGTAAAAACTTGACATCAATATAATGCCGTCGAGTAGATGTGACCAAATTTAGATTTTTATTGGTGACGGATTACCTATATACTACGTATTGATTTTCAGTTACGGTCACGAAATTTTAGGCTCATTAATATTTAATTGAAAGGATAGACAGTCAACATGGAAATCAAGTTGATCAGATCGTTGCCATTAAAAAGGAAAAGATGCTCAGTGGAAAATTGTAATTACGTAATTTTCATTTTTTTGAATCTGTAAAAATAATCTTGATTAACAATAACCGTTTATCAAAAATTTGGTGGAGGTTTTATTTTCCATCAATTAATAAATTCTGATGAGCTTTCAGTCATGTATGCTCATTTAATAGTATATAGGATAAAAAATGACCTGAACCCAGGTGATATAACTTCCGAACGATTTTCATAAAAACAAGGAGCATAAATATTTATCAAGTACAAATATGAACTTCAAAATTTCAATTAAGGGGCTTAATAGGTTAACGATTTTTAATTAATTTTTTTAAATTGCCAAATTAAAATAATCGCGAAACCTCTGCTGGTAACAAGAAGAAGAAAATTTATTTAGGTAAATTTGTATAGTAACGAGAAAACGATGTTAGATCAAATAAATTTTGTTTGAACCATTTTTTAGTTTATCTGAAGGAGTAGGCTTCAATGGTTTAAATTTAGTAAAGCCCCCCGAAGGCTTTCTTGATGATGATGCTCCAAATTGGATTCGAACATGAAAGCGGCTTTTGTACATTAACAATAAGGAAGTTGTGGCAAAAACATATCCAAATTTGATACAATGTTGAAATGCAATTCGGGAATTTATTGGAATTACGTATTTTATCGCTACTTTCAATTAATTGCTTGCTACATAATAAAATTTTAATTAAGTTGTCGATTTGCTGGTTCCTTTTGGCTTTTTATACTTAAAATATTTCAGACCGACTAAAGTAAATATTTTTGAAGGACCCTACAAATAATAATTAATTCACCAGGAAGTTGTTTCGTTCTTAATGAAAATTAAAATCACTTGATTTACGACCAAGTATTAAGGAGTACTTTTATCCCACTATTAATTACTCGAGAAATTCTACAATATAAGTCGATACTTTGTTTTGCAATAACGAACATTTTGCTGCCACAGTTTTGTTACCACTAATTTAAACTTAAGGTGAGCGAACGAGGAATCACATCCTAAAAGGAAAAAACAAATTACCGACATTATCGGACTTCGCAGTTTTCATAAATAAGATTGACCTGAGAGTTACGAAATAAGAATTTCGGGTTTTAGCAATCGAGAGACTTTTCCAATAAACTTAATTTTCTTTGTTACAAAAAAAATTGATTTAACTTGAATCGAGGAATTTTCTAATTTAAGATCAACACAGAGAAAAATGTCTAAAAGTTGTTGTCACAATGTTCTTCTCTGGTGCTTTGGTACCACTATTTGTTAGATATAAAAAAATATTTTAGTACTGAGAACTGTTGGTGTAATATATTTTTCCCAACTCTTCGTTTGTAATTTTTGCAAATAAAAAAGTTTGAAAAAGTTGAAAAATGATATCTTTGAGAATAAAATAATTAATTTTCAGGTCAAATTTCATTTGTACTTATTGTTTATTTTGCCCTTTGGTATTAGAGATATTAAGACTAACTGGTGGCATACCTATCACAAAATGTTTACAAATTAAAAAGTAAGTGTCAATTTGCACGAAACATCAATCTTATATTCGGCTGGTAACCGATCTTGGAGATAACCAACAGTAGATTAAGGCAAAAATTCAAAAAATAAAAGAATCCATTACTTTTAATAATTGTCATAAATTTCATAAACCATACTATTGTGGGTTACCTGGTTGACCAATCGATGTATTTATCAGTGATCCGTTCCTAAATCTGTTCCTTATTGCTAAGAAACGAGAAGTAGAAATCAATTTCAACTCAACGCAAATTAAAAATATTTTACTTCTTAAATTCAAAGATTGGCTTTGAAATCAGATAGCCATTCAAATATCAAATTAATATTTATTATTTTAAAGCTAATAAATACGATAGGGTCATTGATATAAGAGCAAAAGTTTCAGTTTAAATCGCTGCCCTAGTATCTCAGAGGAATCTGACAATAGCTAGTTGCTTGTCTTAGCTTCTCTCCTTTTAAGAAAAATAAATTAAATCAACCCAACTCTAATTTTTAAAAGTTAATTTACTTTGAACAATGCCAAGACTCGGATTTACTTGAACAGTGCAATATTTTTTGTTTATTGCATAAGTTATTGCGCTCCCTCCCCCCTATTATAGCAAATATAATTGCAAATGCCAACAACATGGCCGTTCTGTTACGTACTCTTGATGTTTTAAATGTAATTCTGAATTATTTTATGGTACAGGAAGGTGAAATAACAATTCACAAAATAGTACACCAAAAGAATCCAACTGTTTTGTTTATAAACCGAATATTATATACTAACTATACGTATTAGATTAACTTGTTATTTTTCCGAGTGGTGGCGCTTTGCTAAATGTAAACCGTAAAATTTGTGTACCTTTTTTCAAATCGTAAATACGATAGTTCTTTGCATAATTTTAATTCAGTAAATTTTTACTGAATATATTGCTATAATATATAATTATAATTATTTCAAATTCCGGATTCATGTTACCTCGCGTAAGCAATGAGACTCTTCAAAATTTTATAAATCAAACTCCAAACATTTATTTTCTATTCAAAATCCATATCCAAATTTTAAAATTTATTTATTTAATAATTCTTCAACATAAAATGGGGAAATCAAAATTAAAAGATTAGCATACCCATATGCACTCGCATCAAATTTATTATACATTTTTATTTTTATTTTTAAATTTTAATTTAACAATTGCACCATTTAGACTAATTTATTATAAATTTTATTTCTAAATCTTATCTCACATTCTCCAAAATCTCATTCCAAATTAAATTATTAATTTATTAATTGAAAGAAAATACCATTCTCTAAAAATATCTAATTTTGTTCAGAATATGGGACAATTTCGCAAAATGTAAAAAACTTAATATGAGTCGCAATATAAATCTCAGACACAAAATTTGGATTCGACTCCCATATAGCCATCTTGGCGACAGAACACCCACAGTTTCTCTACCTAGTTGTTGCTACTTCAACTAAGTAGTTAACGGGAAAATTGGAAAATTTAAAAATTTTCAATAATTTTAGTTGAATATTGTTAAGATAGAGGTCAATTAGAACAAAACACAATGTTCTCCGACGTTTCGGGTTTTTTACAATAATTATTACGAAAAATCTCAAAATAAATATTAAATTCCAATTAAGAATTTTGGAGCATCAAAACTTTCCCAGTTAAAAATAAGATATACCTACCGTACAATCAAAAAACCTGGTAAGTCGAGTTACTAATTAAAGTTTTCTAATTTCGCATTCAAAATATTTCGGTATAGCTACATACACTTTATTTTAATAATAAAATCGGGAAAAAGTCTCTCATAAATAGAGCTCGGATTTATATGGACCTAACTACTTGAAAATTGCGCATATAATATGCATCAAAGTTTTACAAAATATGCACACAAAAATGAAAACAATTTTAATTATGGAAATATAAATGGAAATATAAATTGCTTAAATTTAAATTTAAAAAAATTGGCAAATTTATTAACAATTTTTATTTTTTCTATTAAAATTTTTCAAAAACAAAAATATGCATCATTTGCTCAAATATACATTAAACATTAAATGTTGAAAATATGCAAAATATGCATTTTGACAATCGGTTTCTTGGATTCATTTTTACCTACTTTGTCCAGATTTCAAAACGAATCTGTTAGATTATCAATATTAAAAAACATGCATAAGCATTAAATCCGAGATCTACTCATAAATCATGATAATATACTATTAACTCAATATTTACTGTTCTTTGATTCAATTATACGCTCGAGATCAGATCATGTGTGAACCAAACCTTCTTAGCTTAATATGTAATATCAATTAATCAGCCTGTTTATTTTTACTGTAGCCGTACTTTTTTTCTTGCAAAACTGAAAATGAAGTTTTGCTTTCCTTTTTTGCATTTGGTTGACTAGCTTTTTTCACAATCTGTCGTTTAATTGATTTTTGGTTTTACACTGATTAAACCACAGACTTTTAAATTTCACCGGTTTGTTCTGGCTTAGCTGAGTCATTCAATAAGAAACGCATCTCTGAATAGCTGGTTTTTATTGCCAACCTAAAAAAATTGAGAGGTTACAGGAGAGTGACGAGAGCAGTGCGGCCTTCAGGCCGCACAACCTAGGCCATCAATTTCTAAATATTTATTCTATTTAATGTTACATTTTAATTTGTGCGACTTATCTCAAATAAACATATTCATTGATTCTTTCTAGCTTGGTGGTTCAAATTCTGAGTCGCTGAAAAAGTTTTTCTTTTATGTTTGAGTACAAGAGAATATTTTAAAAGTAAACCTCTTGTGTTGATTTGATTTGATTTGAGACGACCGATTCCTGAGCCTCAGTTTGGTATTCCACAGACCTAGAATACTTTATTTATTATTTAATGTTATCCATTTGAATGTATTCTTTTCAATTAATTTTGCATAATTCAGGAATAAGCGTCGAATACAGCGTTTCTGGCTTATTGGAAATCCTAAATATTTAAATACACGTTATTTAATACTAGCTAGTTTTCACGTAGTAGGTATGTGTAGTAGAAGTAATATTTTGGTCTCACCACAACAGTCGACAAAGATGTATGTATATATATGTATCTTTCATTTCTTAATTATGCAAAAGTTGCTGAAATTAATGCATTAATAGGAAATGTGAGAGCTTTTATGATATATGACTAGGGACCGGACTTATATGCGCTAAAAAACATCAAAATAAGTTGTTTTATGCGATTAGAACTGTCGATATATGCGGTAAAATATGCGGTAGTAATGGATATATGCGGTAATGATAGATATTTGCGATTATACAAAAACAAATATAAACCACAAAAATTTAAAAAAATTATAGTTTTCACTACAATATTTTGTATTATATGTATTATATAATCACATAAGTTATATGTGTTACGGTCAATGACGTAAATTGGGCATTGACTTCAATGGCCGGACAATGACGTCAATGCCCATTTACGCTGGCCATTAACGTCATTGACCGGCCATTGACGTCAACGCCCGTTAACGGTGGGCAACGATGTAAATATTTTCAAATTATTGTAATATTTACGTCTTTGGCCGGTCAATGACGTTAATGGTCAAAATGGATTGGACAATAATGATATTATAGAATAAATATTACTACAAGAAACAGCCAAATGGCGATGCACTTCAACCCGGGACAATATTTGTCGTGCACGCGTTTTTCCATATAAATGACAGCAACTCGGCCCTTTTCACGGCCTAATAAGTGTACAGGGATTTTTATTTAATTTAGACAAATGTAAACTATTTTTAGGGTGAATCCGTGATTCGTCGTGGTTGCATCAGTCAAAACGGCCCGGAGGTAAAATTAATTTAATTTAATTAATTAATTTTTCGGTGGATCCGTGATTTGCTCTGGTTGCGCCAGCCAAAATAGTTTGGGGCTCTCCAAAAAGCTTTAAAAAAAGCTCTCTTACTAGCTAAAAACATCCACGAAATCAAACCACCTCGATTGGGAGGACCTACCCTCACCATAGAGGAGCCCGAACTCGGTGAAATACGAAGCGTGTGTGACGGTTATCACTAATAGTGATAAAATATGGAATCTATAGAATAGGAATTTCATCATTGCCTATCCTGTGTTGGGCATTAACGTCTTTGCCCGGACAATGATGTAAAAACCACATATGAAATTTTAAATGTCAACATCGCCCAAAATGCATGGTCATTCACGTCAATGACCGGTTAATGACGTTAATGCCCAACTAAGCTGGGCATTGACGTTAATGGCCGAATTGTCATCATTGACCGTAACATATGCATTATAAAAAATATATATGCGGTAGAAATCTAAATATGAAATTATATGCGCAATAAAACTTTGTATTTCTTTTAATGAGAAACGTGTAGAAACCAAAAATCAGCTTTTTATGTTACATCAAACAAAACATGCAATCGCATACAAACCCGGTCTCTCTATATATGACTAGAGCGCGGATTAAATGCAATAGGGACCCCGATATTTAGTATGCAGTATTGCAATTTATGCATATAAACACAAGATAATGCAATTATAAATTATATGCCACATACAAGATATCGGGATCCCTATTGCATATAAATCCGCGCTCTATATATGACTCTCTAGTAGTTTACCGATGGAGCGAACAGCTCGATAGCATGAAGGCATTGTCAACTCTTGTAGTAAACCCAAAATATTGTGTTCACAAATACAAAAAGACTGCAGCCGCAGCCGGTGAGAACAACATTGCATAATTAAGAGTTTATAACTTATTGCTCATTTCTTAATTATTATTCAGTTAATTTTTAACAAAATACGAAAACTTATATAAAATTTATAATTTACCAAATTGTTACTGGTTTTAGCAATAAATTTGAAGTTTTAAATTAAATTTAATAAGTAATTATTATCTATTTGATTTACTGTAACTGTATTTTTTCTTTGATTTTTAGTGGACTATGTGGGGAGTGTTACGGTCCTAACGTAAACATTGTATATTTATCCATTGTTGCATCACTTTGTGATAATGAATAATTAAATGTTAAATATCAATGTTTTTAAAGATATTAGCATATCAAACAAACCGATTTTGTTCCAAAATTATTTGAAAATAGTCTGCTTTGTAAATTACCAGGAGAATTTGAATTTGTAATAAAAATAGAAGAGTTTTTGTTGAAATTTTCAAGAAAAACTTTATAAATTTTTGTTAATTTTTATTTAAAGCAAAAACTATTTCAAACTTATTTTCTGCATATTTCTAGAAGTTTTTATTTTTGTAATCTAACTAAAAATTTAAAAAACAGTATAGTTTTAAAAAAACCAAAAAAACACACTTTTATGACGCACTAAAACGCACTAAAAATTAAAAAATAATTAAATTTAACCTTTTCGGACACCTTGTAGTCAATTGATAATTGGTGACTGAAATTAATTAAATTAAATTACCTAATAAAAAATAATTTTTTTTTAAATGACTAAATTAATTTAAAGACACATAACCAAAACGCGCTCCACGCTTTATGAATTAGTTTATTAACCCTTTCAGTCACCAATTATCAATTGACTACAAGGTGTCCGAAAGGGTGAAATTTGATTATTTTTTAATTTTTAGTGCGTTTTAGTGCGTCATAAACGCTTGTTTTTTGGTCTTTTTTAAACAATACTATTTTATTTTATACTTTTCAGTCTTAACATGCATTGTCATCGAAACTATACGTGTATGCAAAATTTCAGCTCAATCGGAAAACGGGAAGTGGGTCAAATGAAGCTTCCAAGATTTTCTTATACATAGTTAGTTAGTTAACCAGTTAGTTACAAGCACGGTACATAATATAGTAAGGTAATCCGACAAGCAACGTTTATGTGAAGCAATTTCGTCCACAAGGATAGAGCACAAGGTACCATATAAGCAAGCGTATAGACAGAGAGCTGACTATTGCGATGTTTGACGTAAGAAGACGATCTAAAATGTGCACGTATTATTACATTTAGATACCTTATTTTGCATCTCTCTCATTGTACATTATGGTTTCATTTCTAATGCACGTAAAGAGTGCAGCGCTGGATTACCTTACTATATTATGTACCGTGGTTACAAGTGAAGCTAATAAAAGCGTTTTAAAAATGCGATTAAATTAATTAAAGGAAGAGTAATTAATTCTTTTTGTAGAACTTATTTGCATTTATGGAATTTAGTTCTCTAGAAATTTCAAACAAGAACCAATATAAGTTTAATTTCATGTATCTATCTAGCTTTTATCTGTAAATGTACATTTAAAAACATTAAACCAATAAAACTCTATAGAATGTCAAACTAGAAAGCATCGATTTAATTTAACTGGTACGTAGTCAATTTTGTAACGATACAAAAATCAAATCGTAATTGAAAATAAATGTTTTTCTATTTCCTTGACTTTAAATACGTATACCATGCTAAGAAGACATTATTCTCGTGTTATCCTGTCAAATAACGCAAATCCCGATAATTTACATAAAGAAGTGAAAGAAGGTGAAAGAAATGTCTGCTCTATACAATCGGTTCGAAAGAGGCTAAGAGAAAATAATTTTATAAACAAAATATATTTGATGAACTATCAAATTAGGTTTTGATCAAACAACTTTAAGGATAATACTTGTATACATAATGGTAACCGAGTTAATTAAAAAGGATCTTCACGAATTCTGAGCATTCTTTACGATCGCACGGGCGAAGTTATGTAAACAATTCGCTTTATTTACAGAAGTTACGTTTACTTTTTTTGTACAAAAATGAAATTAAATTACATTTTTAATGTTGCGGAATAATTATGCAATGTAAAAATCTCGTTAATTTTTGGATGGCCATACTAAATTATTTTTCACCTCGTATGCATTCACAAATGTTACATTGATAAATGCTATAAAGTATACAATATAGAAAGAAGATATCAAATATTGTATAATATAAATCGTGACTGAATGCGTTATCAAATTCGAACATATTCAGATATAAACGCAATTTCGTATTTCGACTTCCACGTATAGGAACTTTTAAATTTATTGATATTTTCAATATTTTTATAACTTATTAAAAGTTTACACTCGGCATGATTTTTAAAAGAGAAAAAACAAACAATAAAATTAATTTCAAAATAAATATCAGCTTCGAGTTGAATAGAAGTTTGTCGGGTGCGAATGAGAACTTTCCTCTTATTACGCGTGCATGTTAAATTAATTTACCTTAAACCTCTAAATACTATTCCAATTTTAATCCCCGAGTTCAAATTAAACAATACCAACACCAAGGCCCTAAATCGCACGTCTATATGCTGTATTTATTTGCTTTATTAGTTAGAACCCCGACACATGCTTAGCACTGCAAATATGCTTAAACGTACAATTTACATTCAGTTTACTAGACGTCATTAAGGAATTTAATCCTTGTTATCCTTTGTGCAAACTGGACAAAGCTCATCCCTACGTTCTTACGACATATAACGACACTGAAGGCGGATAAGACATTAGAAACTTTCAATATATTAAAGAAGCTTACGGAGTCAGTCACATCATTGCGTTATTAAAACTCAAATTAACTCCACTAGCATCATGAAAATCCGATTATTGTTACGATTTTCTTTGTACCCTTTACAAAACTGAATTGAATTTGTTGACAATGGAAGTTATCCTGGAGTTTTACCAAATTTTCATTTTGATTATTTATCGAAGCTTTTCCAAAACCAATTAACCACGTAACTCAGTTTGCCCGTTTGGCAAATTGCTCTTTCAACATATTTTTTACCTTAATCTGAAGAACTAAAATAGAACACTTTACACCGAGAGCGAAGGTGGTTAATTGCAGGTTATCACCTGCTGATTAACAACCATTGAAATTCCTTCGGATACCTACACAATAATACGAATATAATTAAATCAATACATCTACTTCTATTTCAAATGTGCAAATAATTGAAGTTAATGGCAAAATAAATTTACTTTTTTATCTTTTCAATTCAAAAAAATATCGTTCGATTCATATTCCAATATATGTCAAAACAAATAAATTGGTAAATGAACAATTCTTTTTAAATTGTTTACTATTTGATAGATGTAGATACAAAAACCTTTAATGTAGAAAAAAACGATCGTACGAATTTTTTGTTATCGTTTTTTCCATGTTTGTGAAATGAAGTGAATTATTTATCTTACCAAGTTTCTTGCAAGTTATTTATCGAAAAAAAAGTTAAAGTAACTTTTTGACCTTAAATGTTTTTGTAAACGTGTCTCGCTATTTGTTATCAAACTCTTTCATTATATTCTTTTTATAGAAAAAAAGATCGAAAAAGTCATAAGTAAAACTTCTGCATTGTTTCACAACTACAATCGATACATGTAAATAGAGCACCTTCAAATCGGCTTTATGTAAATTACTACAAGCTAACTCTCTTTATTACAGGACCTTTAAAGTAAAGAAACTTAATTTTCGGTCAAGCCAAATAAAGCTGCTTTCGCTTTAGCAAACATTTGCATATATAATGTATTTATACCTTCACGTCAGTGCCTTTCATTTTCAAGTTGAATAAAATTTTTGATAACTTACATAGTGGTAATTAGAATTTAATGCAGCTGGAGAAAACGCTTGTAGTACTAAATAGTTTTCAATTATCCGTCGTACTCTGTCCCACGTTGGGCTCCAAATGTGCAATTTTAACATAGGTAAAATTAAAATTATTAATTACATAACTGCACTTTGCAGGTCCTTTATGCTTTACCATATTGGTACTTATACATTTTAAATTAATGAGCAAATCAAAGACTAAAAAATGTCAAAATTAGTTAAAATTCATCTTACCCCACTGTCGATAAAAGTTTCGGTTCTCTCGAACTTATTTATATTTTGTAGATGCAAAAAAATTTAATATTTAACATCCATTGGTTTCCTACTACAGCGGTGGAAAAGTCAGAATTTATCATAAATTATTTTTTACCATAAACTCGTAATGACGACGATTATTATCTACCATGATAAGAGTTTTACTTTTGGTTCAACTTCTGGGCTACTGAGAATTTTATATCGAAAATTTTAGTTTGGGTCAACCATAACTGCTTTACACAATTAATTTATAGTTTCAAGTGGACGGTTATCTACTTTGTTAAGAATTTTTTTTCTTAAAACAATTATAACAAGTTACTGAGAGGTATATACTAGAGAAGAATGCGGGACAGAAAAAATTCCGTTCTGTCCCGCGCAGTACTACACACTAATTTCCTGGCGAGTGTCTTCCAATATTGAATTACTGGCATTATTTTTCGTATTTCGCCGAGTTCGGGCTTCCCTGGAGAGGTCGGACCTTCCAGTCGAGGTGGATTGATTTCGGCGATGTTTTTAGCAAGTAGGAGAGCTTTTTTTAGAGAGCTTTTTTTCACCTTGATTCACCGTAAAGTAAATTATATAAATTAAATTAATTTTTCCTCCGGGCCGTTTTGACTGATACAATCACGACGAATCCACCCTAAAATGAACTAGCGTTTGTCTAAATTAAGTA
This sequence comes from Cantharis flavilabris, assembly GCA_949152465.1. Lineage (NCBI taxonomy): Eukaryota > Metazoa > Arthropoda > Insecta > Coleoptera > Cantharidae > Cantharis > Cantharis flavilabris. The sequence continues at coordinate 10,000,446 of OX424436.1, read as the reverse complement.
ACAATCCTTGTACACATGAGGCCGTGAAAAGGGCCGAGTTGCTGTGATTTGCGGATAAACGCGTACACGACAAATAATTGTCCCGGGTTGAAGTGCATCGCCGTTTTGCTATTTCTTAATAATAAATAAAAAATAATATCATCATTGTCCAATCCATTTTGGCTATTAACGTCATTGACCGGTCAAAGACGTAAATATTACAATCATATGAAAATATTTACATCGTTGTCCACCGTTAACGGGCGTTGACGTCGATGGCCGGTCAATGACGTTAATGGCCAGCGTAAATGGCCGGACAATGACGTCAATGCCCAATTTACGTCATTGACCGTAACATTTGTTAAGGTGTACACAAATCTTTGGTTGTCAGTCAGTTATCAACATTCAGTGGTTGAATTTAAAAGAAAAACTCTTTTATATAACTGTTTACTCAATAGATTGAAAAAGTAAAGCAGTTAATTAAAAATTTTAAAAATAATTTAAAAAAAACTGAATTACTAAATTAACATTATGAATTTTTAATTGAAAAAATATGCAATGTAAGAAATAAACATTAATATTCGTTCGGCGGTAAATATAACACAAAACAACAATAAATAATAGAAGGCTTTAAAAGAGATTAGAATCCTTGATTGAAAAATATAAAAGAACTTATTCTGGGTGCAACAATAAAAATAATTCGAATTTGATTGTTTATTTATTCTGTTAGTTTTATTAAAAGATGTAGAGTGTAGTTCCCACTTCTTAAAAATATACTTTGGATGCTCCTTTTGACATTAAAAAATGGAATACTAAATTTACGCGAATAAAACGGCGATATTGCGACAGCGAAATGTTTTATTCTTGTACTGACGTGTTTTAAAGTCTAAAATGAAGCTGTAAGTTATGGGAATGACGATGGTAAACCATACTATTAATTCTATTCTTTAAAAAGTCCTTATTCTCAAAAATAATCTTTTCTACCAATGTGTACTTAGACAGTCTGTTAAAGTCAACAATAAACTTTAAGCAGCATCAATCTAAATAAATTGGGCAGTTACGAAAAAACTAAGAAATTACAGCTTTCAGGCCGTACAAAGTAGAAAGATATTTAATTTTACCGGTAAAAAACAGTTTGACTGTTTGGACTGAATAACTGCGGCAATAAGGTGTACAATGACCAACAGTTTTAGCCACACTGACTAGCAATATTAGCCACAAGTGACAGTAATAAAAGTTTAGGTAGCATTAAATGTTTAAGCAGTAAGGTACAGTATTACGCAGTAAATGGCAATATTACCAGTTAATGGCAGTATTGGGGAGTATTGGAAGTATCAGGCAGTATTTGCCGAATTTTGCATTATACTCTTAATAATTACCTAACTAATACACTAATACTGACAGTTACTACTAATACAGTCACTCAGTGGCGTATTTAGAAGCGGTATTCTAAAAGAGTGTAAATCCTGCCATATGTACTGGAGGGTGTTCCACACCCCCCAGACCCCCCGGTTTACAATTTTGACTTTATATTTTATAATGAACTTTCAAAGTAACACAGAAAGTTACTGCTATACTCCGTGAGCAGTAAGGTAATTAAATAAATAGGCTTTACAAGTTCTAATTTTTTTTAGCCGCAGGTTCAACTTCCTTCATTTTTGCTTAAAAATTCAAATTTCTCGGTTTGGATTAATATTGGACAAATATTTTTAGTCCTAATCTTAGTTGAATATATTTTTTGGTTGGTAAAAAAAATCTAACAACCAGAGTATTTTATTTTTCACCAAAAAATGATACGTTGTAGCAGGAGCAGCAGAAGCGTGCTGGGATTTTATGTATTAAAGTTGGTTTACACTATGAGATTTCTCATGTGACTTATCGTACGACTTGTCATATTAGACATATTTTTATCGTATTTTTACATTCACACTATACAATTTTTCGTATTTAGTAACATAAAAACAAAAAAAAAGCAATGCGCATTGCTTACGATTTTAGATATTACGATTTTACGATACGATAAAGTCACATGAGAAATCTCTTAGTGTAAACCAGCTTTTAGGATTTGTTATAACTGACGAGCGCATGAATGGATTAACGAGATTCTTAAAAAATTTAATCTGCCCCTCCCCCCCCCAAAGCGTTTTATAAATACGCCACTGCAGTCACTTACTGCTGATACTATTTAATACTGCTTGGTACTGCTTAATACTGTCACTGACACTTAGTGCTGATCTCATCTAATACTGCCGTTACCTCCTACATAAATAGGTAAACCAGTAATATACTAATATAGTATATACATACTATTATGTAATATTACCGTTCCACGTATTGGGAAGTAACAGCAGTAAATAGCATTATTAAGCAGTGTCAGACAGTAAGTCGCTGTATTTTATTAAATACTGTCAAATTGCAGTATAGTGTACATACTCAAACCCACTGATTTGACTGATTTCTTTGACATTGAACTTCTGCGGTTATTGTATTTTTAATTTTTTTTTTTTTAAATTAAACAAATCAAAATTGGTCAAATAGTAGAAAATAAAAATCTGGTTTTAAACCTCAATGGTTTCGAATATTAGATATTCGACATGAATCAAGTTTTACTGTTGAATAAATTGTACTAGTACTGCTACTACCGTTTATTGCATAAATACGGTTACTTACTGTCTAATACTGCCACTTACTGCTGATTTAGGCCATATACGGGATGATATACCGGGTGCTGAATGAGTTAGCCGAACATAGGAAATTAACATGTAAAAACTTATTTATGCGAATTCCTGCTTTCCTAATTATTTTAGAGAAAAAATGAAAGATATAAAAATAATTCAGAAATATAAACTACAAATGATAAGACCATTAGATTTCATCTAACTTTTACTTAAAAGGTCAAAAAATGCTTTCGAAATTGTTAAAATTTCCATTTATCGCACTGGCCATGTAATAAATTCAATTTAATTTATATTTTCCAAAATAATTACCATATTAATTAAAATTATTAGCTCTTGAAAATACAATAAATATGATTATCAATATCAATAATTATCAATTCGTAAGTAAGCACTTTCAATCATAAATATATTTTTTTTACAATTTTAAACGTATAGGATTGCGAAATCCATACAATAAGATTTAAATGTATCTTGTAGCTCGTTATTGATAATCATATTTATCAAAATAATTACCATGGAAACTTAAAGTCCGATAAATGACACTTTTAACAATTTCAAAAGCATTTTTTGGATTTTTAAGTAAAAGTTAGATGAAATCTAATGCTCTTATCATTCGTAGTTTATACTTCTGCATTATTTTTGTATCTTTCATTTTTTCTCTAAAATAATTAGGGAAGCAGGAATTTGCATAAATAAGTTTTTACATGTTAATTTCCTATGTTCGGCTAACTCATTCAGCACCCGGTAGAAAGTGATTTAATATTTTGAGAAAATTGCCTTCAAGCCACTTTAAAAATATATTTTGTAGTCCGAGTTTAAACGATGGAAATCTCAGAGAATTAAAACTATAGTAGAACTTGGGCAAGCATAATGTCATATAAGTTCATAATAGTATAGATAGTATAGAGTCGAGTAGAGTACAATCGAGAAATTATTCTGACTTTTGTGAAAGTTTTGAGATTAAAATATAAAGCTTACATTGAATTTAAGTTCATACTTTATTTATTCATAATCCTAAGGTTGTCAATTATGAAAATAATCTGAATTCTGGATTAGATGTGGAGAGCGAATCAAAATTCGCATATACACTCATTATGTACTACCTACAATTTTTGTAGCATCCCACCTTTTTTTCTGTTCCCCGAATCATTCCAAACTTAAGACAAACTCCAGTATTTTCGAGGGCTATGTGTCACTAATACCAGTCAGAAGTTCCCCAATATGGATCCTCTTCTTGATTCTAACATTGGACAGTTGTAAAGCACATGCTCCATTATTTCGTCTGCTTCTTACATCTACCACAAATTGGGCTGTCAACCAATCCCAATAATGATAATAATTAAAACATATCCTCAGCTTCAACTATTACACTTCTTAAGTGTAACTCAACTATTTCTGCGATTCCGCATTTACCCTTCCCTTGTTATGTTCCATTGCTTTAGATTAAGGAAGCAGTCACTCTGTGAATTCTTTTATTCACTTTTTTTGAAATAAGTTCATTCTTCCTCCTCATAAAACATATTCATGTACGTAAAATCCTTAACGTGATTTTAAATTTATCTCCACATAATATTATTAATTAACAACTTTCTCATTATCTCATTATATCAAACATCAGATTCAGAAAGCTGGTACATTTAAGAATTTCAAGATGAAAGATTTAAAAATAGAACACAAAGCGTTTACTTAAACAGAAATTCAAGCTTGAATTTCACCATTAATTAATGAAATTTAGAATAATTATTATGTGAAATAACTTGCAGCACTATTCAAAGTTTTGAAAAAATAAAATAACTTCTTTTAGTGCTTATTGCTTCTGTGTGCATTAATGATTAATAATTCTAGCCGAGTGCTAACCTGGTTAAACATTATAGCGCAGCTAACGTAATTGAGATTGAAACATGAAAATTCTCGGCGTTTATATGCTTCAACAAAATAAATTTAGTTTTTTGAATGCCCTATGGTCATTACCTACTCTAATTTGAAACAAATTGAGGTAAAAATTCTACATTTTATGTGACTTGTGTTCATTAAATATTTGCTCTCGTTAAAGCTTAATTATGTAATACTTAAATCCCAAATGGCCAGTTTGAAAATTGTTTAACTAGGAGTCGCTTAGATTTCCACTTTTCCTTCATTATTGTGTGAAAATTAAACATTCATTTAAAATTTTTTAGATTTCTTTTGTTGCTTCACTTGGAAATTACAACAAAAACTTTTAACTTGTATGATTGTATTACTTTGAAAAAGTTGATTAATTGTATAAACGAAAATGAATTTATAAACACTAATGGGGAAATTATTGTTTAAAAACTTCTTTCGAGGTTTAAAGTAATTATAAATAATAAATTGAAAATAAATCCTTGTTAGATTTGTGTAAGATATCGTAATCCCTTGGATTTATAACTTTTTTTTGAAATTTTCTTATAGCCGGTTTACGATGACGTTGATTTATAATGTATTCGAGTTTCTCTAATTGAGACAATATCGTAAAATTAATTATTTTGCCATTGGTAATGATAAATTACGTGTAACATTTTTTTGAGTAAAATTATCAAATAAAACTCGAAAATATTAAATACCTGGCAAAATTCCAGTTTAAGTTTACCCACATAATTTATAAATAAATAAGATAAACATATTTAATTTATCTTGTCTGAGATATGAACACAAATGTAATAATTTTGTTCTTCGTACTTTGTAGGAAGTTGACATGCGAGTTGTCCTAATTAAGAGAAAACAGTTAAGTTGAAACTTTTCAGTTGACGTGGCGTATAGTGTCTTACTTACTTGGTTTACAATTTTCAGCAAAATAAAATTGTAAATAAAAATCGAGTCACACTTTTCCAGTAAGTGTGAATGCAATAAAATGCAATTTTATATAGGTACCAGAGGCATTTCTTTACTAAGTATTAGTATTTAGCAAATTTAGAATTTTATAAAAATATATTATTATTGGGTCGAGAGTTTGGCAAACGGTGTAGCGTGCGAGGCTACTTTAACCTGTTGAACGGATATTCCATGAGCTGTCGGCGTCGTACGTCTTATCTAAATAATACAATTTATTGTATATGATGTACCTACAAGTTTTTTATTTAAACAAACTAAAGTATGTCTAATTAAATTTATTACAATCGTAATTTTTAAATGAATATCTCTTGTTTTTAAATTAAAGTTAAATAAATAAATAAATATTTTATAACAATTTGAATTACATTATTAAATAAAATGTTTTTGCTTAAAAATTAAAATTTTGACGATGCAATGCTATTAGCAAAACCAGTTGTAAATAAACAGTAAAGAAATACAAGAAAAACAATTTATTTTTAATTAATTAAATACAGTACCTAATATAAGAGTTTGTGAAAATTAACGTAATATACAATCATTAATTTCAATTCAATTCATAAAATGTTATTTATTACAAGTTTTAATTAATGCAATTTTGATGTTTAAATATAATATACAACTATCTTATGGTAAATATTTGATATTCGGCAGAGTAAACACAGCCTCTTGCCTGAAGCTTATCTCTACATAAGGTTTATTTATGAATGATTTTAAACAATTTTAGATTTATTACCGTACGGTAAACTCTAACAAAGTCGAGTTCATGATTTGTTCATCTTTCAAAATTATAATAATAAAAATTTTCTACGAAATACACAAAAAGTAAAAATAAAAGTAATTTGCGATTTACATTAAGCGAACGCCACCGCGCGGAAAAATATTAAGTTAATCTCATACGTATAGTTGGTATAGAAAGTTTTGTTTATAAACCAAACGTTTTAAACGCCCACAAACAATATTGTGGGTTACTTAAATTTTCAAAACAAGTCTTATCTCGTAAAGGTTCGGATTGCAATTATTTTTTAATTTCAAATGTATCTCGAGGCATGTAAATCTGCAACCAACACATTGAATCGTAATTACTCTATGCTTGGGCAACTTTCTTTGGTAATACATCAATTTAATATTATTTTTTGCTATTATTTAATTTTATATCCGTTGGTGTACGACAGCGGGCGTAGTACGACAACAGGCAATAACCTGTCCTGTATTTGATAAGTTTATTAATTTTTAAATTTTAATTATATAGCTATTAATTTTCTCAAATTAGTAACTTAAAATTTATTTTAATAATGCGGTGTGTTGAAATCGATACCCCAGCTAAAAGAAGCAACAGGTAAATCTTTACAACACAAAATTATATTTAATAAAGAAAAATAATTTATTATGAAAAGATTTGTATTATATTCAATAATGATCTCATTTCTGCTTAATTTCTTAAAAAATTATTCAATTTTTTCAACTGCACAAAAAACCAAACATAATTTAATTAATAATAATTGTTGGAAACAATCCAACACTAGGTAGTATCAGTATCAGGAATGTCCAAGTCCTGTTGCTATCTTTCAATCACCTGAAAATTCCTGCAGAAACAAAATGGCGGTTATTGAAGGAAGTTACTATTTTTATTTCTCAGATTAATTAATTCTGAAGTAGACCGAAAATATTTTTTCTTTCGCCGTAATATGATACATCGGAAAACCATGTTAAGAATTTTCCAAAAAAAAAACAGAATTTCCGCTTTGTACTTCAACCAGCAATCACTGTTAGCCACTGCTGTGGTTAACATAGTTCGTAATTATGTAATCTCCCATAGTTAATCAAACACAGTAAATTGGATAATGTACAAAGCGAAACGTAAAAAATGAAAATAGAAATTTTGATTTAGAAAAAAAACCATCATGATGGGTTAACATAACATGGAACATCTAAAAGATGCCAGCGAAGTAATAGCTTTAAAGCTGAAAAGTTGTAATATCTTCTTTTTCTTTTCTGGTGCAGTGATTTCTAAATAAAAGTTGTCTGTTGGTAGAAGCAGTAAATCAAATATCATTTAGTCGACCAATTACGTAGTTAAATTGCAAACTTCGCGATTGCGAGTACTAATAACCATAAAAATGCTGGATTTTAGAAAAAAATTAATTTTTATTAATCTTTTCACTTATATAATGTTTTAATTGTTACTAATTGCAGCTTTTCAAAACTGCGACCTTTTAATTTGTCAAATGTTTTTATGCTAAATTTTAGTAGATACTTAAGCTTAATTGTTTGAATATGTACTAAAATGTTAAATTTTTTACTTTTAGCCAATAAAACATCCCAGAAGCAATTCACTGTTTTTTAATTGGGAATTAAATTGAAAATTATAAATCCGTAATGTTTATAGACGCTTTGTGCGACTTTCTTTAGTAAATAATTTTCTTATGTGTCTATTTAATTTGTATAAGAAAATAAATTTACCAAAATATACTTTATAAAAAAGAAAGGCTTACAGAATTCACTCTTAATTATTTTTTATGATAATAAAATTTTTGCTGTTGTTTTTTTTTGTTTAACAACAAAGGCTTTAATCAAATTCTTATCAAAAAATGGATAATGTATAGCTTTTCATTAAAACTTAAATGAATATTAAAATATTTGAAGCTTCGCTGCTGGGAAGACACACAGTTCATAATAAAAAAAAATTTTATTCGGTAAAATTAATAGTTATTTACCTAAAAGTCAGAAAAATGATACATTACTGACGAGGAGCAACTTTGTGCCGAGTATTTTAAAACTCCGAGTAAAGTGAGAAATTTTCCTGACAAGTATGGGATTAAATTTTACCGAAAATCGTAAAAAATCGAAATTTTAAAACTTTGTTGAACAACATTTTTAAAATGAACAAAAATCAAGTTTGTCAATTTGTTGACTACATAGTTACCATAGATGGTTACTGTCAAAACAATAAAAGTAATAACGAAAAGAACGACGTCTGTTTTATTTTACTACAGTTACTAATTATTACCGGACTAGTCATTAAAATTCAATTTCCCTGCGCGTATATAAGCAGGGAAGTGTTGTTTCGATGACGATTTTCGGTAATAGTATATTACGTGCCGAGGTGGAAATGCTTCATTACAGCCGAGCGCTAAGTTAGTTGACTGAGGCGCGAAGCGCCGAAGCCAACTATAAGCGCGACGCTGGAATGAAACTTGACACCGAGGTATGTATACTATTTTATTCACAATCAGTTTGTAAACAAGAAATAATTAAAAATTGAATTAAATTATACACTGCTTTTCATTTGATTTCACTTTTGAAAATAAAAATTGTTTATCAAGTTAGTATGAAATATTAAAAACAAATTGCTGTTTATGTCAAACAAAAAATTTGTGTTGACAACTGGCAAATATTATATTAGTAACAAATTTACAGATTTGTTTTGTGTTTTTAATATTACTGCTTAAATAATTTTTAATTATTCTGGCTAAACTTAAACGTATAAAGTAACTAAAATAAAATTAGATTATAATTTAGCTTGTACTAAATTTGTATATAAATTGTACTTGATACTTGACATAACCTTAACTAAATAATTTGACGCATATTTTTTGTTAGTTTCTTTTCTTGCCATCCATGCGACATTGTAGGTCGGGAAGTGGCCACTTCCTAACCTGGGGTAGGTTGGAAAGTAAAACAAAATAGCTTTTTGATTGGTTGGCAGTGAAACTAAATAATAAACTGCTTCCCAACTTATTAAAAGTCAGGAATGTATCGATTACTAACCGATTGTGAATAAAACAAATTTCAAATCTTATCGCCCAAAGATTCGATTTTTTCAATTATTGTTATATTTCTGATTAAAAAACATTTTTTATTATTCATTTAACCTGATAATTTTAAAAATTTTAATTTCTTAAAGTTTCTTTAATAATTCTAAAGTAAATATTCTAATTTTAGAAATAACCAAATTCTTCTTAAAATCAAAAATCAAAAAAAAATCAAGTTAAAAAAATTTTATACAAAAATTATTTTTGTTTTACTCTTCTAATAAAAATTCAGTGAAAATCTTTGGCGAAAAATTATGCGTCCATTCAGGGCCGGATAAACCATGAGTTCAATGGAGCCTACGCGGCACCCAGCCCCGAAGTTCAGAAGGCGCCAAAATTGTGCTTTTTTTAATTTAATTTTGTATAAAAAATTAAATTTTGAATAAAAGAAATATCAAATCAATAACATACAGAACGCTAAGCGAAAAGTAACAAATTGGGATTTAATTAATATTTTCTTTGATTTAATTAATAAAACTTTTTATTTCGAGCTCTGATACCATTTCTGCTGGTTCTTATGTAATATTTAAGTAAACCTCCTGAATCTAAATATGACCTCCGTTTTCCCCCATCATCCACCGTTTTCGGGGGATCCCCACTATCTATTTTTATCACTTTTTGATTTTGAGATATGAAAACGTTTATTTTATCATTTACATCTTTTTTAGTAGACTCGAGAGATGAAAAGTTAAGATTTGTAGCAAGTACTTAAATTGTAAAAAAACCATTAAAAATTATCGATTTTTACGTTATTTTGCTTAATATTTTCACTTATTTGCTACATATTCCACCTTATAGCCTCCCTCGTGCCCCTCCAAACACCCCCAAATAATACAAATTTTGGTTTTCTTTAAATATTCGCGATTTACATCAAACGAACGCCATCACGCGAAAAAATATTAAGTTAGTCTAATACGTATAGTTGGTATAAAAAGTTTTTTTTATAAACCAACGGTTTATAATCTTTTAATATTTTATTTTATGAATTCTCATTTCAACACGGTTTTACGATAAAATAATTCAGAATTAATTGTACATAATTGTTGATATTTAGTAGCGTCATGAGCGCCACCAACGGTAAGGAAAATCGTGAATATTCTATAAGATATATTTAGTATTGAAAGTGTGATTTTACTTGACAAAAACCCAAAAAAACAAATTAAAAATTATAATAAGTATAATTGTACCTAAGTATAATAACAAAATAAAAATTTATAAATTGCTCGGGTCCTCCCTATTATTTACATACTAAATCACGACATTACTCTCAAATCTAATCCGTGGTGAATCACAATATCAAAATTAAATAAAAGCCTAACTATCTTTCACCAATTCCAAATCCAATCATTCCCACAGGCATTTGATATGCATATTAAAATTTTTTTTATAATATAAAAATAAATAAGTCTCTCAAATTTTAATTTTCTTTAGCTCAAAAGCAAAAAATTTGTATAATTATTCTGTCTTCTGTAGGTATTCTAGAAGAGTGGGTATTTTATTATATTCTAAATAAAACTAATTATGGTTGTTGTCTCTTCTTACTAATTTCTAAAATAATAGTCAAAAAACTACATTAAAACAAATATACATGTTTCGGTTTATAAAACCAAATTACAGTATTAAAATTAAAAATGTACTAAGGTTGTGTACAACATTTTTTCACAACTTCACAACTGAAGGTTGTGTTTGTGACTGAAAGATGGTTTTGTAAACCGAAACATGTATATTTGTTTTAATGTAGTTTTTTTGACTAATATTTTAGAAATTAGTAAAAAGAGACAACAACCATAATTAGTTTTATTTAGAATATGAAATCTTTTTACGAAATAACGGCTGAACAAACTAAGTTTAATTTTATTATATGCACTGGAGGGTGTCCACCTCCGGCCCACCCGATTTACCCTTTTGACTATAATTTTGACAGTTAACTTTCAAATTAACGTAAAAATTGCTACCAAACTCTGAGCAGTAAAACTCTTAAATAAATGTTTTTCCAAGCTTTAATATTCTCTAGCCAAAGATTTCTGCGATATGTACTGGAGGGTGTTCCACACCCCCCAGACCCCCCGGTTTACAATTTTGACTTTATATTTTTTAAAAATGAATGCAAAATAAAAATTTTAAGTAAATTTGTGATATATAGTATAGATAAATTTAAATAAAGTTAAGAATAATAAAATACGTAAAAAATCAAAAATTCAAAAAAATTCAAAAAAAACAGGACTGGATTAAAAATATTTGAAAATACGATATAAAGATAAAAGCCCTTACTTCATCTTATTTCCGTGTACCTTAATTCCGTATTATGAATTTTTTCATATTATCAAATATTTTTAATCCATGTGTTTAATTACTAAATATTTAATTATGTCATAATTATCTCTTTTTTGATTTTTTGAATTTTTGATGTTCTACGTATTGTTCTATTTTTAACTTGATTTAAATTTATTTATATTTTTATATTATTTTTATAATTAACACTTCTCTCAATTTCGCTTATAAATTCAAATTTGCCGGTTTGGATTAATATTGGACAAATATTTTTAGTCTTAATCTTAGTTTAATATATTTTTTCTATGTTCTATGAAATAAATAAATCTTTAAGTATAACAAAAATGTATTACTTAAAATCTACCAAATAAAGATTTTTTGCTGTTATGCCAAAACAATGAAGTGCAAGAAACAAACATATGAGTTGGAGCAACTAATTTTGCGTTAGACCAACAAATACGTTTTTGTTGAAAGAACAAATACATCAAACTCTCAAGAGTTTGAAAATCCCTAAAATATGTTAAATAGTTAAATAATAATTAAACAGTTATGTGCAACTTGAGTATAAGTTAACCCACGAATAAGTTTATCAAAATTGATAAGAAAATGAGTTACTTTGGATTAGCTGCTCAGCATAAACACACCCCGGACAGGCTATCTCAAATATAGACAGAGAAAATATTCATTCTAAAAAATGTTCTTGTTTTTCTAATAACAACCCACGCAACAAAAAATAGTTTGTTGGGTAAGTACGCAAAATTAATTGATTCAACTTTTTTGTTTCCAACAGCAACATTTTTTGTTACCACAGCAAAAAGCTTTGTCGAGTCTATTTTATTATAAAAAAAATTAATTCAATCTCCTTATTGTATTTGTACGTTTATTTGTTATTCTTCAGCAATAGCGATATTAGAGGTTTTTATTATAATAAAATAATGAAATTGGAATAAATCAAAATATGCCGCTCTTTACCACTACGCAACAATGGAATTTAGAAATTTAGAAATGTAGAAATTTTCGGCAAAACTTATTTAATTTAAAATACTAATTTTTATTAAAAGCAATTAAATTAAAAATTCTTGTTACAAAGCACAAATTTCATTCATAAAAAAACAAAACGTAATTGTTGGGTGCGTTCTTTTTATTTGCGTTATTCACGCAGTTATCGTTGTAAAACAGGCTTTTTGTGGTGAAAGCATTTAAATGCAAATTAAATTTTCCTTTTGTACGTTACACTTTAAAGTGCAAATAAAAAATTAATATCATTTTTGCGTGAAACGAGACAACTACTATAACTAGGAAATGCCCACCTAAGAGTACTAGTGGTCGTTTTGTAATTCAGTACCTATCTGCTGGAAGGGAAATAACTACAATCCCTGTATTTCTGTACTTTCAAAGCATTTATGTTAATAATTCAATCTTACCACAATATCAACCATTGTTATTGTACGATAAGGCCCCTGCTTTGGACATATTCGAAATTCTATTTAAGTTTCAAAATTTAAAAACTTTCTCGTTTAGTAAAAATGAGATAAAAATACACAACTGAACGATAATATTATCAAACTTTATTCAATTTCAACGAAAACAAAAATATTTAAAAATTTTTGTTTATTTAAGTTTGAAATTTTTACCGAATTTCACGACTGCTTTAATATTAATTCTTGCACGTCGTAAGTCGCATGGAAAATTCTTTTCTCGCGAACTACAAACCTAAATAATAGAACAATTTGTTTAAAAATGTATGGCGTTTAATGTACTCTCGACTTGTAAAATAAAAATTTAAAAAAATAAAATTACAATACTGAATCTAAAAATAAAAAAAAGTTAATATGAAATACAAAACTACAGTGTTATTACTTTGGTGTGATTAATTTAATCCGCCTACGGTTTTTGTTTCCTCTTTACCATTATTATTAACTTAAGCTTATCGTGTAATACATTTTATAAAATAAATGCTAATTTAATTTAATTCGCACATAAATCATTAGCCTTTGTTTAGGTGAGTGGAAACGATAAAAAACGATTAGCTTTAATGAATTGGTTCAAATTTTAGGTGACAAAATCGATCAATTAAAAATTATCTAAGTACTTGAACTTTTGCAAACAAATAAAATGAAAATCTTCTTTCTTTCTTTACAATTTGGCCACCAAATTTTTTTGTGTACTAACCCACACGCTTTTTTATTAATTTCTGTAGAAATCCCGTTATGAACAACTATCATCAGGAAATGAGAAAAGCTTTCGTAAAGAAAGAAGGCGAAGGTAATTTAAACCTGGAAACACAATTTTTGTTATCACGACTGTATTTGAATTACCTTTTGGGGGGTATTTTTATTTTTTTCTCTTAATTAAAGCAACTCTCTAATCGAGTTTTAAGTTTTCTTGAGTTTATTAAATCATCGAGTCCTGTAAACTCGAGCGTAATTTAATCAATTTTGTCGTTGAAATTATTAGCGATTAAATACTTTTTAAATTTATAAATTAGTAAAATATTATTAAACGAACGTTGGGCGACCGAAAAAATGAGGTAAAAAGATATCTTGTTATATTTTTACATAACTGGGGCGATTAATCCAATCCATTAGGTTTAAATCTGTCGCAAAATTGTTATAAACGATTGTTAAACATCGCTTTAATCATAATAAATAGTTTTGATTTGACATTTTATGAGATGCATAAAACTTGACTTAAAATTTAAACGTATTTCGTTAAACGTCGAACGTAGAATAATAAAATTTAAAAACACGAGATCGATTTGAAGCAACAATTTGTATGAAATGGATTTAAAAATTCTTGAACATACTGTAAATCATCTCAAATTATATCACCTACCCGGTTTTTCTAAAAGAAAACAACCTGAATTAATTTTGAAAATAAATTGAAAAAATTCAGAACTCTTTAATAGCTCTTTAACAGCATTTTGGCAAGTAAAAAAGAAAAACTTCAAAAGAATTCGAACGATAAATTATGTTATATATGCTTATCATAATCTGAAATTTAAATACCATACTCTGTTTTGTAATGAAAACAAATTTAAATACCACACTGTGTTTTGTCAAATTTATTTTTCATTTTTAAATTCAACGAGCCGTTAAAACGTTACATTAAAAATACGTAGTTCCACAAATTAATCCAATATTAAAAGCAATTGCAAGCACATAAAAATTGCCCTCCAGGCTTAAGAATATTAGATTATCAAATTACATTTTTTCCAAAATATTTCTTGCCTATTTCTGAATTTTATTAACTTTAAATTTTAAAAAAGCAACCTCGACATTTTCACCAATATTACTTGCATTGCTTAATTTACTTACTGCATTTTCAATTTATATTTTTGAAATAGCTTCGTTGGGATTCACTTTATCGGAAATGAATTTAAATTTAAGAGCTTGGAAATTCGGAATAAGAAAACTTTAAAAATATTTTATTTTCACAGTTTTAATCGTCTCGAAAACTAATATCCTTTGTTTATTTTTGAATTTATTATTTTTGTTTTGATTAAATTTTTTTGATGAGGACTATTGAAGAGTCCTTAAAATTTCGCTTCAAAATTAATTTGGAAGTTTAGAGACTTTCTGTGTTCGTATTATCAATACAATTTAGAAATGGATCAGAAATAATTTAGTTTTAAACCTATTGAAAGTTTAACTTCAAATTAACTAAACAGTAAAATTTCAAAATTTGAAACTTTATTTAATCGTTTTTCAACTTCAAATATATTTTGTTTACATTTTTGTTATCCAAACGTTCGTGGTTTTTTGCCTCTCCGCAATTTGATGGCACTTTTATTACAGATTTTGATTTTGGTTGTAGTTTTAATGAATGTTCAAAATTTATATTCAAAACTAAATTAACTTTGAAACACAAATTAGTTTAACAAGTTAATATAACACACCACAAAAAATTACAATACAAAGTTACCATGCCAATTCCACGATTTTTATACAGTTCTAAAGCTCCTGCGCACCGGTATTGCAAGCAGTGAAAGGAAAATCTTTGTGGACTGGATTTCGAGATCGAGATCAAGAATTACATTTTTTTCTTATTATACTCATAAGTTATCCTTAACTAGGATTGGAAGACTTGAAGAAATGAATCAAAATCCGCAAATACTTGGTCGATTTCTGAAGAATTGAAATTATTATTGTAATTAAACAGAATTTCGTATCACATAATAGTCAAAATATAATATTATTGTAATAAACTTTACAGGCCCTTCTGCTATTGTTAGAGTATTTTAGTTATATCCTTCATTTATTGACATTTGAATTGTTAAATAAATATGAGCTTTGATTCTGTATTTACAATACTGTCTCGAATTTTCCGTGTGTACATTTTAAATATATTGAGATATTAATCATTCCTGAAAAAAATAAGGCAAACTATACAGAATATCTAGTTATTATGTTATAAGGGTTATCTTTGGGTATTAATAATGTATCTTTCTTACAACATCCATCATCTCCAATTAAAGATGATGCAAAAATCTGCTTTCAACAAAAGACACTTTGGAGAAAATTAAAACTAAATTTTCAAACAAAAATAATTTCACAAACTTCGTAAAACTTATAAGTTAATTACACGTGGCATAATTGCATGTAATAAAATTTTTATTAACTTACAAAATGACAACATAAAAAGATAGCAAAACTGAAAGCATGTTTCTGTAACAAGTTGTCTTAAATTGAACTAGTTATGTCAGTTGTCGTTAGGCAGCGGAGATGATGTTCGTAAAGAAAATAAGGAAAACTCAAGAAAATTGTTTAATTAAGATGTTAGCAAATTAAAACCGACTTAACATACAAATCCAATTTGTAACTGATAACGACTGCGAAGCAGTTGTTTGGCATTTTCCACATTAGAAAGAAATTATTTTGAAAAATTTGGAAAATTTTTTATAATTTTATACGCATAGACAATGTTTGCGTCTAATACGATACTTTTTGATATTTTGCCAAATTTACTTTTTGTTTGATTAAATAGAGAACTTTTTGTGTAGGACTCATCCGTTTTCAAAATTGAATGAAAAAACGGTGTATTTTAAACCAAGCGATTCGTTGACTTCTTTATTTTCCAATTTTCTATTTTAAGGTTGTTTTATATTCCTAACTATTTATGAAAACTAATAACTTTCAAAAAGCTGAACTTCGAAAAAATGTATTTCAATACCATTGAATTTTTTAGAATTCTGTTCTTACGGCCACGTGCAGGTAATTATAGAAACAAATTATTGTAACCACAGAGTGTTTCTGACAACCGGAAGGCTGAATCTTTGATTATAATATATTATCAAAGACGACACAATCAAAGGCTGAACTAAGACACCCATAAAGTGGGCAAACCTAAAATTTCCGTTCTATATTCAACCAACCGCCAACCAACCTACAGTCACTGCTGTAGTAATTTTTAAATTAATATTTTTCTACGTTTCTACAAAATGCGTAATGGAAATTTTTTATTTTTTCATTCATTTTTGATTTTTTAACCTTATAAGTTGATGTTGACGATATAATTTCCAATTGTTTCTGTTCAAATACGTTTAAAATCAAATATCTAAATTTCCTTATTCATTTCGTATAGGTGTTTTCAATTTTTGGAGGACTAATTGTGATTTTCGGGGACTAGGTCTCCCCCCTCCCTAGTTGGGCCTATGATCATACTCCGATATTTAAAAAAATGTATTTAGTTGTATGATTAAAAATAAATAACGGCTTCTCTGAAGCAATAGCATATTCTTAGGCAGTGGTGGATTTACCAACAGGCTTAGTAAGCTGAAGCCTAGGCCGGCAGATTTTAGGGGGCGGCAAATCTTACGTCCGTATATGAAAAATTACTTGCTCTGTAAAATATACTTTTGTGATTATAGTTTTTCAATATTCCAATTTAAATTTAGTAAATTTTACTAATTTTTTTTATTAATTATAAATTTGCAAGTCCGCCACTGCCCCAGCGTATGCTATGGTAACAGAAACTTTTAAAAACGCAAAGGGTAGAAATAATCCAGGGGGTCTGGGGAGCATGGAATGCCCTCCAGTGCACTATTTGCTCTTTCTTCGCGGGTTATTCAGTTATCAATGTTTCGAGATATTTCCCATCGAGATAATTAACAATCAATGCACTGGAGGGCGTTCCACGCCCCCCAGACCCCCCGGATTGACACTTTTATTTTATGATATTATGGGGCAACCTACATAAACGCACACAACGATTCCGGAGGGCATTCCATGCCCCATATTTTTAAAAATCCCAGTTTTTTACTTTAAATACTAAAATGTTTTAATACAGGCAGAGTTGGCTGTGCCTAGGGTGGCAGATTTTAGGGAGCGACAAATATTACAATTTAAATTTAGTAAATTTTACTCATTTTTTTTTATTAATCATTGCTATAATTTGAAAAACTAGGGTATCCAGTTTCAGAGGTCAGTAGGGGCGGCAAAAATTGAATAGCCTACTGGCGGCAAATTTGCGAATCCACCACTATTCTTAGGATTCTGTAATTACTCTTTCCTCATTTGGTTCCTTAAAATTTGCCAGTAGTCCTTCATCGATTTTAAAATTGCAAAATCTTGAAAAACTATTAAATATAGAAATACATCCCAATAGCTTTCTATTTTATACCACGATGAACTTACAATAAAATACAAGAGAAAGTATAGGCTATACCAGCGATTCTCAATCTAGGGGTCGCAGAAAATTTAGCGATTTTTCACAAAATGAGTTTTGAATTTGAATTGGAAATTAATAACCTAAATTTTAAGATTTCCCTTGCTCAAACAATAATTGAATATAGGATTGATAAACTCATATCAAAACATCAAGATCTAGAAAGTTATTAATAAGTAAAAAAAAGTACAAGTTGAGTATTTGTGTTTTTTTTTAGATAATATGTATCTTTAACTGATGACTAGAGCTCGGATTTATATGCAACAAAACACTTGAAAATATGTGCATATACGTATGTGCACCGAATTTTCTAAAAAAGTGCACTAAAATTGATAAAAATAGATAAAATATGCATTCATATGCAAACTAAAAAATATTAAAAAATATATAATTTTTCAATCTTTTTTCCAAATTTTTAATAAATACTACCTAGATTTATAAAATTTAATAATGTTAATGTTCTATACTCCACAAGAAATTAAACTACAATATACAATTTGTACAGAGCCGTACCCACATACATCACAGTTAATAATAAATCTGGAAGAATTATATAAAATTTACAACATTTTGCATATTTTTAACATTTGGTGCACATCTGAATAAATAATGTATATTTGGGACACTCTTTTTGAAGAACTTTAATAGAAGAAATAAAAAGTTATAAATTTTGCGAATTTAAGCAATTATTTTTTTTAATTACAAGAATTTAATTTTTTATTTAAAAAATTATTTATTTTTTTATTTATTTAAAAAATTATAAAAATTAAATTGCTTAAAATTAAATAAAATAATTGTTAAAATTGGAAAATTTAATAATAATTTTTTATTTTTTCTATTAAAATTTTTCAAAAAACCACCAAAAGTGACCCAAATATGCACAAATATGCATTATTTGATCAAATATGCACCAAATGTTGAAAATATGCATTTTGGCAAGCAATTTTTCGGTTTCGTTTTTACCTAATTTGTCCAGATTTCAAAACAAATCTGTTGGCATATCAATATTATAGAATTTTTATTCTATTTATACTATTTTTTATTACTACATTGTTGGGGTCGCAGAAAATAAGCAAGAAAATTTGGAGGAAGCGTTGTAAAAAGGTTCGGAACCGCTGCATACAATAATAATTATTAGTATAGATCCCCCGTAGTTGTACTTGTTCTGAAAGACCTGATTAATAAAATCAACCGTGAAATCTGCACATAAATCTTCGGTCTTTGAGATTTAAAATTAAGAACTTGAAATTTTACGAAACTTTAAATTTTAATCTGTGCGTTTAAAAAAAATACATTTCTTCTCTTTGCTTCATGTTTTTTAAGAAAAAATCATAGAAAATTATGAAGGATTTATTAATATTACTATAATAAAAAATTTACAAATTAGATATCATGATGAAAACTATTTAAGAAATTTGGAAAATAAAACGGCTGAAACTGGAAATTTGGGATATTTTGGTTTCATTCCGCATCCTGGTTGCATCCGATGTACTGCTGTAATCCAGTTGAAAATTGTTATTTACATAGTTTATAGCAGCCTTCGCCATCCTATTAGTCCTCAAAGAAATTTTGAATTTTGAAATTCAAAAAAATCCAAAATCCAAATGTTAGTTTTTTTTTTACTTATGTTCCAAAGTAGCTGCACGGGTAGTGGTTCAATACCCATTTTGTACTGAAGCTCTAGGCTTATTGTACCCCGTTTTCCTTTTAGATGTTAAGGAAAGTTATTAGTATTTCGATCCACAGTTTGATGTTCACCAGAGGGCTGAGCTAAGAAATTCTGGCGAGTCCGGGATTTGAACCTAGAATTTCCGCTCATAACTCAACTAGTGATCACATCAAGACACCACTGTAGTCATATTAACGTTATGTTAGTTGCCCGCAAGTTTTGGAACTAAGATTTTAGTATTCAATAAAAATCCAAACGGTTAGCGACCGCTGGTTTATAGAATACGGTCTCAAGTCTCAAAGTTTATACAAATAACCATTTTACGAATAAAGTCCGTCTTTCCTCCCATAACGCACATTCGATTGGTGTATTTTAAATAATTAAACTAAGATAATGGGTAGATTACGGGAAAATGATGGATCAGTGCGGCCTTCAGGCCGCACAACTCGGACAATCTAGTAATAATATATTATAAAAAAACAGAATTTTTTCTTCCAAAAAAACAACATTCTAGCTGCATTAGCTTTAGTCCGCAGTAGTAATAATGTATAAATTTTCGACCTACCAGGGTGCTGTATATGCGACGCTCGCGGGCCCCCGGCTAAAATGGCCCCCAGTTGCACTATTTAATTTTTTTAATTAATTAATTTAAGTTTTAATTTTCACAATGAAATACAATATTTTGGCAGTCTTTTCTTATTGAGGTAAACAAAGTGGGCATCATTTATCATCAATAGCGGCCGGATTATATGCAATAGGGAACCCGATATCTGGTATGCGGCATGCAATTTATGCATAAAGATAAGATATTTTGTACACATTATAAATTATATGAGGCATACCGCATACCAGATATCGGGATCCCTATTGCATATAATCCAGTCTCTAATCATCAATAATTCAATGTTCCCACGAAATTTTCAAAATCAAATCCTGACATTTCCAGGTTTTCCCTGTCAAAGAATAAAAATTTCCATAACATTTCGATTAATCAGAAAATAAAAAGACAAAAAAGATCTTAATTTTAAAATTAAACTAAAATCAGTAATTTTAATTAAAAAAATTGAATTTTTAAATTAATTAGGTACTAAAACTAAAAGCAGATCTAAGCAAAGTTCATGGATGGGGGAATAAATATATTATGTATTTTGATAAGAATGTAGCTATATTTTTAAAATTTTAACAAATTGTAGTAAATTTTTTTGGTTTTTATGATTTATGAGTGAGGGGGGTGTTGATATTCCGTTATAACTGCCTTTGCCTGGCAATCTTAGAAAAGGGGAAATTTAGAATATTCTAGAAAATCTTAGGATAGCCAATAGCCAAGGAAATCTCAGAAATTTGAAAATGGAAAAAAAAGAATTAATTTATGAATTTTTCCAAGATTTCCTTAGGAAGAAAATGGTATTCTAAAGTTTTACTAAGATTTTTTCATAGAATTTCCTAAGATATCCTAAAATTTGCTTGGATTTCTTTTCACTTTTGTATATCACGATTTTCTCTTCTGTTTTCCAGTTAGTACAAAACTAAGGGAAAAAATTGTGTGTACTAGTGAAGGGAAATCTGAAGAAACTCTGGAAAATTCCAAGACATCTCAAGAAAATCTTAGGATATTCTAGGAAATGGAAAATTCTAAAGTATCTTAAGATATCTCAAAAATTCCAGAAAATTTTAAAGCCAATGAAATTTCAGAAAATGGAAAAATCTTCCATTCCTTTCTCAAATTTCTGCTGATTTCCCTTTAGTTTTGCATATGACAATTTCTCAATCATTTTTCCACTTAGTAAAAAAAACGAGCGAGAAATTTGAAGAAATCGGGAAAAATTTTAAGAAATCCCAAAAAAAATTTAGGAAATCTTAGAAAAATATCCAAAAAAATCTCGGAAAAATCTAAAAATTTTCAAGATTTTAGAAAACCTTGCGAAGAGGGGAATCACAGAAAATTCTAGGATATTTTAGGAAATCTAGACAATCTTAAAAAAATCAAGGAAATCTCAGATAATTGAAAAATTAAAAAACTGATCTAAATATTTTTGATAAGAATTAAGGTATAATTTTCAAATTTTAATAACTTAAATTCTCTATATTACTTACTCGTCTCTATATCCGCTCTTATTTGGAAGGAATTCCGAGTCCTGTATACAAAATTGTTCTTTTTTGTCTTTTATAAAAGCAGGGCTCCCGTTAACAACTTCGCACACGGGTGCCTCACCTGATTGTTACGCCACTGATTAAAAACATTTCCGAAAGTTGCTCCAACTTAAAATTCCAGATCAAGAAAAATACAGATTTTTATGTATTAGTTAAATAAGTAAAATTAAATTAACGGAATCTAAATTAAAATAAATATATGATATGATGTTAACTATTGGACTTCTAGAAGACAACTGCGACCTGCCAAATTCGCTTATTGCGAAATTTAAAATAAAAATTGATGTTGAGCCTGAATTTAATCGCTTTATTTTAATACTCCTATCTTACAAATTCTACAAGAATTTTAAATTGAATTGAGTTAATTAGAGCCTAATTTAAAAACAGATTTCTGCCATTCTAAAGAAGCACTTTCCGACTTCGGTCATTTTCGGGAATTTCTATAGTTTCATAATTTTCGATAATTTAGGAATTACGTTAACTCTAAAATTCTGCCTTTTTAGATTCATAACTTTCGAGTATGGGCCGCCACAAAATTAATTTTACTAAATGCAATTTTGCATTGCATGCATAAAATGTAATTTTAATATTTTGGCTGTAACAGCAAATTATTCCGAAAGCACTTGTACAACATAAAGACACGCCATGGGCATGGGCAAGACTTTTGCTTTTATAAAGCAACCAATTAAATAATTATTGCATTACGTTTTTTTGACCTTTTTTAATAATTCATAAAATTTTAAGTTTGCATTTGTAATTATAATTTCATTAAAAAAAATTAATTCGTGGACCCTGTTTATTTTTATTTATTCGTATAAATATTAATTCGTACATAAATGTTTTCGTCTAAATTATAGAAGTTATTGGCCACTGAGTGATTTCAAGTGCAAAATCCTGCCTTCGTCCTTAGAGTTCCTGTTATAATGCTATATAATTTATTTCAAACAACCAAGTTTTCATAATTAGGTGTCGAGTGTTTTTAAATAATTTCTTGTAATTGAAGTAAATTAACTTTACACTAATTATTATAGTTTCTATATAACCGATAACTTGAGTGTTACTACCGAGTTATCGTAGTAGATAATTAATACATTTCGAATTGTAAGTTATTTAAGTTACAACTCACAAGGTAGTACCTACTAATTAAAGCAAAATCACATTTAATTTTAATTATCAAAATGCATTCTTAGATAGAAAAGCTTACTAAATACAATTACAATATTACACTTTCAAAAATTACTACGAACGAGAAAATTAAGTTCGCTCCGAAGTTAATTGGTAAAGTTGTAATGTACATATTTATGATTTGAATTTAAGCCAAGTTTAAATATAACAAAACGTTTCCACCAAAAACACAAATTTTGCGTTTAAATTCGTAAGAGAGCTACAGAATAATCTAATTTATAAATTAAAGATTTAATTAATTACATCTAAGGCGATGCGTACACCAAACAAACCGATTTATCTATGGAAATAACCGAACGTAAACAGGAAATCTGCTGTATTAATTTTATTTTCAATTGGTCACTGGCACCTTGTAACGATAAGCGGAAACAAATGGATTTAATTTCCGCCCTTTTTTATTAAATTTGAAGTCCAAGGTTGGCATTTCAAATTGACCACTTATAGTAAATAAAATCGCCGTTCATATTGGCGTCATCACCATATTTGACTAGGACAACTTCCAAGTTGTTATCTGGTAGCTTCACGAAAAATAACAAAAGCTAATTTGGAAACTGAAAACTATAAATTTGCCAATCGACAAGCTCGATTTTCGCTTATGCAAATTCAGGCGAAAATTTATATACCTACGTGGGTATGCATTTCGGCTCACGTCATTAATGGAATACGCTTATCAGACATGCCATTGCTGTTTATATTAATTATGATAAAATAACATATAAATTTTAACTTTTGAATTCAAATTATTTTGCTGTGACTGAACCGGCAGCTTTATTTCAACTTTAATTAAAACCATGTTTGGGAAAATTTATTTCGGCTATTTGACGGTTCAACATCCAATCTTATTTTTAGCAACCCATTACCTACCGAAAGTCGGTAGAATAGATAGGTCGGAACCTGGATAGGTATATCGCAAAAACTCAATTACTTGATTTCTTCTTGTGGTAAAAAGGTTTTCCTCTTGAGTTAACAAATCAAAAGAGACGTTTCACAAACGCTCTATCCATTGAAAAACCTAAAGAATGTCTGAAAAATAATTACTGTGAAATTGTGATATTTCAAATCGAAAAGCAATTTTCATAAATAAACTAACCGTTGCTTGATGATGTATTAAATTTTACTATTTTTTCAATCACGAAATTACGATTAACTAACACGAAATTTTAATTGCAGCAAAATGAAGCTTCCCACTATTGGTAATAATGGAATGATGTGGTTGATGATGATTGTTACTGGAACTCTACTACTAATATCGACCACCGAATCTGCTCCTCCTGTACCCAGGTAGTTGTATTATTTTTAAAATTCAAGGGAAAATTATTAAAAATTGAAAGACTGCAAATTAGCAAGGTGAAAGCTTTCCTCAGAAGTTATTACGTTTATTTCAATAAAAAGCACAAGAAAAGTTAATTTATTTTGTTTAATACTCACCCCTTGCTATATTTTTAATTATAAACTTAAACAAAGGCGACTTTTTACTTTGTTTTTGCCGCCACGATATCTTTAAATTAATTTTTAAGCAAATATTAACCTAATTCTTTTTAGGTTTTAGTTTAAACAATTAAGTTTTTAATTAGAAGATATAGAGTGATTGACAGTTTCCAACCAACCACTCTGTATAAACTAGGGAGCAGCTTATAAATTATTGAATTCGATTAACTGTTGCATAATAGCATTTGGGAATCTCCGAAATCTCACCTTGGAGATATAAATGTTGTCAAACTTCGTAATTGATGTATATTTCGGTTAATGTCTATTAAGCTAATTTTGCAATTCCAGCTTAATTGCTTGCCATTTAAAAATTTTTACTGATTTCAAAGATTTGATTTTAAATTAAAAAAATCTAATTATAGATTAGGTAATTAATTTTATTTGGTTGCGGAGTTCAACCTGTGCGATTGATACTATTTCTTTTCATACCCCTATCACACACACACTGACATACAGAAGAACATTCAATTAAAATTCCATAATTTCGATTTTTGATTTTTGAGTGAAATGCTTTCTCTATAATTCGTATGGGGAAAGTAAATACAAAATAACCATAGTTAACGCAGAAACCAACTACTATAACTCAATATTTCGAATTACATCCAAATAAAATCCTAAAATATTAAGGGTATAGATATGCTAACGTTTCCCAAAAATTGAGGATGCAAGTTTCTGTCACTACTCATATTTTGTAAAGTTTTACCAAAAAAATTCTGTCTCTTTTTTTATTTTTAAATTTAATTTAAGAGAGGAAATCGGAAGAATTTGTGTAAATGTAGCAAAACATCAAACTTTAGAGAAGATGTTAATTTTTCACTTTCACTTTGGTGAAAATAATTTAATAAATTTCGTTCTTAATAAAATGTTGCAATTGTTTTAATCAAATAGTAAAGTTTTTCTACTGAACTTAAGTTATTGCTATCTCTATAGATTGATATTTCATTAAATGTAACTACGTTAATCTAAAAATTACTAATTCCCCCTAAACTAATCTTTTAGTTGGTATTTGCTACGCCATCTGTCGCACAGATTTCTTCTAAACTGCTCTCTTAATCTTAATTAAGAATAAGCATAATTTTTAAAACTAAAATATTTGCTGCAAAAAGTCTTTCACAGTTAATATATCCTGATAATCCCAGCACGCTACTGCTGCTCCTGCTACAGCGTGTCATTTTTAGGTTTATGCTTAAAAATTCAAATTTCCCGATTTTTCTTGACGAAATTTGAAAAATTATAAATTTTCTATCTTCTCGAAGTATATTATAAAAGAGTGAAAATTCTGCGATATGTACTGGAGGGTGTTCCACACCCCCCAGACCCCCCGGTTTACAATTTTACCAACAGAAAAATATATTTAACTAACTAAGATTAGGACTAACTGGGAAATTTGAATTTTTAAATAAAAACGAATGAAATTTAACCTTCGCTTCGGTAGAAAAAATTGAAACTTGAAAAGCATATTTATTTAATTACCTTACTGTTCATGGAGTTTAGCAGCAACATTCTGTTACTTTGAAAGTTAATTATAAAAATAATATAAAACTATAAAGTCAAAATTGTAAACCGGGGGGTCTGGGGGGTGTGGAACACCCTCCAGTACATACTCCAGGATTTCCTCTCTTTTGGAATACTTGGAGAAGATAGGGAATTTATAATTTTTCAAATTTCGCTAGAAAAATCGGGAAAAACTGGGAATCCCCCAATAGCGGGAAAAAATGAAATGAAAAAAAATGAAAAAACATAAGAAAACCAACAAAACGTACTACAACTTTATATTTTTTATTTTACGAAACTACATGCTCTAGGGACTGACGAGAGATCTCCAAGCAGTTAGCTGACGCATATTATAACATCTACGAATTATTTTGAATAAAATAGCTTGAGTTTACCACAACTACCTATTGTCAAACCGTATATGCTACTCATATCGTTAGCTAATATAGAGATCTAACTCGTCAGTCCCGAGAGCGTTCTATATGGGTGTTTTGTAAAGCAATATATAAAAAATAGAGCACTCTATTTTGGAATTTATAACTCTTTTACGTCTTTTGGAAGTGTTTGCGAACGTGCTGACTTCGTTAATTTTTAATAAGAAATAACGATTTTTATCCGAAGAGATGCCAAGTTAACGTTTCCCCTCCACTTCAAAATTATTTCTTTTTTTAAAATCTATTCGAAAGTGCTGGGTCCTTTAAATTTTCATTAAGAATTAAAATTGAAAGATTTGGAGAGGCCAACTTGACACCTCCTCTCGACTTTGAAATTTTTTAATTCATTCGAAAGTGTTTGCGAAGTTCTTGCGACAGATATAATTTATTTTGAAAGAGCTGGGTCTGTACAATTTTTATTAAGAATTGAAACTTTCGCATTTGACGGAAAAAATTTCAAATTCCAAAATGGAGGGGCCAACTTGACAGAGCCTACATAACGTAAAACTAACGATATATGGAAGAGTCGCTTTAATGCATCTTAAATAGAAAACATTTGAGTGACAATGTTTACTTAATTTGCTAGTCAAAAGCGAAGGTAAAACTCACAATTATAAATTGTGCTGTAGGTAAAGCTAGTACTAAGTTGAAGACGTAGTAAAACAGTTATGCTCAAAATCGGTAAATCACAACTTATCGGATATCACAGCATATTTTGATTATATCCATGTACTTATTTGGCTTATTTTGATTAACATAAGATTGTCATCCTTATAAAAAAAACACTTTCAGATGCTTTACTCGATTCAGAATATTACATTAATAATTAAAATTAATGTATTCCGCTGTTGCGACATAAATTTAAGATCAAAAGAAAATTCAGATTAACTGAAAGTGTCGTAAGCTGTACCAAGAAATAAAAATATTTGTCATAAACTCTAATTTAATAATGTTTTGTAATTTTAGTTCTGGTTATTATTCGCCCCTATCTTTTGACGGACAAAATCCCGAATACATCCTACAGACATTGGCTCGGCTTAGGCAAGCGCTCATCGCAGAAGAAGATTTGGAAAAGTGAGTATGACAAAAATTAATTGAAATAAAATTCGTTTCTCGTGTTACTGTGTGAGCTTTTATTAGCTTTTGTATATGTTTTACTTCCATTTCACCTTCAAGTTAAAATTAAAAATTTTCATTACTCCAGCGATATTGCAATAATTAATTTTGTTGTAATTGTTAAATGAACAAATTTAAGCCCATCCATCAACAGTTTTCTTCTAGACTAAATAAAATAGTGTTTTCTGTAATATCTTAAAAAGTTTTCGTCCTAACTATAAATGTAGTAGTTAAGAGCTTCCTCATCACAACTTGGATTAAGGAACAGGCAAAACTAAATTTATTGTAATAATTACGTCTCACTATGAAGCAAGTTTTCCTTGGGATTATGATAATCCGGTGATGTTGGATCACGGATCCCACCCTTCAACGGGATCGTTAGATGTTAATATAACGAATAAGGCCGTTAAAAAAATTATAAACTGCAGTTATCCTTAGTGCTTGGGATAATAACATAGTTGTTTGCATTACCCTGTACTTTAATCAAAATGTCAATTACTCGGCCATAATATAAAATGAGCAGAATGTAACGAAAAGATATAACATCCAATTTTTTCTCAGAATAGGCAATTTACTAAAGACATTTTACACTTCCATAACTTTCTATTTAAAATCAATTTTAAATAAAGACGTTAAGATAAGGATAATAAGAAATGATACAAAAATTGTGCAAATAATGGAAAATTAGACTTATTGAAAATACAATTATTACATTACTTTCATCCCAGAAACACAAAAGCATATTTTTCTCGTGGGCTTCATTTGTTTAATGAGCAAAAAATTGTTTTATTTTTTTTGATATTTTGTAAACGCTTTTTATGGTTGTCCTTACGCAAATATAATTATTGTGATGTCCTGTTTACGCACAAAATTGGTACCTACGTCTAGTGTTCGCTTTTGTGCAAGCTAATAACCAGGTGGACTTCACGCTTCAATCTCGGTTCAGCTATCGTCTCGTGCCAATTTTATGACAAAATTAACGATTGCAGGCTTTGTGGTTCTACCCAAAAACGTAACCTCAAAAATGTCGATTTTGGAATGGGACGTGGACATTCCGGCGCATTAGAGGCTCAATATCGAATGGCCATTGATTCAGCTTATTCGCCCAATGGTCCAGGCAGAAGAAAGCGTTCAGCAAGTGAATCGATTCAAAGAGTTTGTGATTTATACGACACCCTGCTATCAATGAACAGCAATAATTAACGTCCAAATAAAGTTAACTAATCAATCAAACGCAATTCACTTGGAGAAATAACTAAATAACTTATCTTGTAACACATAAATATCATTTTAAATAAGAATTAAACTATTTTAACATTTTTTTATTTTTTTTTTATTTTTTTTTTTTAGAAATTACATCAAAAGAGTTTTCTTTTCTTAAAATTATTTGAAATTCTAAAAGGCTTCGTCGCGTACCTGCGAAACTTAAAACAGAATTATTAAAGAATTTTAAATTTTACTAATTTTTAGTTAAATTATTCATCGACTTTCTTTGAATTATTTAAACATCAAAGCCTAGCTTTACGTTAACTAAAGAAGAAAACCGTCAAATCACCTAACCAATTAGCATATTTAAACGACTCTGCGGAAATGATTTTATTTCGGATATTAAGTATTAATATTCGACTCTGCCATAGCCCAAACATTCGTTTGGCAAAAACAACAAACTTCAATCACTGAATAATTAAAACAAAAAACAAGCAATTAAATATAATTAATATTATAAATTGTTTGTTTGATATGTATTAATCAAACGTAGCTTTTCAATTCAACTTTTCCTCAAAAAAAATTCACAAAATAAATTAATATATAGTCACCGCACGAACCGTGCACATGTAAATGCGCACATAAACGCTGCTATAGAAATTCAATGCCTGAACTTCATCAGTCTGCGAGCAGTACGTGCGATACGATTGACATAAAGCAATCTTACGAAGTAACTTCTGTAACAAGACCCCCTTTGCTGCGTGTTCATCGAAAAGCAATTATGAAAACTATCGGCGTGTAGTGATGGCATCTCCCATACGGTTACTGACCTTATTGAAGACTACTTACTGAGAAACTGGCAGTAATATTTCATCTCCCACTGCACGAAATTCGTAAATTCTTCAGAGTGCTGTTTTCTTTTGTAAAACATAAAAAAAAATTGATTAAAAATAAAAACTAACCTTTGTCAAGGTTGTCAAACCATTTGATCAATGTCAAATCTGTTTTAACCAATTATGAAACAGATTTTCAGGAGTTAACGAACGTCAAACCATTTGACGTTGATCAAATGCCTTGATGAAGGTTGGTGAAACCGGGCATTAGATGTCAATTGATAGATGATGGACTCCAACCTCGCTAAAAAAAGGAGAAGAAGGAAATTTATTCATGAACAGGTTCCAGGACGTGAAAACCTAAAGAGTGAAAGTAGCAGGCCACTTCATAATATAATCAAATTGGGATCTCTACTTGTATCTGATGCGTCGTCGTCCAATCTTTATGAAAAATAAAAGAAGTTATTATAAAACATTGTTTAAAAAAATATGCTGATCTAGCTCCAAAGTAGAAACAGTCGTTTCTTAGTGAAAACTGCTTACGTTCGAACTCAACTGCCACTACTTACCTAACCGCAGATGTGACGTTAGATATTCGTTAGCTAGCTTGGAGATCTAACTTATCAGTCCCGAGAGCTTATGCCGGGGGCGGAACTACCGGGGTGCGGTGGGTGCGACGCACGCGGGCCCCCAATTGTACTGTAACTTTTTCAATCTTAATAAAAATCTCAAAAATTGTAGGTGCACAACTAGATGCTATTTGAAGTCTGGGGAGGTACAGAATATCCCCAGGTCACCAGCAATTATGTTCAAGATTGTCATGCTATTAAACTGTAACTTCCGTTCCAGGAATTTTACTATATTCTGTGGGGTGTTCCACACCCCCCAGACCCCCCGGTGAGAGTTTTCACGACGCATAGATATATGTTGTATAAATATGCACTAAAACTTTTTGTTTGTATACAAACGATGTGCAGATGTATTTGTTCTAAGACAATAAAAAGTTTTCATATGGAGGTAAATCACACAACGTACACACCCACACTTTTGGGTTTTCAAAGCGGGGGGTACGGAGTACCCTCCAGTACATCAGTAATAATTACTGATACAAATTACTCTGTACAATTATTGTACAGAATACGCTCCAGTGATATAGATGTAATTTTATTTTTTGTCAAAATCAAATTTTTGATTTTACTTTTCCAATTATGACTTGTCACTAAAAATGAGAAATTCCCTGACAAAATTAGGGAAATCTTAAATTTTCCATGATTTTTCCAAATTTTCCAAAGAAATGAGAATCCTGTAATTGTAATATAGGGAACGATTAGTGGCGTATTTACGTAGGGTGGCCTAGGGGGACTGGGCCCCCTCCGTAACTAATCAATATATTAAATAACATACAATTAATTATTATTTGTTATTTAAATATTTAATAGTCTTGAACGATTTTTAAATTCAGATTTATTTAATAAATTATAATATAGGTCAAAGAATTGGGGGAAAAAGGGGAAATCGGCGGAAAAATATCCGCTCTTGTTTGGAAGGAATTCTTTGGAAATTATTGAAATTGCATCGCACAAGGGTCCCTCACTTGCTTGTTACGCCACTGGCTTATGTGCATCGTAAAACGTTCATAGGTTCTCAATAATGATAATAATAAGGATCTAAAAATACTATGGCTTAATCTCAATTCAATGAGAAACAATTGAAGTTTTAAAAAAAATCATTATTTTTATATTGATATATTGATGACAAATTCATAATATTTATTAAAATAATCATTGAATGTATAAATTTGTTCATCAATATTATGAATAATTTTGTTCATCTGTCTAAAAATAATGATTTTATGGCGTAAATCCTACATCAGCCGATTGGAAAGCGGGTAACAGTGCCAGCGGTTTAAATCTTGGTTGAGTCGAATACACTGCTGAGATCTAAAGCCTAAGGTAGATCTGTAGGAGGCTATAGGGGCGGTAACGAGATACCACCTCATTAATTAAATTCCCTAATTTATCATCTTGAATAAGCTTAGTTAAGTGATCCCATACACGGAATAGAGTATGGTACCGCAAGAAGAAGTTAAAAAAATTGGAAAATAATGGAAGAGTAACGGATCGGTGCGGCTTTCAGGCCGCACAATTTAAGCAAGCGAATTGCAAACATTAGAAGGTCGTGGCGACCGACAAGACAGAAAACAAAATACAAAAAATTTAATAAGAAACAAAATTAAAAGTTCTAAAAGATTACATTGCATTGTACACATTATGGGAACTTGTCTATCCTGATAATAAAATTCGTATCCTTAAAAGAACAGATAAATTCTGTCTGGAATGTGATGCTACCACATCATATTTGGGGCGCCGCCCTCTGAAAACGATTATTATGGTAATTCAGGCAATGACAAGTAAATCACGATCGCTTGCTTTAAGAGCGGTTATTTTAATGTCAGTTTAATTCCGAGATTAAGCTAAATAAAGTTGAACTACTGCTTTATATTTTTAACGATTTAAAGGTAATTTTTAAGCAGCCGTAAAAAATTTTCGAGTTTAAACTGAAACACTGACTCTGAGCAATCGACTGCTGATAAGAAAGTACCAGGTTTGACTCTGAGTGACTCAAGAGTGACTCAAGAGTGAAGGCCGATAAAGTGAATACTGGGAGAAATATAAATCTCACCAATTAACGCTAGTACTAAGTTGAAGATTTATGAACTAGTACTCAGACATATTTCAACACAGGTTTTAAAAAACTGCTAACTACCTGGAGATTAAATTTATTCAAAATAAAAAAACTATAATCTACCTTCGAAATAAAAAATATTCTCCTCCAAATTGAAGGTTGAGGCGTCAGGCTGATTCCAGCCTGTTATGGAAGTCACAAGGCAAATTTTCATACTCTAGATTTTTATTCAAGAATTTTTGAAAGATTTCTCTGGATTACCTCCTGGATTGCCTTAAAATTTCATTTGTTGAAAAATTATTCTAATTTCTAATTTTTTTCATTTCCTAAGATTTTTTGAAGATTTCCCAGATTTATTATTTCATCCTTTCGCAACATGTTTCCCAACAATCTCCCCGGATATCCTTGAATTTCCACAGATTTCCTTACACTTGTACACCAGATTTTTCCAAAAATTCTCCCTTTGTGCTGGAACAAAATTTGTTTAGAGACATTCAACTCTAGTGAGTAGAAGGGCTATAGACCCCTAGGACACTTTTTAGAGAATTTTTCAAATTCCAAAAATTCAATGATTTGAAAATTGAAATATAAAAGTAATTAATGTTATTAGAATTTTCAACTAAACCAAGTAAGGTGAAATGTAAACTAAAGCAAAAATAATTTGAGAGTAAGGGAAGTAAAAGAAATGTTTTTTTTTAAATTATTTACTTCGAGTGAAGGCGAAATTCTATAACTCTTAACAGTGTAAGACTATTATGTTAACAATTTTTAATGTTTTAGCTCAAAACGAGGATTAGATCTGGGTTTGGGCCGTGGATTTTCCGGATCTCAAGCCGCAAAGCACTTGATGGGTCTTGCAGCTGCAAATTTCGCTGGAGGACCAGGACGACGACGCCGAAGCGAAGAAGAAGCATAAAGTGCACTGCACGACCACCCTTTCACAAAACGAGATTATTTATTCTTTAATACTCTTTAAAGTTCCTAATTACATTTCGATTTAATTGTTTAAGTTGTGTACTAATTATGCATCTCGCTACTTCTTGTAACTTTACCGTAGATTGTAAAACTGAAAATAAATTTAATTCTGTAAAATAGAAATAAAAATTAACAACATAAAAATAAATAAAAAAAGCTACTATCCCATAGTAAATGACTAATAATTCTAAGGCACTAATTAATGATTTTATTATTTGTTGTTATACAAGATGATGACAAATTGGAATTACATATTCATTAATTAATAATTGCAAATACAAATAATATTATAATCGAATTTATAGAGAAGAATCCGCTAATTAAATTTAATGATTTCGTGTATTTCACAATAAATTTATGTATCGTGGCTTTTTCAATATTAATTATGTTTAGTAACTATAAGCTAATGTAAGTTAAATTAATAATTATTATTAAAATTACGACCTAAACTGAATAATTCAATTAACTATCATAAAATCTATACTATTTTGTTAATCATCCTGTGTAATGAAATTAAATAAATGTGTTAATTGTACAGCTGCACGATTTTATTTTAATTAAATAAAATTTTTAAACGACTTCAGAGTGTTCTTTAAATAAAATTAACAATGTTGTTTGTCTAATTACACATTATGTAATGAATACTTACTACTGACGCCGATAATTACCTAAATGCTACTTCTCTGTAGTTTGTGCATGTCATCCGCAGGGGCGGACTGGTCATAATAGTCAGTACCGGGCAGACCGGTACCGTACAGTGAACCGATCCTCTGAGGGCTCGGTGGAAAAATTCCCAGTCCGCCCCTGATCGTTCCTGGTGTTAGGTATTATTATAGAATTTTAATAGTATATTATTATATTTCACATTTATTGCAGTTTCTAAAGCTACTTGAATTATGTATTTCCATCTAATAATTTAATTATGATTCAAACAATCTGCCCCACCAGACATGCGGTATATTATGTATTATATATAATAATGAATGTATTGCAGTAGATAGTATAACAATACTAAGTATAATATTAGAAGCATAATTCAATATATTAGTATTAAAATCCTTCCAAATTCCTTTTATAGATTAAAATTTTAAATTAATTTTAAGAAAATTATAAAAATTATAAAAAAATAGGGAGGAAGTAAACTTGCCACCACCATATTCTGTCGATAAGTTAGAAAAAGTTAGCTGTTTTGAGGAAATCAAAACAAAACCCGGGCGAAACCGCG
Organism: Cantharis flavilabris; assembly: GCA_949152465.1. Classification (NCBI taxonomy): domain Eukaryota; kingdom Metazoa; phylum Arthropoda; class Insecta; order Coleoptera; family Cantharidae; genus Cantharis; species Cantharis flavilabris. Next base: position 9,965,729 of record OX424436.1, on the reverse strand, counting down.
TACGAAATCTGTAAAACTATAAGCTAAGCTGTAGAACTTTTTAGCACTGTCAGGAGAATAAAAGTTTAGATTTGTAACGTAAAATGTTGTGAAACATCCATAGATACTAATTAAAAACTTTAGATGATTTTGAAATAGAAAACAGCCAAACTACAGATAAATCACTGCAGCGAAATTACTAGATTTTCAAAGTTATCTTATTAGTACTCATGCGAATTGAGACTGGAGCAAGGGTGCAGACGTGTGAAAGTGCTAATTAAGATAAGTTATCATAATCTAGAAGTGCGATTTAAACAACTCAAGCACGTGCAATCGTTTAATCAAATTGACATCAGTTCTGCCAAACAGATTAAAATTAATTTAACAACTCGAACAATTGATAAATTCATCCTGAAGAAGCTGTTAGCAGATATTGTGTTTACTCTAATTGTTTCTTCAAAATTCAGCTTCAGCAGTTTTCTGTCACATACTCTCCTCTGAAGTTGAGTTTTCATATTTTGTAGAGTAAACAGATTGAGAACTTGTACGCGGTTGAATGTAACATTAGTTTTAGAACTCTTGATCAAACCGCTAACTTCCCATGATAATTCATTCTACACACTGTAAAACCATATTATAATTATATTGATGTAGTATTATTCAGCAATCTTCCTTTTTTTTAAATTTTTCATTCAAGAAAGATCTACTTGTTCAAAATGGGTGGGACTTAACTCAACTCTGTTAACAGTTTGTGCAATTTACACAATTATTTCAACCTCACTGTTTAATCGCAGTTTTATTTTAAATTGGATTTTGTTAATTATAGCCTAATTTTACTTAAAAACAGAGACTCTTGCCTTTTTAGACCCATGCATTTTAGTCACATGTTGCCCTATCCTATAGTGAGGATTGCAAGATCAGACTAAAATACAATACCGGTATTTCATTGCTAGTAATTCCAGATTATTATTCCCAATTACCGGAATATCAAAATTAAATTTTTTTGTATTAATAATACTGAATACCAAAATACCGATGTATTTGATGAAAGAATACTGGAATTTTAGTGTTGTAAAATATCTCGATATACCGAAATAGTAATCTTCACCTATAGGGAAGTTATTTATAAGTAGATTGATTTTCAAGTTTTACTTAAAAACAGAGATTCCTGCCTTTCTAGATCTATGCCTTTTGACATCTATTGTACAATGGGGATGCTTTTAACAAGTGAGCTGATTCTTTCATCTACTTACCTCAATTTTTATTATTCTTTTATATCTGTTGTTTAGATTGAATGTTTTTACTAAAAATAATAAAAAACCTTATTTACATAAAGTTTTAGACCTTAGCTATGTACAAGCAGTCAATATAATATGCGTCTGGAATTTTTAGAGCTTTTGGTTCTCTTTGCCTTAATTTTAAGTTTATATTTATTTGTAATTTAAATACAAAAATGCTTTTAGCCCAAGGCGCTTAAACTTACTAGGACGGCCCTGATTTCTTCTCTTGAACAAATTTCCACATTACTGTCATTATCAACCCTGACCACTTGTCTTCAATAACACCTAATAAATTTCATATTGATTTTCCTTTACTTGTCATTTTATGAAAAGAATACCAAAAACTAGGGATACTTGAAACGGAAAGTAACTTGATACAATAAGGAAACAATGTATACTTATGACCATTTAAGTGCCGACCACAGATTTATCAAATGGAACATTACAGGAGAAAGACTCTGTATTATATGTTAGGCTTTTTAACTAAGAGATCAGAAAGCTTGTCCGGCATAACCTCTTATTATTTCAATGATGTGAAAATTGATTGCCATTGTTGTGCGGCCTAAAGGCCGCATTAAGCCGTCAACTTTTCTGTAACCTCCTACTTTTTTAGGTTGGTAATAAAAATTAACCAATCAAAGGTATGTTAGGGAATAAATTAGACTTAGGTCTTAAAAATAAATGGTAGTATAAGAATTTTTCAAAAACAAGCTTTATGTTAGCATCTTCGTCCCAAGTATTCCCATCTTATTGTACTGTTCATAATTTTAGTGTACGCTTAGTGTAGTGTCGTACGTTCAGAATTTTTTGAAAATAGACATTAACTTCAACAACCCTACAGTTCACTTTTTAACAATCGCTTCTTTCTCTTTAGAGAAAGATTATAGCATTTGCAGGATTGGGGAATTGTGTGCGGTTAGTTGCAGTACCAGTTTTTAATTTTCTGTTTACCTAAAGTCAAACCTAGTCCTTCTACCCACACAATGTACACACAAAATAATAAAATGCTCAAAAGAAGTACCTAAAAGATCTAGTTTCCTCCGTTTTCATTGAGAAACCAGCTTTTTTTCCTTACTCTTAAAGCAGCATTGGTTTCCATCATTTATTTGATATCCCTTATAGTTTACTAATTATTGTAGAACTAAGAACTCTCGTGGTTTTAGCTATTAATTACTAGTAGGTATTTCAAACGGATTGAAAATTTAACTTTTTAACTTCGGTTGTGGCCGTTATTAGGGGTATGGTTGTGTAAATGTTAACCTTGCTTCACAATCATTTGAAGAAACTGCAGAAATGTATTTTTAGCTGATGCATTTTTAAGCCAACCAAGTTTACACCCAACCAATTAAAAACCAACAGTATGGCATCAAGTAGTTCAAGTCAAGGTCGATCGGATACACTGCTGTGATCTAAAGTCTAATGCAGATCTTGGTAACCACCACATTAATTATATTTCCTAGTCAGTCATCTTGGCTTTAGCTAAGTTTGATCGCCTACGCATTGCATTGTGTTAGTACTCGAAGAATAGGAATTAATCAAGTTCAGTGAAGTACTATTAGTATGAATTGAGTGTGGACTTATCTTGACAGCTAAAAACGTTATTAAACAAAAAATGAAAGGCATCAATAAAGTGCTTCGATGCCGCCCGTCACCGGCACTAAAGTAAAATAATTTCTTTAACAATAAAAAAAATGACAAATTCAAGTTTCTTTTTCTATTTTGTACCTACCTAATTTGTTGTAAAAAGTTTGTTGAAGACTTAGACCGCTCAAAAGAGTTAACTAGTAACTAAATTATTACCAGTCCAATCTTAATCAGAGTTAATCATTTCTCAAGGGCGGATAGAAGGAAGAGTAATGGGAATAACTACCCCCATGACTCTTAAAACATAAACAAAGGCAGGATTAAATGCAATAAATTATTAAAAGTATATCATTTTTATCGTAAAATACTTAATTACCCTCCTTATGAACTTGGGCAGTATCCGCCCTTGAATCCTTGAATCTTGCACATGCCAAGTTTATAAAACTTGAAAATTAATTGAAAGTTTCGCTTAGCTAGCTAGTCGAGGGTTACTAGAAAACAAAATGCCACGAAACTATTCCTAGTTACGCCGGATGCACTGTTGTGATCTCAATCTCAAGTTCAACTTTGATATTGTGAGAAAACTATGAGAAAGCATACCATTAATTACATGTTTTAGGCAAATACAGCACCCGAAGACGAATTAAATAATTATAGTGCATACGAGGTAAAGCTAGGGGAACTGAAAACTGCGGAATTCCTGGTTGTACCAAATACACGGATGTGATCTAGTTATTAAATTGAAAGAAAAACTGGAATATTGATTCTCCATCTCTCAATGAATTAATTACTCATCGTTGGAAATCAGCCTCCTTCTCTGTCACATAATCTTCTTCAGAACTGAGGTTAAGTATGGAGAACCTGTACAGTTTCAGATTCAGGCATTTAGACTCCATGGTTGCCTACACCGGCTTGGGAATTATGTCCGGTTCATACTTTCTCATTACAGTATCGATGCTTCGGAGGACACGTAAATCCATCCCTGGATTGGCTTGCCAACATCAATCATAACAGAGATCACGGGGACATCTTATTTAAGCAGTTGTGAGGACAACTTCTGGGTTCGCTTCTCTCCATTTGAACGGACCTCAGGCAGCGACTGATCGTACGTCAGCTCACAAAAACAGAAATTGCCGTATATGTCGCCACTAGTTTCCCACAAGATAAAGCACCGTCACGTCCGCTCAAGACAAATTCAAGTTTACTTTTTTCACAAAGCAAGCCAATTAAATGAGGGGGCTTTGACTTCCGCACGTCATTTCCCAGCTAAATTTTATTTTATTCAAAATTAATTTTGCTTAAATTAACATTAAACGTTTATAGTATATCTTCATGAAGCGGGCAGAAAATTTATAAACTTAAACGTGAAACCTTGACTTTCAGACGCCGTTATTCATCAACGTAGGTTTTTGATGTATTATCTTTGCACTATTTTTAGGCTAATTGTCGTTTCCTCTCTAAAAATAGTTTCGGTTGCAATTTTTTGAAAATTGAACGTTTTTGAATTTTTTGTTGGCCTAAAAATACGGAATTTCTGTTATTTTTAATTTTATAAGTTGACTATTGCGTACATATTTTAAGAAGTGTGATTTCAAGTTATTTATATCATTAAAATATTCAAGCGAGAATTAATAACGCTATGCTTGACTTATTTGTATCACAGTATCCCACTTATTATTTTAATAGTCTTAGCTCGAAAAATAACTTTGAAAAAAGCTTTTCGATCTTATCTTTACAATTTAGTTGAGAAAAAATAACTCCAAAAGCTAAGTTTCGGTGTAGTAAAAGATTGGGCTTTGTATTAGCCAAAATCAATAAATTTTAATTCTCGTGCAGTATCGTTTGCCAAAAGTTAGAATTACGAGTAGCAGGTTTTCGAATAAGATTTATTAGAAAAAATAAACGTTTGTTTTCTCGTCCTTGGCTGTTTTGGCTTGGCCTATCCTAATTTGATAATTGCACCGACCATTCGGCGAGTCGATGGCCCGACTTTTAAATTTAAAGTACATCTACAAATAATTTCGCCCTGCAACACTAGCATAAATAAACATGTTAATATATATAAATAGAAAATAGATAAATTGACACACGTTGAACTAAATGCTAAAAATATTTCCATTATCTGAGGTTATATCGCTTATATTACGTTCGATAAATTTTCAACCTACTTACCTTATTGGAGTATCAAACTTCAGTGAAATATTTTAACAAGTGGAGTGTATTGAAAACCAAGCTCCATTGAAGACGCTTCTACTATGATGCGGATTTGCCTTTTCTTGCCGATATTGGATGAAAAGAAACTCGACACAAATTCTAGGATAATCTTTTTATTTATTTTTTTAATTGTTTAAAACAACATTTGAAAACTGTTTCGCAAAGAACTGCACTAAAATGACGTTTCTCTTTTTGAAATACATGATTTTATATTAGTAGAGGACATAATACTATACAAATAACAAAATACAACAAACAGAAAAATACACAGTTGCTGCAAAACATGTGATTACATAAACGCAATGACTGACTATACCTAATTGACTAAATCCGGATAGCGATGTTCGTATAACATCACTAAGAAGAAATAACATTCAGAAATGTAATTATTTATGTACTACCCGTACTAGTTTGTTTTACAATGTATGTATGTCATACGAACTTCACAAGTAAGGCCTACCTAAGGTAAAATATATAATAAATTTTATAATACAACGCATTATATCCAATTCCAGAAATGTAAAGCACAAATACATACTTTCGTACGGGAAGACGTCGTAACTTTTACTTTTAATCTCGGAATTGAATCCACGACCATCTCGGAGTGCGGCGTAACTATCGGGGGAAGTCCCCCGACCTACAATTTCCTCGCGCTGGAGTCGGTGGTCGAAACAATCGAATGAAGGGAAAAAAGTAACAATCAAGTAGGTCTTCCCGCACTTTTGTAATAAAATACCATGATAAACTAACGAATTATTACTTGGGAGTGCGAATGAATGACACTTATGTATTCCACTACTTAAAGCAGCTGCATTCAAATTCTAAGACTTATTAACTGACATGAACATATATTGGTAAAACAGAATCACCGAATGTTCATTCATACGTAAAATACACACATCGAGAAAAAGCCATTACATCATTATATTTATAAATAATATGTACAACAATGATATATTTATGTATATATCTGCCCATTTCTTCTCTAGTTGGATCTACACATATTCTTTTTTTTTTACTATACACAGTGGTGTTTCTAAAGAGACTTCTTACGTACTAACAAATAAATATTAATTTATCATAATCTCGAAAGATTGTTAAGTATATTAATTTAAATGATGGGTGTTAGTTTTACCTGAGGGGATTCACCTAACAAAATTTAACTATTGCTTGACGATATTTAGCAGTTTTATCGAACGCTCACAAAATTGAAATGAATAAACTGCATTAAAACTTAAAACGAACTTTCATCTATACAAAAAAAATGTTAAATTATTTGGTACAGAGATTCTCGATCGCTTTTAATCCAGTTGTTGTTATCATTAAATAAAAATGTCAGTCAACCTACTAATAAGTTTCGAACACGCTTTTGTTTTTGATCTAAAAATAGTTTATGCATACAAAATTGATTACATTTTCATTTTGTAACAAACTCGAAAATATTTTTCAGGTTTTAAAATATTCAGTGTAAGAGGAAAAAATTTGACCCACTAAATTGTGCACCACTGCCAAATTTTAAATTTAGATTTTAAAAATTAAAGTAGTAATAATTCGCATTCGGTTATTTTGCTACAATTACAAATCTGTTTACGTATTAGAATACAAGAAAATTTCTGGTTTACATTTTTGTGTGCAAGGAGAGAGAGCGTGCTCTCATCCATCGTGGCGACCCAGTGGTGGTGTTCAGACCCTTACACCCGATTAAATATTGAGGTTAAGTTCAAGCTTAACGGTTTTTGGTTTTACGCATCGCCCCCACTCACACACGCGCTCATATACAAGATGTTCCAAATAAATAAGTTAAAACTATGAAAATTTTTGTTCGTGCTTATAAAATTGGAAAAACAGACAAATCTTCAATATTACGAAGCATAAAAGATTTCAACTGTCAATACGTAACGATTGTGCTCTTTTAACCAAAAATGTGACCCAATATTTGGTTTTATTATTTTTTTTTTTTTTCGTTCAGATGCTCCTCAAAAATGAAAAATCTCGGCAGCGTTCTAATTATTTTTAGAAACCTTCAGATCTAGAGATAATTTAAATATAGAATCACATTTTTTGATGTAACAAATAAAATTTCAATAAAACAAGTAATGTTTTTTTAAATTTACAAATAGATTGAGTTTGTCATCGTCTTAAATTCTACAATAAAACAAGTACAAACAATACTTAATCACCGATTACAACAATAAGATTTTCTTAACAATTTGGGTAAATATAGTATAACAAAAAATCAACAACTAAGCACATGGGATAAAATATTTATACAATTAATGGCGATTACACGATAAAAATAAAATAAAATCGGATGAAATCGCATAGTTCCATCGCTTTTTCAAATCATTAAACAGTTGTGATGATTTTTAACTTTAAAATTGTAAAAACAGGCTAAAGCCACCATAAAAGAGTCTATGCATGCAAGTTTGTGTGGTCGACTGCGCCAATAATAATAATAATAATAATAATTTGTTTGCCCCAACACCGCACGCCGTGAGATAGAGTTCTTGCAAGTGCTTTCGGTAACTTAAAAATAGTAAAATATAATTTAAAAATAAAAATAATTAGGTATTACATAATAATATATCGAAAATATGCACTCCACAATATCGACTACTTTACACATTTTATCTAAATTTTATATCAATCAATTGATTTTTGTTATAAAAACCGTTACACTTTATTTACAAATATATATAGATAAATTTAGATAGAGCTTCTTGATAAGTAGACAATTTTTTTCCATTTTCCTCGCGAGAAAAAGAAAGCAAAGCATCACAACTTGTTAACAATTTGTTACACTTTTTTATTATTAATTTGATATTTATAAAAGCCCAAAGCGAAAAATTCGTATTACTATTGTCTTTTATGGTTTGTGGGACACATTATGGAGAGTGGCTATGATTATGCACATTCACAGCTCAAGACAGGACTTTACTGCACCTAATTAATAAAAACTAAATTTACTAAAAAAATCTACGACTTAGAAATAAAAAATAAAATTCATTTACAATATGTACAATAATAAAATTGGCATTGTTTTGCCTTTTTCAAGTTTCTCTTGTATTATTTTATCTATTGCACTCTAAAATGTATTTAAGTAAAGTTGTTCAAATTACTTTTTAAATAACGATAAGGCGACAAATAAAATTATTAAAACATTTTATAATTTTATTATGTAGGTATTTGCATATCGAATGAACGATTCAGAAATTTTTTCGATGCGATGATGAAATTGCACCATTTAAAATACTAATAATAGCAAAATCGTTACTGTATATATCTTTATCAGTATATTTAATAATAATGAGAGCATAATTAATAACGCGTACGTAAGGACATTTTTAAGTAGTAATTACATCAAAAGTTGATAATTTTTATTTAATTGTTTATTTTCTAACCTTTCTACTGTGGACTTGTTTTCGTAAAACTATTTCATGGCGAAATGTAGTTTTAATAAATTTCAATATAAAATATTACGTAAACTGTGTCAACGTGATTATTAATATCGGTAAATGTATTTCTAATAGCAACCATCGGTTTATCCATGGTCTGTTTGGCAATTACTTGAAATACGCCTTAACGCGTAGGTTACTCACGTTTTATCTTTTCAAATTTAGAAAAATACAGAAGCGTTCACGTTCCAGGATGCTCGCGGATAAGGGTACGACCTAGTAGGGCTCCCCCAAACACGATAAGCAACAAAGACGTTCGTCAGTTCCATCCTTTAATTTGGAAACAGAAAAATATATCAGAAAACTAGCTCGGTGTTACCCTACACAAAATCTACAAAGCAAACTCTAAAAAGCTTCTGGCATACAAATTACAAGCATGATATGGCTAATTTCGACAGAAAGCTAATGAATGGATCCTCGAAACAAAAGCAAAAGACGTAAACTCAAATCTTCCCGTTGCTCAGCATTTAGCGGATGTGCAGTGTGCAAAGTTGGTGAAACTTGACCGGCATATATCAATTTTATGATCCGAAATAAAATAAAACCGAAGCTTCGTTTTAGTCTGTTTTATCTCGCCATTGAGATATTCGAAAAAAAAATTGGAAATCTGCCACAGAAAAGTTGGATGGTGGTTTACTTCGCAAATGTATTTTTTTGCTAGACATAATTAATCCTTGAGAGATTCCTCAAGATGGGAATTGATAATAGAATATCAAACATTCGAGTGAAAGGCTCCTGTCAAGAAGATTTCCGTGACTTACATCTGTTGAAATTTACATTTAGTTAAACGTCCATTCAATAGATGTATAACTTTGCTATACAAATCGGGTATTGTTGTCAGTGGTTCTCAAATTTTATAAGAATAACGCGGTCTCTTTACCACCTGGCGCTGTCAAAATCGAAATCTACGCAGTCTGCGTGATGAGGGGAATTTAAAATAGTATTCTACGCCATCCTAAAATTAGAAAAGGTCCTGGATTTGTGCGCTTTGGTCCGCAAGAGCTTGCAGAATATAATTTCAGCCCGCACGCGGTTAGAATATAAACTACAATGACTAATAATATAGCAAAGAACTGTGATTGTTCAAGTACTTTAGATTAACAATTCTTCTTTTAGATATGTAAATGATTATTGTGTAAGACTGAGGAATTCCAAGTCGTACGAAACATCTAATCTCTAATGGCTCCTATGACTCGAAAACGAGTTTTATTTCCAAGGCTTGAATCTTCAATCACAGTGTGAAAATTCAACTTCTAGTAAAAATAGGAAGTTATGGAGGTTTGCATGCTTTCGGCAAATAACTATGAGCCCTAAATTTTCGTTCATTGTTCCTCCAATTGTTCAATAGTTAGTAAAAAAATATGGCTAAGTTATTCTTCCAACTCTGAGAGGTCATCGAATCAATTTGAAATCGATAAAAAGAAAATATAACATTTTCGAATAGTCAAGCCCTAAACTTTTTTTTATTTTTGGGATTTTTAGGATTATTTACGAAAAATAATTTATCCAGAACCTTCGACAAAGCGTGAAAGTGTCTGTTGTGCGCACTTTCAAAATTACTCGACATTAAATAAGTGGGTAGGGGATCCTCGAAATTTTGAAAACCACTAACCCGGGGAGCTGCTGCTGTAATTTTTCATGTAAAAATAATTCCAAATAATATTATCAACGAGAGGAAAATTTGGATATGGCAAGTAATTACTGTAATTTATGGGTAACTACATAAACACTAATTTGATGTGATTTTGGTAATGCTCGTAATAATATCACATTATATGTAATTAAATTAAATAACAAATAATAATATTTAATTTGCTCTTCTAAAATTACTCCATTGTAACAAAAGCCTTGCAAAAATTTAGTATACTATTCCTATTGAATCGCCTGAGAAGAATTTTCTCCTTCAAATAAAACCTATTTTTAGATGGAAAATTTTAAAAAATGTCAAGTAAAAAAATAATGCACAGCAATTTTCCAAATATGAAAACTGAAAACTCCTTAACAGACTGAGGATGTGGATAATAATTCTGAATATGATCCTGAACGATGTAGTGTTCTTCTAATGCCGCTGTATACAAGACCCTGTCTACAATCACATTTCAATAAAATTTCAAGTGTAGCTACAATTCTATGAACTTTAAATAAGTACACGTGCGCCTATAATTAGCTACATCCTGAACTTTCCGATTTCTGTCTAGTCAATTTTTACGCAAACAGGAACAGCATTTCTTTACAAGTTCAAAATTAATCTAGCTCCCAAACTAATTAAATTAAATAATTATTTCAGGGGAATGCTTCCTTCAACCTTTGCACGACAACAAAGCAAAATCTTGATTATTTCAAGTAATTCACTATAAATTATGCAACCAAATTAATGATAATGCACTTCCTACACGTGACGGTTTTATGACGTTAGTACCTACGTTGGGCAGCTTAGTTATTTTTCCGAAACTACTTTTTCATAAAAATAGTAACTGCAATAACTAACTATAATTCTCAAGCTATTTTCAGTTATAAATTCTTAAGGATGCGGCATTAAGATGTAACTTGAATAAACAAGATAATAAAGTAAGTGTCAATTTGTCTAAAATAATTAAATGAGAGAAAAGAATGCGACAAGATTGTCCTTACTTTCCTACTTTTTGTTGTATATTGTATAAGAACTATATTGGAGGAAACTGAATTGGCGATTTGAAAACAAGTTTCATAAACTAGTATTTTATTCACTTCGGTTCATTAAATTGGTGTTAACTGTTGTTAGCAGCTTCATCAATTACCATTTGAAGACCTAAGTGGATAAGGTTGTTATGTCACAAAATGAAAATTGTGATTAAATCTACACAAAAGGGTTAGAACTTCAACTTTTTGTAGGTTTATTGCCTTGAACCAGACTCTCGGTTTGCCCTATTTGACAAAAGCAAAAACAAATAATTTTCCACTCAGACCCATTTTTTGCATTTATTCACAATTTTCATTTCTAACCAAATGAGTGTACTTCTATATCATTTCTGAATTTACCGCTTTTATTATATTTTCAAAATTTAATAACAGTTTTCATGGTAAGTATATAGGTCATTTTTGTAAGGGTACCCGAAGCCAGCAGGTAGATGTGTTCAAGTAGAGCCCTTGATCTTAGGACGAGAATCTAACAACTGTAAGCTATTCGATCACCTAAATAAAATTATATATGATCGGGGCGTTCCCAATTTTAATGTAAGGTTTAATGGTATTACACATGCACCTTTATCCAGCCAACCCCTGAAATTATCTCTTTGCATTGAATAACAAATCTTAGCTAAATAAGGTATGGTGTCCTTATTAAATCCTTTAATAATAAAATTAATCTAAATAAAACCACTTCCCACGATGGATTATAATGTGTTTTAGCACTATCAGATTTCGTGCAAATTGCAGTCTGATGATGGCGATAAAATATACATAATACAATAATAGAATAGATTTTATTTAGCTTCATTTAATTTAAAACTCGCAGGAAAGGTCTATCACGAATATCTTTAATAATATCCTGAATATTACATCCAATGTTGATATATTTTTTAAAGCAAAAAGCAATCTATCCAAGGATAACAAGCTTATTTGTTGACCAGTTCCAGTGAACAAGCAATGTCCAGTACTATATTGAGCAATTCCAGTTTTATGTAATTTCTTTTCTAAACGCCACAAAAAATTAAATAATCGCTAGTTTCCCAAAATCTTGAAAAACTTCTCGTTATGAAAATTGATTTACTCAGTCGAATTTCGTGTAGAATCAAAAAATAGAGTTTGGGAATCCCCAAATTCTAGCTTTCATTCAAATGAGTAAATCAATTTGTTTTTCCATGTTTATATAAATTATGAAAAAATTTTGTAAAAAATCCTATTGTAAAAATAAAAATTTATAGAAGAAAAAGTAGCTTAAGAGAATAATTAGTTAGTCCAACTTTAGTAATTAATAATAAAATATACTTCCAATGTAATTACAGGGTATAGGTAATTAAATTAAAACAAAAACGGTAGGTTTAAAAAACCACTCAACATTTTAAATTTCTGAAACGTCCTTGGTATAAATAAAATTATAAAAATCAAGTGATCACCGAATCGAATGTTTGTCTGACAATTGCAGCAAAATAAAAGTAGGCAATAAATTGTACTTTAAACAACAATAAAAAAATGTAATGCAGGTTAGTCCTACCGTGGTGCAAGCAAAGAGGCAGATATTTGGAAGAGCCGGTGTTGGCTGTCTCTCGATAGCCAAAAAATTGTTAAACGGTAAGTCTACTTACACTCACATGTTGGGGACGTTCAAAATTCGGCAAATTCCTTAGCACACTTTTCTGTCGACGATATACGCAGCTGTTCTTCTTCATAATCGTCGAAATTACTAGTGTCTCCCGGACCCTTGCATCTGGGAATAAAAGGCGCCTCGATTTTCTTCTGAAACACCGCAATCCAGTCGGTAGATGCAAACCATTTGTGACCCTTAATGTCGTTTACTCCTGCTTTCAAGTTGCCATAGCGTTTGGTCAAGTCGACTTGCAATAAATTACGCAGGAGATCTTTGAGATCGGAACCAAAGTGAGATGGAAATCTAACTTTGCCCGATACAATTTTTTCATAAATTTGAATAGGTTGATCGGCAAAGAAGGGTGGATAACCGGCTGCCATTTCATAGACGAGAACACCCAGTGCCCACCAATCGACAGCCTTATTGTAACCCTTGCTAAGAATGATTTCGGGTGCCAAGTATTCGGGTGTACCGCACAGCGTCCAGGTGCGACCCTTAACTCGCTTAGCGAAACCAAAGTCGGTGACCTTAAGATAGCCTTGCGAATCAATGAGTAAATTTTCAGGCTTAAGATCGCGATAAATCAGATCTAAATAATGAAGATATTCGAACGCCAGCACAATTTGGGCGGCATAAAATCGTGAATGCGGTTCAGAAAAGCGACCGACTTTTCTGAGATGTGAAAACATCTCACCGCCTGGCACATACTCCAACACCATGTAGAGGTTCGAATTGTCCTTAAAATGAAACCTTAGACTGACAAGAAATGGAAAACTGATTGCTTGTAAAATACGCTTTTCGTTTAACGTGTGTTCGACTTGTTTTAATTTAACAACTTTCTGTTTGTCAAGAATTTTCATTGCATAATATTCCTTAGTGGGTTTGTGTTGCACTATCATAACCCTACCGAACGAACCCGTCCCCAATGTTTTGATCCTGTCGAAGTCGTCCAACGCCGCCGTGTTGGTTGGATTCTTTTTCCATTTTTCTTCGAAATCTTCCTTGGCTTGATCAAGAAATTCTTTAACACTTTCAGCAGAGTCTACTTTTTTGTTGGCCGTTGCGGCATTATTGCCCATGGTGTGAACTTTTAAACCTTCCAGGGCTTCAGGTAAGTAATATACCCTCGACTGCCTGAAGCAACTAAAGTACACTTTTTAATTTTGGACGTGAACGAAGGACACAAGTGTAAAATCGTCGACGTCCTATGTCAACACAAATCGTCCAAATACATTGTCTATTTTTTTATTTACTTTTCACTCTATCAGTCGCGCCCCACGCATGCACTAAACTTCGTTTCACAGCCTTACTTAAACAAATTTAAAAATTTAAAACTAAATTACAAATTTCGTCGCGAGACGAGATTTTATAAAATGGCTCCCAATTGCCCAGGTTTTCACTTCACTTGAAAATTGGTATGGGACGAATTTCCAAGTCAATCGCGCACTTCCCACGTAATTTGTTAGATGACGCTACCAGTGCTGCTTGTGCATTTAAATTTTTATGTCGCATAGGATGTTACACAAAATTCTGTCATTTTAATTAATTAATTCTTTTCAAAATCTTGTTGCAGTGCGGTAAGTTTCACTTTGCTATCTCTATTTGCGTGATGAAAAGTAGATAAAGTGAATAAATTTAATTATCAAACTCAAACTTTCACTTTTTTCTAAAACAAAATTGTTTTTCTTCAAACGTCAAAAAAATTAATTTTATGTCATTCTTTTTATTTTATTGCGAACCAAATAAACCGGGATTTCAATCATCAATGTTACTGCAATAACAAAAAATGCTACTGCAGTGCAATTTTTGTTTCTCTTCTGATGCACGCCAACAACGAAATAATAAAAAAAAAGACTTTCTGGTTTTCTCGTTGATTAGATGAAAATCAGTCCGTCTACGTCACTGTAATATCGTTATAGGACTTTATAAATTGTTTTTGCAATTATTGTCACTCACCAGACGATCAGAACGGCGATAAGGTCTCCTGAGAGCGCGGATCCATAGGAATCAAGAAGGTGATATAGCAGTGGTTTCTAAAATTGTTCAGCTCATAGACCCTTTATCAGAGTCAAAACTTGCCCACGAACCTTGAAGTAAAAAATCTGAAGAAAAACTCCTCTGTTCTCACATTTTTACTATTTTGGTTGCATCTACCTCGGGAGGTATTTTCCATTGGCTTGCATTTCCGTTGGGCTTTCTTGCTTTACAAATTACATTACAGTCAAGTGTGCTTATCTAACTTTATAGTAATTGCAATAATTTGATCGATGTTTATTTAATTTTTTAATCATTTTTTTCCAATTGCAAAAAGTGATAAAGAAAGTGACAAAGTTTACGCGAAAAATCTCAAAAACTAATGAAGCTAATTCTAGCACAATACTTTTTTTAATAATTTGAGCTGGATGTACCTAAACCCAGGCCCGGAAGACCCATTAGGCGAGGTAGGTGACCGCCTAGGGCGGCAACTTTTTAGGAGCGGCAAAAGGGGAAAAAATTCAAATTTAGAAGAAAATAGGATCTAAGGTCAGGAACGTGCTGGCCAGTGGCGGTGATATCAATAAACGAATGTAAGCAACGCTTAGGGGCCCGGGACCGTAAAGGGGAGTAAATCCCAAAAAAGAGACAGGACGGAGAGCCGCTGCATCGGAGGTAGTACAATGGGCCTCATTTAGTTGCCTAAGTACGCGTAGAGATATCTCGCTGTCCTTCTACCTAAAATCCAGAATCCAGAAGAGTGCACTGGGGGATATTCTATACCCCCCAGACCCCCCGGATTACACCAATTCTTTTGTGACTTAAATAATATGTTTAAACTTTTACTCCCTGATGAGCAAAAATAAAATTACTTTTAGACTTAGCAGCGAAACCAGGTTTTTCCGATACCAAAGCTCTAAACATATTATTTAAGTCAGAAAGCTATAAATCACCTAATGCCAAGGTCCCCTGAAATTTTACCCCTGGTAATTTGATTCCCTGATTATTTCACCCCCGGTAATTTGGTCACTAGGTGATTTCATCTCCAAATAATTTGATCTCCGGTAACTTCACTGTATTTTATTAACTATTACAACAATTTAGAGCTTGAGCTTTGCAATGAGCGGTTCATGGGATTTTGGAACAAAGCTATAATGTCAGATACGCTAACACCTTATTGGTAAGTGGTAACGTAAACTGCTCTCAAAAATACCGGCATTTTATTTTTATTTTACGAATATCACAGCGTCGAATGCACATCGAGGGTTATCCACCCCTTTCCTAGTAGCACACTTTGCCGAGTAGGACCGGTTTAGGGAAATATTTTTAGTGAGTACAGCGTTTATCAAATCTGCCCGGAGCGGAGTCAGTTTTGTAAAATCTTGTAAAAAAAAACGATTTACACTGCATTGGAGTAATGAGTTCCACCCAAATTTTAGCATTTGAGCACAGAGGTGGTTCTTACAAAGCGGAGGACTGCAAAATGTGGTTGCAGCGTTTAATCGAAATATGTACTACTGAAGGAATTCTATACCCCACATTCATTATTGATAACCCCCTGTGCATTCAAATCTTGAGAGATCATGCAGAAGAAGACATTCAAATCGTTTTTCTGGCTCTATACGTCTTCTACTTATTAAATCCTATCGAATTGCTATAGAGTTCCTTTAAATCTCCAGTAAAACGCCAATTGCAAGATAAAATGCCTGAAGTATTTAATTACGTTAGTAAGTACTCCAAATCTGTTTTCATTTGCTAAAAATCTGTTTTCGTTTGCTCCAAATCTGTTTTCAATTGTTCCAAATCATACTGGAAAAGGCTCGGGAAAAGGTATAATTCTGCAATCTCTGCATTCAAAATTCACACAAAATTCAAGTGAAATTACCGGAGACAAATTATTTACCAGAGAGATTTAATTACCGAGTGGTGACAAAAAATTCGGCAAATAAAACTACTGATTAGTATAATCCACTAATTTTAATATTTAAAATTCTAAAGTATCAGGTAATCCCCCTAGTTCGAATTTAAAGAAGATGGGCGGCACTAAAGTATTAGAACTTCAGTAACCCAAGAAAAAATTGGGAAGTCCCGGATATTGCATAAAATGCATTCTTTAATATCAATATGGTAGGAGTTATTTTGTTTTGTGGTTGATAGATTATTATTTTTTTTTTTTTAATTAAAAATAAATAAATTTTAATTATAGGCGTAGGTTCCGCATCTGCAGATAGGGGCGAATCCAACTAAAGTTCATGAGAGAGGTTGATTTCACAATTTAATATCTGTAGTAACCCCACGCTTTCATATTGATTTCAAGGAACTTTGTTTATTTTTATTTTGAAAAATTATTTTTTACTTTTTAGTGCATATTTTGTACATTTTATTTTTATTTCTTTTTTAGAAGTATCTCAAGTAAACTTTTAAGTTATATCAGTTGATTTTTTTTTATTTTAGTCTATTCAAAATTGAAATTTTCGAACAGGTTTTTGTGGTATACACTATACAGTATACAGGACAACAGGATCTTATCCGTTATCTGTCTACCACTGACGCACATGAATAAATTAACAAGATTTTCGCTGGCTTGATCTGGTGATATTTGTTTTACCAAGTTCATGGACTCAGAGATTTATTCATTTCAAAGGCTCCCGCTTTAAATATTGTGAGATTTTTAGGTCACGTCGCGTCGTATCTATTAGAGATTTTGTTTATATCTCTTGTTAATCTATTCTTACGCGTAGTAAACATTAATATTTAAAAACTTTTCTATAAAATTTTGACTGAGACTGAGAAGCGGGTAACCGCGATTCAAATCCTGGTGGCGTCGAATTCATTGCTGTGATCTAAAACCTAAGATAGATCTGTAGGCTGTGAAAAAAGTAACGGGAAACCACCCCATTAATTAAATTCCCTAGTATGTCATCTTGGCTTTAGCCAACATTGATTGCCTCAGCTGGTGGCTTCGCATACATTGGCTCTAACCCGACGTACGGGGGGAACCAGAGTATCGTCTCTAAACTCAGTTAGGTAATTCTCATCAGGCGGGTTCAAGTCGCGGGGGTGGGCCCGGCTTAAAAATCGGTGGCAAAATTCTGTTGAGAACCCAGTATTGCAGGGTATATCGCTTTACCCTTTTCCAGGGTTACGAATAAAGTCCACAACGGCAGAGAAGACGGAGAAGAAGTAATTCGGTACGACAAAACTGGCGAAAGCCAGTTATTAGAGGCAGTATAATAACAAACAACATTGGGCAGCTGCTATGACGGTTAGGTACTGAGTTTTTGACTAAGGAAAATTAATTTCTTTTCAGAGTTTACTTCAGATGTTAACCGGCTTCCATTAAAATAAAAATCAATTTTACAATATAAAATAATTTAGTGTCTGGATTATGCAGAATCTCAGAGGCCCATAGGGGTCATGGCCAGCCCCCTATCACTCCAATGGGCAAAAATATAAAAAGCGGTCAAAAGAATGAGTACCCCCCAGACCCCCGGTATACACATTGTTTTCTGCCTTTAAAACTTAAATTTAATATCTAAGTACTTAGTTTTAGGGGTCTCATAATAAGCGCATCAGCCACCTGTAGACACAAAAAAAGACTGCGTTGTTCCATACCCCCTCCCCCCCAGACCCTCGGTATACACTCAATGTTTTGTGCATTTAAAACTTAAATTTAAAATCTGAGTACATAGTTTTAGGGGTCCCATAATACTTTAAAGCTTGGGGCTCCAGAAAAGATCGAATTTTAATTTTGTCTGCCTGGAAGTTGAAGTTAAGATGATTTTGGTTTATTTCGGTTAAGTCATGTTTAAGAAGCTTCAAGTTTCTCAGACTTTATTCTTTTTTTGAGTCTGAGGTTAAACGTATTTATTTATAATTATGTACAACTTCAAATTTTGATTGATCTGCAACTATTGGCAAACCGGGGGGTCTGGGGGGTATGAAAACCCCCCAGTGCACTACAGTCGTGCACATCAGTCACCTGTAGACAGATAACGGATAACATCCGTTTAATTATTTAATTATTCCTTTCGTGATTATGTGGTTCTTAGATGATCACAATAAAGAACATTGTATAATGTAAACTTGAAAAAAACGGGACACAAAATTAATATTACAACGTTTTAATGTCTGGGGCTTGTCACACCCCACCTATATACCGATGAGATTTTTTTTCATCTAGGTAACGCCAGGTTTTAATAAGAAAGAAAAAACAAAACCCAGTATCTAATTTTTTATTCAGTCAAATTTATTTAGTTATTCGTCCGGGCCCTTGAGGGATTCTGGGCCCCGAGGACAAATCCCCGAGCGCCCCCTTCTGGTTGGGCCAGCAACAAGAAACTACCTCATTATAATCCTAAGAAAAGTCAAAATGGCAAATACATATAGGCATAATAGATAAACGTACTGATCATGGACTTAGAAATCCAGGATCTGGTAAGAACAGAATACACAGGGCTTCTCGGGTCGTCGGATGAATGGCAAATGAAATACTATACAACTTATGCATTAAGAACGAAAATTGAAAAGCAACAAAGCAGCATAAGATAAGGATATACAGAGAAAGATAAGACGGGAAATTAGAGCAGCAAAACAGGGATGGCTTAGAACACAATGTGAGGAAATAGAGGATATTGAAAGAACGTATGATCTGCTTAATGTGCACAAAAAAGTCCGAGAAGCTGCTGGAATATATAAATCCAATACAATAGGAACACTGCAAACTACAGACGGCAAAATCATAATAGATAAACAAGAGAAAATGGATACTTGGAAATTATATATATCAGAACTTTTTGAGGACAACTGACAAGAGCACCTTCCAAAACGCAATTGCTCGGAAGATCTTCCAATAACAACAGATGTGGACGTGAAGGCAATGTCACAACTCACAACTTAAAAACGGTAAATCATCTGGGCCCGATGGTATTCATGCGGAATTCCTTAGGCTGTTCGACTAAGCTCTTCCTAAACATAATTCATAAAAGAATCCGTGGAATATGCGAAAACCACGTTAGCCACACACAATTCGATTTCCGTAATGTGATGGGCACAAGAAAGGAGAGAGGGTACAGGAGAGGATAATATAGGACTGCACAATCGAGATGTAAGAATTATTATACAGTAGAATCCGCTTAATGTGATCACTTCGAGCCAAGGTCATTTTAATAATATTAACTGATAACAATTAGCGAATTTTAGAAGACTTCGATTAGAACAAGCTATAAGAAAAAAAGAAAGAAAATGTGGCCGGTTTCCAAAAAAATTGATCACAATAACCGACTGATAACATTATCCGAGATCACATTAAGCGGATTCTACTGTAGTAACTTATGTATACTGGAACCAGATATTTGCATAAGAATTCAGGAGGAGCTTTCTGAAGACATTGTAATGAAGCGAGGTGTCCGACAAGGAAATTTTTCAGAAATCTTTACAAGATCTAACTATTGGCATTCCAGTTGACCTTTTTTTAAATTAGAAAAATTTATTAAGAAAATGAAACTTATTTTTAATAATAATAATTAAGACGATTAATGATTAGGTAATTACACCTCCTGAAATTACATTTTTCGTCTCAAATTTTGCGCCCCTGAAATTTTGCGCAACAAGCCCGGGCTTCATGGGTTTTTGCCACTGATCATATTGAAAAAATCTACCGCACAGCACTGATGGTGAATGCATTAATAATATAAGAAAGCTTACGCTGATGACATGGTGGTGATAGCAAATGACATGGAGAATCTCAAAGAACTAATGACAAGACTGGCGGAAGCTAGTCAGCGATACGGGGTATCACTAAACCTAACAAAAACAAAACACATGATAATATCAAAAGAGAACAACTACCAGTGATGAGACCACTCCATAGAAATAAAATCGCGAATAGAGAATAGATTCCTGAAAATGTCAAAAATGTTTAGATGTCGTGAATTTTCTTTAACAACGAAACTAAGGTTTCTTGCAAGAAGCTGGAAGCATTTGAAATATGGTTGTACCGACGTATTCTAAGGATACCGTGGACCAGTGGCGTATTTAGAAAATGCTTTGGGGAGGGGCAGCCAGGGCCGGCAACAGTTGAGTTGCTTGAGTGCTCGAGCACCACATCACGGATTTTGAGCACCACACGGGAAATACAAAACAGTAAATAATTTGGAAAAGAAAACACCAAACATTTGAAAAATTTGTATTTCACGTCACATAATATTATGTGAGGACCACACGGCAAATCTAAAAGATGCCGGCCTTGGGGGCAGCTAAAGATATTTTAGAATCTCGTTAATCCATTCATGCGCGTCAATTGTAACTAATCCTAATACATAAAATCCCAGCACGCTTCTGCTGCACCTGATACAACGTGTAATTTTTTGGTAAAAACACTCTGGTTGGTCGATTTTTTTACCAACCATAAAATGTATTAAACTAAGATTAGGACTAAAAATATTTGTCCAATATTAATCCTAACCGGGAAATTTGAATTTTTAAGCAAAAATGAGGGAAGTTTAACCTTCGGCTGGAAAAAATTAAAATTTGGAAATCATATATTTATTTAATTACCTTACTGTTCACGGAGTTTAGCAGCAACTTCCTGTGTTATTTTGAAAGTTAATTATAAAAATACCAAAGTCAAAATTGTAAACCGGGGGGTCTGGGGGGTGTGGTACACCCTCCAGTACATACCGCATGATTTCCACTCTTTTAGAATACTTGGAGATGATAGGGGATTTATAATTTTACAAATTTTGCCAGGAAAAACCATGAAATTTGAATTTTTAAGCAAAAATGAGGGAAATTTAAACTTTTGGCTAGAGAATATTAAAGCTTGGAAAGAGTTTAGTAGCAATTTTTACGTTACTTTGAAAGTTACCTGTCAAAATTATAGTCAAAGGTGTAAACCGCTTGGTCTGGGGTGAACACCCTCCAGTACATATTATAATAAAATTCCCACTCTTTTAGAATACCTACAGAAGACAGAATATTTATACAAATTTCGTCGAAAAAAGCTAGGAAATTTTTTGATTTTGAGCAAAAGTGAGGGAAATTAAAACGTTCGGCTAAAGCAAATTAGAATTTGATAAATTTATTTGTTTTTATATTATAAAAAAAAAAATTTAATTACCCCACGGCACATCAAGTTTAGCAGCAACTTTTTGCGTTACTTTAAAAATATAGAAAAACGGGAATCACCCAGTAGCAGGAAACGAAATTAAATGTTTAAATATTACACCGCTAAAAAAGAGATCCACCGTCTAGCTGCCCGTCCGCGGACGGGCTTTCCAGCTAGTAATTGAATAAATAAACAAATAGATAAAAATAATTTAAAGTTATTTTAATTTTAAAACTTTGTAGTAAACATTATTTTTATCAGGAGGAGGGGGCTTTAGGGGTACAATCCGAGTCATCATTTGGGGGGCAGATGCCCCCTTTGCCCGCCTATAAATACGCCACTGCCGTGGACAGACCATGGTTACCAATCGGACTGTGTTGAAAAGAATGGCCAAGGAGAGAGAATTACTCCCAAACGTAAAAACTCGTAAATTGGAATATCTAGGGCATATTATGGGAAATAACCAACGATACAGGTTATACAATGTTTTCTATAGGGGAAACTAGAAGGACCGGGAAGAAGAATATCATGGCTGAAGAATTTGAGAACATGTTATAACACAACAACTGTAGAGTTTTTAGAGCTGCGGCAGACAAAATAAGTATTGCTATGAGGATCGCCAACATTCGGAAAACAAAGAAAAAATACCAAAAATCAAAAGGTTTTTAGAAAATATGGTTGGTTGAGAATGTTGGTCAAAAACAAACAAAAAATTTCCAAAATGAAAAGTTGCCCAATTCGCTCTTTAAGCTCCGCTACGCCACTGCTTATTTAATTTTCAAATAAACAAAAATTATTATACTATAGTTATTTTGTCCTACAAAGACCTTCAGGACAATACGACAATACCATGATTATCGTGTAGGTACTTACTTCCGTGATCTTACAATTAGCCTGCTGGGGTATTTCCATTATAGGATTAGGGCGGATTAGGGGTGATACTGATAAGTGACAGTAGTAACAAGTTTATTTTTATTTCGCAAACTTGAAAAAGGATTTCGTTTCCGAATGTTTAAAATGAAATGAACCTATTCGTTAAGTCATCATTCCGGTTCGAATAGATAAATCTAAATTACAAGATTTCTCTTAAATTGTGAAATAATAATATACATTTGAAAACTTGTAGCTGTAAAATTGCATTGCATAAGAAAAGAAATTTGAACTTGTTCGAGTGCACGTGGACTCGTGCACTTAAATTGGACGAAAAAATCGTTAAAAGGTAATACTTATGCAACCCCATATCTCAATCGAATCGATAAATTTATAATTAACCATCAATAATTATAACTGCCGATAATCGATCGATTAATAATTAATTTTTTTTATTTATTCATCAAAACTCAAAGGACGGAATTGTACAACTTGAAGAATCCTTTTGATCATTTCCGGTTCGTACGATTTGAACGTAAATTTAAAGGTACGTTAAATAAAGCGGCGTTTGTTTTGTTAATATGGGTAGTAAATAGCGGGAAAAAGAATAGGATCTCACGATTCTTCAATAATAAACGAGGCTCACCGGAAGTACTCGGGGTATTTTCGTGTTGATTTGGCGCAAAAGTTACCAATCAGAGCGTAGTAAAGTAGCTTCCGTCTTCCATCGCTCTTCCAGAACATCTCTTTCACATTACCTGCGTCTGTTGAGTGTGTTCGTACGTGCTAAGCTTGTACTCCTGAATTTTCATTGAATTTTGTGAGAAATAATCGTCGAACAATAACTACAACAATGGCAGATGTTGCTAACGATATTGTGTAAGTGTTTTTTGACAAAATTATTGTTTGTTTATTGTAAATAGTCCGCTTTATCGGCGTTCTTGTTTTTGGCGGTATATTGTCAAGATGGCTACCGGTGTGGTGTTTGTAGAAAAAAGCCGGTAAGCTTGCTAACGTGGTGGGTTTTCTAGCAACCGGTTGATTGTACTCCTTCAAGGATTTACGGTTTACGTTACCGTTTAATTTATTCTCGTTCAAATTCGTTGCGCCATTACGTTCGAATTTTGACAAATTTATGCCGCGAAAAACCGTTAAAATGTCATTAAAGCGTTGAGCTTAATTTTTGATTTAAAATTTAAAAATCGCAATTTTTATTAACAAGTGTTGTCGTATTTTTTAGTGATGTGGTGGCCGAAGTAGACGCCAAGAATAAGGAAGTCGTCGACTCTCCCACCAAAGACGACAAGAAGGTGGTGGAAGACAAAAAGGACGAGAAGGAAAACGGCGATTCGTGCGAAGCCGAAAATGGCAAGGAAGAATCCGACGAGGTAGAGGAGAAAGAGCCGGAGATTATTTGTCCGATCAAGAGGAAATCGACCTCAGGAAAAGACATCAGTGACTTGACGCCGGCCGAAGGTGTTTCGCCCGAAAAGAAACCTAAATTGGACGAGGTTTCCGCAGAAGCGGAATCCAACGAAGCCGAAATCGTTGCTTAAGCTAATCGTGACCTACTTTAGTTTTTTTATTTACTTTAGATTAATAATTAGAAAACGTTATAGTAAAAATTGCATTTACTTTCATTTGATATGTACTAACATTCCTGTAAGCAGGAAGTTTTTGTGCTAGGTTACGTTAACTACTTAAGGTTTTTTATTGTTCTCTTGTGTTCTTCTTTATTGTCTTAACTTATAAATTGTACTAATAGCTGTTTAAAAGGTTGATTACAAAAGTAATGTAAAATATTCGAAAAGATGTGTCGCTGCGTTAGGCTGGTGTAGATTTATTGTTTGTTTTTAAATGTATATTGTGGTGAATCTCTGAAGCCATCTCTTAACATTGCCACTCTTGACTTTTTTGCAAAAAAAAGATGTGTTCATATCATTCAAAATAATAATAATTGCCTATTTTATACTGCTTTGTTTTTATACAAAAAGAAATCCGAAATGCGTTGTACATTGCCAAATAACAGACTAAACAGTATTTTCCATACTAATAAAGATATCTTTAATGTTAGATTTTAAAAACCATGTACAAATATTATATCTCCGGTATTGGCAATAAAGAGTTTGTTTCCACTTGATTTATTCTTTTATTACTAACTTGTCTCTTATTTTTAAAAATCTAATTGCTTCTAATGGCACTCGGCTCTTTTATATTTATAATTCTACTGCTTAAAATGCTTATCTCCAATCTAAATTTAGTAACCTTGGCCATGATGTAAAAAGTCGTTGAACTTTTTAAGAATAAGTACCAAATTTAATATTCCACTACTACTGCAACTTTTTCTAATTCCAACTTTAAACTTAATTATTCTCTCCTAGTGACATCTAATTATTTATAAATGCTAATTCATTCTATTTCCATCTTTTTCTAATTCATTGTTTTTTAACTTCTGATTTATTCGCTTAATTTTTCAACTTACATGCTCGAGTAACATTTCTGCATTATTTTAACAAATTTTCTTTATGGTTGCATGTGAATTACTTCCCTGGTCGGGCTGCCTTCCTTCCATATTTAATAAACCTGATAGTTTTTAATTCTACTAATTTTGGGGCAATTTAGTTGTTACAGAAGGTGGGGGGCGGGCTTAGGGTTGACAGGTGTTCGGTAACACCTGTAAGTGGATTTTATGATTTTCAATTTGATTTCATGCTTTTATCATAGAATCTTGACAGGAACCCATTTATCACCTTTGTAATTGAGGAGCAAATAAGGGTTTTCTATTTTTAAATATTTTGGCGGATTTAGGTAACTGCGGCGCAGTCAAGTGAAGATTAGTTTTGAATTTTGGCTATTAAACCTGGTTCTATTTTCTACGCGGGGAGTTTGAATTTCATTCATTTTTAAATATAAATTTCAAGGCTAAATGTGTTTTTGTAGAAAATTTGAACTGCTTTTTACAGTTTTTCATACCTTCCGTTCAGGAGTGGGATATCCGGTGCATTAGAGGTTTTTCATGTTTATTTTAAAAGCGGCCTAACGGCGGTTTGACTTCAAATTTGAAAATTATTATGACGCGCACTTCGCGCTCGAGCAATTTTGATGTAATAAAAACTTGTTACAAGTATATTATGTCCTACTATTTTTTAATATTACATAATGTACTTACATGGTATTTTAATTGGGCAAGGACACGCGATTTTATATTTTATTTTTATATTTTTATTAATTTAATTTTTTGCTAAAATATGTAGCCGGTGGGAATCATTTTATCCAATTAATGAAAAATAAATATTGGTTTCAAATAAAATAAAAACTGAAAAGAAAGTCAAGCATAATTGAACATTTTATATTCTAAAACGTAAAATACAGTGGCTCAAGAAAGTATTCGTACACTCCTATCTCCTATGTTAACAATATAAATAGTAATAATTTTTGAAGCCTTTTTTTAAATTTTGTTAAAATTTAACAATCTTGAATAAAATTTGTAACAAAAAATGTGCAAAAAGTTTTGCTATAAAAGTGGTTTTTATGTGTCAAACAGAGGCTTCAAAAAGTACTATTTACATTGTTAACCTAGGAGTGTACGAATCCTTTTTAGAACCACTGCATACATAACTATGTATAGTATTTATCATGTAAAGCAGATGATGCAGAAAACCGGAATGATCCATTAGAACATGTAAAACAAAGGTGACGCGCACGAGTAAATTAACGAAATTTTTGTTTTGTGGCTTCAAGTTATTGAATGAATATTCATTCATAAATAATATTATAAATTCAGTTTTAAAATTATTTGGAAATGCACTTTGTATTAAAAAAATTTTTTTTATAAGTTGTACGGTAGTAGGTGTAATGTTGATTTTATATTATGGAAAATTTCGGGAAGACATATTACTGCGTAACAATAAGGGGGCGTCCATTAATTACGTGAGGTGATTTTAGGGATTTTTAGACCCTCCCGCCCCTCTTAGTGAGATATCGTGAGATTTGGCTTGACCCCCCCCCCTTCTAATCTTACGTGAGATCTTTTAAAATGCGTATTTTTAGTGTAAATACGTTAATCTGTGCTTCATTGCATTGGATTTATTAAAAAAGCATAATTTGCTTAATAATTTTTATTTAAGAATAGTTAACACAAAATAATTACGTGATATTTGCCGAGACCCCCCTTTCCCCCACGTGAGATTCGGCTCGACCCCCTCCCCCCCCCTAAACGCCTCACGTAATTAATGGACGCCCCCTAATGGAATATTTGATGATTCATTTGATGACTCATATATGATAACATTGTTGTTATTCAAATACTTAGCAGAGTGATTTAGAAAATCTGGAAAAATCAGGGAATTTAAGATTTTCTGAATTTTGTCAGGGACAGGGAACTTTTCAGTTTTAGTGCCAAGTCAGAGAAATTAAATTTTTAGTCATGGCAAACAATAACGTAAAAAAAATTATTTAAAAAAATTTTGTTTTAAAATAAATTTTTTTTTAATTAAAATTTTTTTTTTTTGAATTTTAAAATAAATTTCTTTTTATTATAAAATTTTTTTTAATTTTAAAATTTAAAAAAATTATTAATTTTAAATTAAATTAAATTTCAAAATTATGATTTTTTTTACCCTTTTATCTTCCGTATTATTGAAATGTCAGGGAAAATCTGAAAAATTCAGGGAATTTTATTTATAAAATTTAGTGGGAACCCTCTCATTGCATATTTAGATTATACCAATCTTGATGTAGAGTCTGGGAGGTATGGAATTCCTTCCAGTATTGTCAACTGAATAAATTCACACTTTTGATGGAGAAAACAGATTTCAAACCTACCTACGTCTGCGTTTTTAAGGGCAAATTTTATAACAACAGTTTAGATTGACCGAACCTCAATATTTTGTGTACTGTTCAATATGTGATAGAAGACTTTGGTTGTTTCAATTTTTAACATTTGGCTAACCTGGGCCCATAACCTATTAATAGTTGGTCTTCTATCAGTTCAAGTGCAGATAAAAATCAAGAATGTAAAAATTCCAAGACAGGCATAATTCCTGATTATGTTATTTCTAATATTTTTGTCAATTAGAGATATTATATTTAAGTCTTGTATTAAATTACCCAGGATACAGGAGTTTGCTTCGAGGACGAGGGTGCAAATTCTGTTCGATTTTACCTATTTTCCAGAAAATTTGTTCTAAAAAAAATTAATAAAGTACTTCTGTTTTGCTTGACTCAGGAAGGGGCAATTGCACCTATTGCCCCTCGCCCCTGTATCCGCGCCTGAACCGAAGTTACGGACGAACTCGTTACTGTCCGGTAACCTCCCAATTTTTAAACCAATCCTAGTTGCGTGGTTCTTTATTATGTAACTCGATTGCTCAGGGTATGCGGCTCTAGCACTGCCTCGTCATAGCCTTTTACTTTTTTAGGTTTATTTTCGGTTTGATTTTAAGACCAAAACCAAAAGGTCACAAAATAATAAGCTTTTGAAATTCAAACTCTAGTTAATTTATGCAAAGATCGCGTTGAAGTCAGTATGAAGTGAGGTTGAGTTCGCGGGTGCGTCATAGTTGGTGGCAGCATCTAGTAAAAACAAAGTTACCGAAGGTTTTTGAGATTTATACCTATTTCCAATTTATTTTCAAAGGACATTTTATTTTTTTAGTATTTAGGTACACCAACACACCACGTCACATTTACCTTTGAAGGAAGCTTGTAAAGGAATTCAAATAAATCAGAGACGTTTCCGGACATTTCTGTATTGTTTATAAGCTTCAGACGATTAGATAAGTTGGTGAACAGTTCTAACTTATAAGTCATTTGTTTAAAATTATAGTATATTTTTACCTTCTTCTTCTTCTTCTTCTTCTTCTTGGATTTGTTAGGTTTTTTGTTTTATTGAAAATAATACACTTGAAGTTCAATTGGAAACTGGATATTTAGGCGCCTAGAATTGTGATCTTAATCTACATCCGCAATTTAAAAATCTACTAGACCTTATTGTATTTCTTCTCGGAGCGATGGTTGTCTGTAGCATGGGGCGTAGCTAATATATTCAGATAAATACCCACAAATTACATTTATTATTTAAACATTCTGGAATTAATTAATGTTAGAAGTACCTATGTATATAAACTTCATTTTATGTCATTTAATTATCGAACTTACATAAAATTAAAAATCACTGGCCTCCAGGCAGTGCCGACGCTAGGATATGTGACGCAGTATTACTGAGCTGGAGGGTGAGAATCCGTGATATTTAAAAAAAAATACTTACCTTTATATATTTTTATTTAAGAAAATATACCTTTCGAACAAAAATAAAACTAAAAAAATAATCTAATTTTAACTTTTCTGGTCTTTTTTGCAGCAAAAGTTGTCACAAGTTCTTTTTCCTGGTTTGCACCCTAGTTGCCTAGCGCCGGCACTGCCCCCGGGGACGGCCTAACAAAAAAAATCGAAGATTGGATATTATTTTGTAAATGTAAACTTATAAATTAATAAATTACTACTTATATATGGAATATTATATTCATCACTATTTTGTTTATAGTTTGTATTTTTTTAAAATTTCTTTTAATTTTTTGATTTTTGTAACTTGTCAGTTCCAAAACTTGTCTTTACTATAAAATATTTATCAAATGTTTAAAGTATAAAGTTTATATTATTTACTTGCCAGTAAATAGTATTTTAATTATTTTCGATGGTGAAATTCATTTGAGCAACGTAATTTCAAAAATTTAAATTTTTCTTAGAAAGGCGAAAAACCATTTAAGTTAAGAAATTTTTTATTTATTTTTATTCGTAAGATAAAAATTTACTATTTTGAGTTGAAGTGTGAAAAGTGGCACTTTACTCTCTCAAAACAAGGATTAAAGCAGTGGTTTACTTTTAAACGTGAGAAGATATACCTACTTAAATAATCCTTGACTTATAATATTTACGATAACAAAATATTATTTTGTTTATACTTATTACAACTTGATAATTTTTACGGGTAAAGTTTGAAGCATAGGTATATGTAATCGTAGAATTATACTTTTTTTAAACTAGTGAGATTATATATTCATAAAATATGATTAAGTAATCTCTTATTTGGAATTATCATATTTATTATTAAATTATCATTTAAATAATAATTATTTAAATTGCTAGTTAACAATTTTATTACTACAGCTCGATATTTTAACAGCTAATCTTTGAAGGGTATACATTTACGGGTTTACCTAAAATTATAAAATTAATTACTTAATACTAATTGCTGTGAAATTAGTAGGATTAAATAAAAATTCAAATAAGTTTTACTGGCCCAAAATGTTCACATTTTGCGTAAACAAATGCAATAAAAATTATATACAAAACGTTGCTCATAATATGAATAATAAAATTAATCAAATTTGGCTTTTAAAAAATCGACCTGACCCACAACCGCCATAGTTTAACTACTCATAGCTAAGAAGACGTTATTTAAAAATTGTGATCAATAGGTTCATTGTGCAGGATTTTAAGACGATCATGACAAAAGCCACACCTGTCTATTCATTCTGTAAACTTGACTAACAATGATAATTCGAATTTTTATTCTATTTCTATTCTCGTTTTCTCGTAGAATAGTATGAGTTCATGGCCTTGAGATGCCCGCAAGAATTAATGATTTTTCTTTCATAATCATATCTTGCCCCATTCTAATACGAAAACTATTGACGAAAATAATTCATCTAAAATTCTTAGCAATCTAGGTTTCTTAGAAATATTTTTTAAATAATAATTTATCTTTTAGCGAATTTTCTTGATTCAAATTCAAAACACCGCCTTTTCGCGGATGAATAGACCAATGAACGAACGGCCGGCACAAGTTTTGTTTGTCACGGTCAGCTGATGTTTTGTTTAACAGATTGCGATAAGCGACGATTATTTATAGTGACAAAATTATTGATGAATTCGCTGCCATTAGTCACAGTAAGCAAATTGAGTTAAACGGTTAAACTTGAACGTATGTGCACTGAAAGGTTATAAAAATGAAGCGGTTATCGTTTATAATTTTTGCTTTACATCTCGCCGCCTGTGCGATCGCTAAATCGGAATCCCAGTTGCTGAGGTATTAATTTTGTATATTAAAACTGGTTTTAAACAAGTTTTATTTATTTGCTACTTTCAGGGTTCCTTTATATAAAGTCTCTTCTGTTCGCCGATCGTTACAAGAAGTTGGTACCGAAGTGCAACATTTGACAGTCCGGTATAGTGGAGCCCCATTCCCGGAACCACTCTCAAATTATTTAGATGTAAGAACATTGCTTTTGTTTTTTTTTGCGTTTAATTATACCTAATTTTAGGCACAATATTATGGGCCAATTACAATTGGCACTCCTCCACAACCATTCAAAGTCGTTTTCGATACAGGATCGTCTAATTTGTGGGTTCCTTCCAAACATTGCAGTTTCACCAATATTGCCTGTCGTAAGTAATAAAACATTCTCTTTACGTTCCTTTTTAATTGCTGGTTTTTAGTGTTACACAACAAATATGATTCGAGCAAATCCAGCACTTACAAGAAAAATGGAACTGAATTCAAAATTCAGTATGGATCTGGCAGTTTGAGTGGATTCTTGTCAACCGATACTGTTAACGTAAGTTGTTTGCATGAATATGTTTGTTTATCTGCCTCATGATAAGGAAATGGGTCTCATGTTTGTTATTTGTGGTTTTGTCTTCTTAGCCAGCTGATAGGGAGTATTCCACGAATTTACTTTTTTATATTTTGTGACTCAGTTTATCACGTTATTATTATTTTTTTGATTTATGGTTTGATTACTTTTGTAGTTCCTCGTCTACAGTTTTTTTTTGGTTTTACCATAGTTTGAGAAAGAACAATTTTGTTCTTTGCCTTACAATATTTATTTTACAAGATAAGAAAATCAGCTGCGGTTGCTTAAACTGCTGACCTTTTATACTTATAATTAATTATTTCCTTAATAATAACATAATCGATAATTGAAACATGCTAAAATGTTTTCTTATTACGTTCCTTTTCAATTTTAATAGAAAAATTAATATTAGGTTAAAATTCACAAGCTGAGCATGCAATGAAAAAATTTAAAAAATATTTTAGATTCTATTTATAGTTTCTGAGATAAACCGTCGAAGGGGGAACCCCGAGGAAACTTAATTTACAGTTTTTAACCTTTAATTAGGTAGATTGAATTTTGTAACGTAAGTAGGTAGGTGGGGTGCTCTCAACACCGCAACAAAAACTTACATTGCAGTAAAAATTTACACTCATTTTTTATATTGTAGGTAAATTCATATTATTTTGGATATTATTATATAGCCAAATGTAAAAATAATAAAATTTAAAACTTTTAAATGGCAGTTTTTACGAGTTTTAATATTTACTGTTTGTAACAACCTTAAAGAAATTAATGCGTGGGGTGTTGTGGCCACCTAATTAAAGGTTAATATCGAATATTTTTCCTGTTTATTTCACTCAAACTCAAAAGTACTTTTAAAATTGATCATATTTTACCCTTTCTATTGAAGAATGTTTTTCGGAGCTTCAGTTTTTTGAAATTTACATGTTTTTAGTGTTTTGAACGGCCAAATTCTAAAAATTAAAATTTGTAGAATGCTCAAGTTTGTATAAAACTAAAAAAATAAGTTTAAGAAGAATGCAAGTGAAATTAGTATTTTGGAAAAGTTAATTCATTTAAATTGAAAATATAATAATTTGTTACAAGGTCAAAATTGTTGGTAGATAAGGACTGGGTGATAACTGATAACCAGGTGTCATTTAAGTTTGGATAGACATTTTTATTGCATTTTGTTGAAAAGTTAAATTCAAAACTATTGAATCATTTTGGAAGAATTTTTAGGGGCGAGGGGGGGGCGCAATTGCCCCTCCTTGAGTCAAGATAAACCGAAATACTTTATCAATTTGTTTTGTTTAGAACAAATTTTCTGGAAAATAAGTTAGTAAAATTGAACATAAATTGCTCCCCCCCCCCCCCTAAACGAAATCCTGTATCCTCACCTCTTAGTTGCACTTTGGGATTATTATTGAATATCACAGCTCACAGCAATTTTTCCAAATTGTGCCGACCTGTCATATAACCAATCAGAAGTGCAGTATGAAAGGAATGACAGACAAAAATCCATATTTATTTATCATAAAATTAAAAAAAATTTTACCTGCAGTAACAGCACTAGAAGTTTAATCATGTAAATGCAAGGATTGAACAAAGATATTTTTTTGAGATAGATTTCTCGAAGCTGAGGAAAATTGGTGAAAGACAGTCCGAAGGCTATAGGAATATTTAGGATTGCCCTCAAAAAGTCTTGCAGTATTCTTGCAACATAAAAACCTAAAAAGCAGTTCTAGCACTCCTGGCTTCTCTAGTGATGTTTCATACGATAACAAATAATTATTATTTTTAATAAAGTTGATCTCGTGATATTGTGTTGACGTTCTTGCTGTTATCAAATTAAATTAAACGGAATGAGTCAATATTTTTTTTATATTTAGTAGAAGACAGAAAACAATAATATATAGTAATTAACAAAAATTGTTCATGTTTTTCTATTGTTTTGTAGTTATAAATTATTATAATACAAAATATCTGTAATTTTACCTAATTAAAAAAAGATTATTCAGAAAATGAATTATTAAATTAAAAACTATTAATAATTCAATAATGTATTTGAGTTTATTCTGCATTTGCTTCATTTCAAGCACTAAAAATTTTAAATATGAATACAGGGTGCGCGTTTTTCGAGCTCCACCATGGGGATCTCAGTTATTATAAGAGATACGAGGTCGGCTAAATTAGGGCAAAGTTGCGCATTTTAATTTTTGCTCATTTTAAAAATGTTGTTCAATAATGTTTTAAAATTTCGATTTTTTACGATTTTCGGTAAAATTTAATATTATACTTGTCAGGAAAATTTCTCACTTTACTCGGAGCTTTAAAATACTCGGCACTCAGTGCCTCGTATTTCAACATTGCTCCTCGTGAGTAATGTATCATTTTCCTGACTCTTAGGTAAATAACTATTTTTCGAATAAGTAATTCTTTAATATTATATTCCTTCTCTTCTTTAATTTTTCGCTTCAAAATTCAATGACTTTAAAAACCGTAATTTGATTAAAAATATTATCTTTTATTTCTTTAGGTGGGCGGTATAAATGTAGTTGATCAAACTTTCGCCGAAGCCGTCAACGAACCTGGCCTCGCCTTTGTGGCTGCAAAATTCGATGGCATTTTGGGATTGGCTTACAGCAGAATTTCCGTCGATGGAGTTCCACCAGTTTTCAATCAAATGATTGAACAAGGACTCGTTTCTCAACCTATATTTTCTTTCTATTTGAACAGGTAATTCCGTTTGATATCTTAAAATCTCGTTTTAATCAAGAAATTTTACAGAAATCCATCTGCACCACAAGGTGGAGAAATTATTTTTGGTGGATCAGACCCTGCACACTACAAAGGAGAGTTCACCTACTTGCCAGTTGATAGACAGGCTTATTGGCAATTTAAAATGGATTCCGTTAAAGTTGGATCAAAATCTTTCTGTACAAATGGCTGTGAAGCTATTGCCGATACTGGTACCAGCTTGATTGCAGGACCCGTTGGAGAAGTCAAATCTATTAACGAAGCTATTGGGGGAACACCACTTGTAGGAGGCGAATATATTGTGGACTGCAACTTAATTCCAAAATTACCAAAAATTGATTTTGTTTTGGGAGGAAAATCGTACACTTTGGAAGGAGCTGATTATATTTTACGGGTGAGTAATTTCTATTTACATTTGATAACCTTAGTGTTATCAGCGGAAAAATTCCATAATAACCCTAAGGTTAGATCAACTTGGTTTTTTATTTTTAATTAACTTTTTTCTGAAAAAAAACTAATTTTACAATTTTCATTCCACGATTCGGAAAACCGAGAATTATGCTTCTTTGTGAAATGCAAAAATAAAAAATTTTAAAACTTTGGTCCACTAACCAGAAATTGAAACAGTCCATCAGGGATGTAAATTTATTTTGTTTTGAATAATAAAAGTTTCGGGAGTAGAAAAAAGTATTACTGTTAATAATTAGCAAATTCAAAAACTTGAACTTTGCACATCACAGAGCGTGCAATTCGGTTAGTTTTTTTGGTGGTACTAAGAAAAAATGTTTATAATATTCACAAAGCAGCATAATATATCTACGACTCTTACTGTAAGCCAACATATTTTTCAAAAATCATTTTTTGTTTATAACTTTTTATTTTCCAAGTTTTTTCTGTTCAACATGAAACCATGATTGATATATTTTCAAAATTTGAAAAACGCTGTTCTAATTCATACACATCCATTAGCTTGAAGTTTGTTAGAAGCCAAGTTCCATTATATTTAATATTTTAGGTTTCACAAATGGGCAAAACAATTTGCCTCTCTGGTTTTATGGGAATTGATATACCACCACCAAATGGCCCACTCTGGATTCTCGGAGACGTTTTTATAGGCAAATTTTACACTGAATTTGATTTTGGTAACAATCGTGTTGGTTTTGCAATTGCTGCTTGATTAGTTAAATAACCAAGTCTAGCAATAAGTTTTTGTAACTAGTAATTTGATTTCTCACTTTAAATGTAATAATAAATGTTCTCTCTTACATAATAATAATAAAAGTGATATTTTAGTTTATAATTAATTTATTTTAAAAATCTATGCTTAATAATTACAAATTAAATTACGACAAACACTTCACTACATCTAGACTGGAAATATTTTACATTTATAAAATCAAGTCTTACATTCTACATGAAGGCGCCTGCAATGTTTAAAACTATCGGCACAAAGTTTAAACAAAAAAATAAATACTTGTAAAAAAAGTGAAATATTGCCCACATAAATTATACAAAAAAATAAAACTTTTTTCAAATTTGTAATCACATTTTCTAATGATCCACACCAATATATTCCGATTTTAATTTAACTTTGATAGCCAGTTTGATACGACTTCTCTGAAAAAAAACAAAAATTTCAAAATTTTGCATGCTGAAATAAGAAAAAAAATTAAAACTTGGAAGTGTTGCTTTATCACAAAAATAATTTATTGTTGGAAAATCTCTTATTCACTTTATCTTAAGTGGCACTTAAATATTTCTAACTCAGGTGGACATTGATGCAATGGGCGTACAAATCAAGTGGAAAGTGAACTGAGAAATGTTTCGTGAAGTGAAAAAACTTGA
Source organism: Cantharis flavilabris (assembly GCA_949152465.1). Taxonomy (NCBI): domain Eukaryota; kingdom Metazoa; phylum Arthropoda; class Insecta; order Coleoptera; family Cantharidae; genus Cantharis; species Cantharis flavilabris. The sequence continues at coordinate 9,929,757 of OX424436.1, read as the reverse complement.
TCTTGAAAAAAATTGAAAAATTCATCAAAGTTGTTGCACTTCAAACATAAAAAGCCCTACTCCATCGACACAGTAATGGGGTAAAAATACAAGTTAAAACTTTTTATTTTTAAAATTAGTTACATACACAATATTTCAATCCTACGAAATTAATCAAGCTTGTGTCAACATTACAAACATGAGAAATAATTTTTATAATATAAAGCAACTAGACAAATTTAAGAATTTGTAGGTCACTGTACAACGGTTTTACTTACAACCTCTATAAACTCACGTTTTCTGGGGATTCACCGTACTACTAGACGAAGTAACTTTTTTACTGTGTTTTGATTTCTTTATGTAAGCTTCGATAAGTTGCTGTATCTTTTGGGGGTTAATCTCGCCGGATTTGTTGTGACAAATCTGGAAAACAAAAAAGGTTTAAAAGTGAAACGACATAGACCCAGACATACTTTTGGTACTGCACGCCTCAAAATGTCTTTGTACTCTTCTTTTGTGATTCGCTTTTTGTTGTAGTAGGGTTTTAATACGAATTTTACTTCTTCTACCACTCTTTCTTGACGATTTAACTTTTTCAAAAACTGAAAGAAAGGTAATGGTAAAGTAATTTTAGTTGATAATTTTTATTATGTATTGCAAAATAAGAAACCTTAACAAAAAAATAAATTTTTCTAAGTTGGGTTTTAAAACATTTCCTTTGTGCCAGAGGCTAGACCAGAAATATTTCTTTGAATCACTTAGATAGCAAAGTTGCTTGCTGTTTAAAATGATGCTAGTAGCCAACTTTCTGACTAAGGGTCGTATTCTCTAACTTTTAAGGGATCTTAACGGAGAGGATCTCTTAACTAATGACAAAACCTATTCTGTAATAATAAAAGATTCTTTAGTTAGATACCTCTCTTCAAGATCGATCTTTACCTGGCAGAGTGGTGAGGGATCTCTTCAGGTATAAGGATTTGCGCATTCTGTAACTCGAAGGGATCCATAATCAGCGTCAAAATACACCAAGTTGATCCCTTAACTGAGAGATGGCCAGTAGGTGTCATTAAGAAAATTGAAGGGTTATTTCTATTAGTGAATGTGAACTTGAATCTTGAAAAGTGAATTTATTTTCAAAATAAATATTCAATTAAATAATATTCTTGATAAATTACGCAAAAGGTATATTTTAAACGCATAATATACCTACGCAAAAATTATAGAAACGTTCTTATGTAACGATTTCCTAACATGTCTTTTTTTAAATTAAAAATTAATAAATTGATTATAATTATTTAGTAATGAATTACCACCCCACATTAATAACTAAAATTATTTATGCCTGCAGAATACTGCATAACATCAAGCAATTGTATAATCTGGAAGTAGTTATTGTTAAAAATTTGATAATTGTTGCAAAATAATAATTACTATAAATTGTTAAATTTTAGATGATGATTTGAAAGAAATTGAAGAAGAATTGAATAACGAAGAAATAAATAATAATTTATTAGGATTATTAGGAAGACGCGCTCGTAATAATATTATTCTTTTGTTTAATGAATTTTTATTTCAACTAACTATGGTTTTTGTTAAATAGCATGTGAAAATATTTAACAAATTATTATTATTTACATGTTAGGTAAATTTATAAATTATTCAACTAATTTGCATATTGTTATCCTAAAAACAATAGTTTTTTCAATTATTAATTTTTAAAAATTTTGTTAAATATTTTAAATTACCATAATTTAAATTTTGACTATAAAACTTAATTTATTTTGTTAAACAAATTTTTATTTTAAAATTTTGTTCAATTATAAATTGTCGTTTATTGTTTCTTGACGTTAAACGTCAATTATTTTATAGGTTATTTTTTTAAATCAACCAATGAGAACACATTACTCTTATACACCACGTGTACTATTACGATTAAAAACATTAGCCTCGTCATTGGTTAACGACAACTGCCAGGTACAAAAATTTACCTGAAGGATGAATTAGAGAATGGGTTTTTTAATGGATCCCTTCAAGTACCCTGTCCTTAACTAAGAGATCCTTAACTAAGGGATAATTTAGTGAATACGACCCTAAACATAAATGTTAGGTTTTTTATTAAGATTTCTCAAAGAAGAGGGATTTAGGACAAAGGCTTACTTGAATTTTCTGCCGATTTACCTTATCTTTAACTTGCATTTCCACGGCCGAATTTGGTAATTCATCGAGGATTTTTAAGTTATCTTCATCCAACTTGACTCCAACTTGTTTTGTACCTACAAATTAAAATTTTTAAACCAATGAGTTGAATTTAAGGTTTAAAACAGTTAACAGCCATATTTATAGACCATGCATTACTTATACTTAGAACGCTACTATTAAAATAGATCCTTATAAACCGAGTAAATAAGATTGCAATAAAAACAAATTCGACCTTATTGGTCTTACTTAGCACTTAATACTTGTCCATGAATCCGGCTGTAAGTGGAGAATATTATACAGGGTGAATAACTAATGAATAACTTTTGCTATTGAAAAATTATTTATTGCTAATTTTATATTATTAATTTGATTCAAACTAACTAATGAAAATCATCAGTTGTTCTTTCAGGCACGCATTTAAAAGTAAATTTGTTTTATTTTCAATTCCTAATCTTAAGTGAGTCGAGCACCACTTCCTCCAACATCATAAAAGTATATACCCTTATTTACATATTAAAGAATTTCCACCTTTTCTAAAATAACCGCTACGACAGAGCGAGATCTAATAAAAATAAACTCACCTTTACTAGTGTGATGCGATGCGGATTTTTTAGATTTAGTTGGTTTAGTTTTGGTTTGTTTCTTATTAGCATAAACGGGCGAAGAACCAAACAAAACGTCAAAAGCATTTTGGCCTTTCCCACTGCCGGTAGTCTTAGCGGCGGGAGCAGTGGCAGCCATATTGGTCTTTGAAACGGGCGCGCTTTTTGTCGTTTCAGGTGGAGGTTCGAACAAATCCTCATAGTCACTCGATCCCGGCGAGTAAGGTGAATCCAAATCAAGATTTGTGCCATCATTGTTTTCGTTATTACGATTTTTGTTTTTCCAGTTGGCATTTTTGGATGGTAATTTGGAACTTCCCTTGGAAGCTGAAGATTTGGCAGGTGCTTTTGATGGCGAAACTTTGTTTATGGGACTTGCTTTTGTTGTATTTGGTATCAAACTGCGTTGAGAAACGGAAGATGTCACCACGGGAGGGGTCAAGATGGCGGAACTGAGTATATTAATTCGAGGTACGCTCAAATTCGATGAGATGGGAGTTGAAGTTATGAGAGATGTCGAGCTTGATGAATAAGTTATTGGGGTAGAAGATGGGAATAAGGAGGCCGATTGAGATTGCACAACCTGATTGATCACCACGGCGATTGACCTCTCGGGAGAACTTCCTTGATTGGTGTCAGGTGTTATGGCTCTCACACTGCTTTGAGAATCTGCAGGCTGAATATCCGCAACAGAAATTGGTGGAGTGTGCGATTTTGAAACCTGAATAGGGCTACTTTTTTCAGTTAAATCTATCGACTCGGATATGTTTTCTATTTCTTCTTGACTGTCGTCTATAATTTCTGAAATACTGGATTGTGCATTGGATTGTTTAGGTTCGGGACTGGGGGTTCTAGATTTTGTAGGATCAAACGGATCATAAGCGTCAGGCGAACTCGGAGGGGAGTTTGGAGGTTCGGGAGGCGTATTTGGACCTTTATGAGTAACTTCGTTCAACCTATTTTCTAATTCTTCCTGAGGATCAAGTTCTTCTTCGTGATCTTCGTCTGGATCGTGCAACGGATTAGAAATGGCTCTTAGTTGAGGTTGCTTCGAGCTGAACGTAAATTTAACCTAAAACAGCAAAAACTCAAATAATATAGTTAATTCTTCCACCAGCTTGAATAAAATTACCTGTGGCTCAGGTGGTGTCTTTGGACCCATGCTATTCATATAACTGCTGTTGTTGGCAGCTTCAGGACTAGCAGCCTGTTGAGGCGACTGTTGATTAAGCGCATTTTGTAATCCCATCAAATCGTTACTGTCTCCGTTATCGCTATCGCTTAAAACGATTATATCTTTTGGAGAAGGCGTTAACTCTTTGAAAGGCGACCTATCCAAGTCGATTATGGCAACCGGCTTAATATGAGAAACGTTCTTTACTCGTTGTTTCTTCTTAACTGGAGTTTTAACAGGATTATTTTCTTTCCTCACGCGCCGCGTTGATAAATCTTCCGATGCATTACTGTCACGTTTACGTCGAACTTTCTCGGTCCTAACTTCATTATCTTTATTAAAACTGACACTCACGAGAATGTTATTTCCTGACGCAAAAACTTCTTTGGAAGGCAGCGGCGATCTCTCGCTACGTCTGCGTTTTTTTTGTTTTTCTGGCACACCCACACTCTCTTTTGTTTTCCTTTCTTGTTTCTTCTTCTTATCTTTCTTTTTCTTATTGGAATCATTTGGTAAAATTACCGTAAGATTTTGTGGTCGGACCGTTTGATTCATCATTCTAGGTGGCGTCCAAGATGGGGTGAAGTGCTTTGGTTCAGGACTACGAGAATGCGACATGGATGGTGTCCATTCTCGCGAACGACGACGTCCAACCCACTCTCTTCTTCGCGACGGACTTCTCGATTCGCTTCTATCGCGCTTTCTTTTCCGTTTTAATTTATCATTAGCCTTATCGTTTGAACGTTTGCGAGGCTTAATCCGATCTCTACTTGAACTTCTCGGACGTTTTCTCAGCCGCGACCTGGATCTTGGTTTACGACCTCGCGATTTTGATCGCGAAGCTGTTCTTCCTCTTCTTCCTTTTCTCCTACCAGGAGAATGAGATTTTCTACCTCGCGAAATCGAGCGGCGGATTGGCGATCTCGATCGACTTGTCGAGTAAGATTTTCCGCGTACATCTTTCCCAAACCTTCTCGACGACGACGAATCGCTACTTAACGACTGAGATTTTCTACGCCCATCATCCCTGGCGTTTCTCAAAACAGGAGAAGGGGATCTGCTACTCGAAGGGGTCCGTTTACGAGTGTTTGAGCGAGAACGCCGTCGAGTTGTTGGATCTCGACCAAATTTATCCCGTTTAGGCTTTGTTTCAACTAACGATCGAACATTGTAACGTGCAATCTCACGACGCTTTTCTTTGCGTTGCCTTTCTCTTCGATTATTTTCTCTCATCTCTCTTTCGCGAATTTCTTTTTCTTTATTCTTATTATCTTTCTTGTCTTTAGATTTACTTCTCTCCCTCTCTTTATTTTCTTTGTCGCGATAATTACGTTCTTTATTGCTCTTACTTAACTTCTTAAAAACGGGTTCCTTATTTTCACTTTCTATTTCATCATTTCTTATCACTTCCGAATTTGATTCTTTTTCAACTTCTTTTGGTATACTGTCATCAACTTTTGTTTTGGATTTGTCTACTATTTCGCCTTCTTCGCAATCTTCTGGTCGCGTAAAATCGAGTTCCGATTCTTTTGCGTTAATCTCTAATGCATCTCCGTCTGACGCAGTTTTCATTTCCTGAGTTTCTTCGAAATCGTTTTTATCGTCGTCGGAAATCATTTCCGTGTCCAAACCTGCAAGACCTTCTCTCAACGACGAAGGTTCTTTTTCATCTAAACAAGGAGTGTAACTTCTTTCTTCTTCGCTGATATCTTCGGTCATGTTTCTAATATCACTGAAGCCAAACGGTTGATCTTGGTTAATTTTAATGAGAGATTCGTCTTCAGAGTCGCTGTAAAGACCCATATGCACCTTCTTCTTTGCCGGCAGCTTTTTGGTAATTTTTGTTTTAGGCTTTTCTTCCTCTTGTTTAACCGGAGATGGCGGAGTTTCATCAATTTGGCTAGTTTTGGCAGCTTCGTTTTGTGCCATCATAATGTTCAGTTCAGAATTCTTGGCTAAATTTATGCTTTCGGCGGAATAAATGCTGAAGTTGGGACAATCGTCCGATGGCTCTTCGTTATCGCATTCTGCATGCTTTTCTTCTTCATCAGCAAAGGATTTACAAAGATAATACTCATTTTGATTGGAAGATTGAACAGTTTCAGATTGAATTTCGGAAGATAAGGTGGGTGAGGTAAAATCGTTACGTCTTGTAATATTAACTGGTTCGCTGGTCGACGTTACAGTTTCTTCTTCTTTTGTTGCTTCGTCTTCGCTTTCGTACATGGTCATAGGGTCGTATTTGTCCGATTCCGCTTTCTCTGTGTCTATAATCAGATCGCTTTCGCTTTCGTTATCGTCGTAGAGATTCGCGTTAGATAAATTTGGAGGCGGCGGCGTCGGACACTTTGCTTCTTGTTCGTCCACTTTACTTGTACTAACAGTTTCAATATCGCTGTAAATATCGAGTTCTGACCCGCTATTACCTGGCGATCCATTTGGCACTTCTTTCTCCTCTTTATCTTCCTTTTTTTTCTCTTTCGAGTTTTGAGGAATTTCGTAATTACCTAAGTGGCCATGCCTGGAGAAATTTTGCATGCCTTCATTATCGTCATTGCTTCGAAAATTATTTGAAATTTCTCTATTGGAAAATTCTACTGTCGACGTTGGTACCGTGTTTGATATTCTTTCATCACACGGTCGAGAATTGTTCATATTAGCACTGTAGGACCCTAAATGTTAAGAAAATTGTTTATTGATTGCGAATACCTAAAGCGAATACGGACAAAATTGAAAGGTAATTTTTCTTGCATCCTAACCTCAAATTTGTGAGGTTATATCCGATTTTATTCTTCAGGATAATCAGATATGCAAGAAAAATCACACCTCTCAATTTTGTAAAATCAATTTACCTCCTTCATTCTCTGAAGCATTTGGTACCATCGGCCTTTGATGTACATATGAATCTGCACTCCCTAAATTAATGGCTCTGTTATTTTGGTCAGGGAATCCCTTTGTAACATTCTTATTAACGTCGATCTTTACGGTGCCGTCTTTTTTGAGAGAAAGGGCAGAATTTTTAGAATGCAGCTGCGCTTGACTATTTAAAATGCTTCCTAATAAATCGTCGGTTGTTGTTGTTGCAATTGGATTAATAGACATGGCTGCTTTATTTCTAGCAGCTCTTCTTAAAGCAGAAACGTCTGATCTGTTAGGCCTACGTGCCACCAGAATATTAACACCTCCTCCACCATCAACTTCGGATTCAGATTCAGAAAAATACTCTAATTCATTACGTGGTGCAAACAAATGCAAAGAAGGTAAACCAGCTTGACTTCTTTGTACGGCAATATTGTTTGGATTTGTTTGAACCTTTAATGAAAAATGTGCAAGTGAGATTGCAGTTGTTTTAGTGTTTATGTTGATCAGCCTTGTTTTAAAAATGAGGGGGATTACAAATTTAAAAAAGCTTACTTACCTAAAATAAAACTGTCACAAAAATAAACAAACATTTTTGAAACAAGGTTGCCACAACAAAAACAAAATTGGCTGTTAGTAAATTGGACTGCGTATAATTGAGTGAAATTGAGTAAATTTGTATACCTTCACATCAGGCAAAGTTTGACCGGGAGTTTTTGGTGCGCACATTCCTAACTGCTTAGCAAGGCGTTCTTTAACACTTTTGGGTACCACAACGCGTTTGAATTTAATTTTCGATTTTCTTTTTCTTTTTAGTTTTCGCTTAGTTTTCGTCTTTTTCTTTATCGCCATTTTTTTGCCTGTAGTTTCGTCGATTTCGTACGTAATTTTATATTTTGCTATCTTAGTTTTCCTTTTTTTGCGTCTTTTTGTGGTTCTTTTCCTTGTGACTCTTGGGCGACTTCTGGATGTACTAGGTCCGGGCTGGCTGATATCAATCCCACTTTCTACGTTGTCTATCTCATTAACTGCAGAGGAATTTTGACGTTGACCCCTTTGATAAACTATTCTGGTCCTTATTCTTTCACTTTGGCGTGTTCGTGGTATCAATCTGAATTTAAAAAAAAATTGAAATTGTAATTCTGAACTTTCAAGAAAAACTGGTAATAGATGACAACAGATTTGGGTTACAATAATTTATTATAATATTTTTTTGCAAAAAAAGCCATTTGAGGGCTTTTAAATAATTTTAATATTTTTTAAATATTAAAAATAAACATATAATAAATAAAAAAATTAAATAAAATAACTCTTTAAAATCATTTAAATAATCTGAGATTTAAATACTCCAAGGATTATTTTAAATAAAGGAATAACTAAGATAGTTTCAAAACTAACTATATTCTTTAAGTTTCGATAGTTTAAATAACCAAGAGGTACAAAATCGGAATAGCTTATTCATTGACCGATCAAGTTTAAAAAAATATTTTTGAGTAATTACGTCCCGACTCACTTCGATTTTGTAAGCTTGGTGGTGCTATAGGTAATTTTTTTATAAGATCTATTGTTTGAATGGATTAAAAGAAACTGAATTGTCTTTTCATCAATCTTCTAATTTATGTCTCATTTATTTATTTAAATAAACATGAAAAATTTAAAAAATTACAACTCAAAAATTACAAACAAGAAACACAAAAATTTTGTAATAAAAAAATAAATTAGTGGCACAAACAAAAAAATTGCTGGCAATTAAATTTCCAAAAGTTCTTCAATCTTTTGTTTGCATTTTCCACTTTTCTTTTAATCCTAACTATTTTAATTTAATTTCATGTTTTCCTGCATTTTTCTCCAAACTTAAATATTTTTATGTAAAATGAATTTCTCAAAAAGTCATCGAGTGCCTAAAAATGGTTGTAACATAAAGTGGGGTACACAAATATAGGTAACAGAAGAAAGAAACTATAATAAAAAATAGAATCACCTCGAAGCAGTAAAGCTCTCCCTGGCACTTCTAGATGAGCTCACTACGAAATCGAATTGGACAAGGTCGAAATTCATAATATTGGATGAGTCTCGGAAAGCGCAACCTTCGCAAAACCAATTTCCTACTGGAACTTCCCTTAAAGGAGGTGTTAAGCAATCTAAATGATAAGCTCCATCACAACCGTCGCACAATAACAAAAGATCTTCGTGTTCAGATGATCCACAAATTTCACAAGCAGTCAAATCGATTACACCGGCCAAGTCATCAAATGTATCGGTGGTTGGTTCTTCGACTGGAATTGTCTTGTAATAGTCTTTGTCGATGTAGCATTTACGAACACGAATCTGATTAAACTTTTTCCGATCAACCGGACAAGTGTTGACGCTTTTCGCCCACTCCTGGATACAACCGACACAAAAGCTGTGTTCACATGATGCAGGGGTTCCAACCTCTTGATTTCTAAACTTGATGAAACAGATTGGACACTTCTCGCTCTGACCATCGCAACTATCCGAAGAACTACTTTCTTCAATCTCTTTAGACGATTTTGTTGCCGATTCGTCCTCCTCACTACTATCATCTTCACTGCTCGCCAGTTTATAAGAGTTTTTCTTGCGCACAATACGAATTACTTCGGCATCAGAATTGTCAGACGAATCGTCGCTACTACTGCTGCTACTACTACTCATCCGCTAAAAATAAAAATAGTTTGATTTTGGGTGGCTTTAGCAATGATAAGAAAACTTACAGCTACTCTTCGTTTGCGGGTCATATTGATGCAGCCGTCGCTGTCACTTTCGACGTCTTCATCTATGATGAAGCATTTACGTCTTGGTTTCGCCCCGACTACTTCATCGTCCGAACTTTCACTGGACGAAGAGTCCACATCCGAAAAACCTCGCTTACGCCTGCCAGAAGCGTCGCACCGTTTTTCACTACCTGAGCTCATTTCTTAAATTTTAACCAATAATTTCATTAAGTTACAAAATTGTACTACACAACCGGTAAATTTTAACCATCACACAATTTTTTGGTCAGCTTAAAGTCGGAAAATAATTAATCATAGAAAATTAGAATTTCATAATAAATAGGTGATTTGTGAAGGTTAATTTACATTGGTAGCAGACAGTAAAATTTATGTACAAACGTAACTACTATAGGCGGCCATTAAACAACGTCATTGAGTAGATAAAATGGTTGCGTTCTAGTAATTTCGTTGTTACCAACATACAATTTTGAAAATTTTAAACTTTTGATTTTTCCTATATCAGGGGCGCAGTAGTGAATAATTAATGTCATAATTCTTGGTTTTAGAAGCACTAGGACAAGGCTCTTTTTTTGAAAATATTACATTTCATGTTCAAATATTTTTAAACCAGTCCGCCCATGTAAAGAGGTTGCTCTGACAGAATATAAAACATACCCTAAAACTTTCTTTATATTATTAATATTAAATAGAAAAGAAATTCATGTTCAATTCACAAGATTATTTCAAATTCAAATTAAGGCTTAAAAATTCAAGTAGAAAAACCCTAAAATTCTCTATACGAGCATGCGTAGAATAAATTTCGTAGACGCCATTGGTTTGTGGTTTACAAGTTCGCCAACTTCTTTTGATCGCAGTGATTGTGGGGGCACGTTGGATTGAAGTATCAGTTCTTTGCGAATCGGTGTTATTTACAGCGAAAAGAAAATAATAATTTATCAATATGGGACGTATGCACGCACCTGGGTAAGTTTCATGTGTTTATAATACTTGATATGGACATCAGAACATTTCGAAATGTAAGAAGTAGGGTTATGATGCTACGTGTCCTCGTGGTTTTAATATCCAGTTTTCAACTTGTTGTGGATGTGACTATAACTTCGTTTTTATTTCGATTTCAGTAAGGGTATTTCCCAATCTGCATTACCATACAGACGAAGTGTACCAACATGGTTGAAGCTGACTCCAGCTGAGGTCAAAGACCATATCTTAAAGTTAGGAAAGAAGGGCTTAACTCCATCTCAAATTGGTAAATAACAACACAATTAGGTGTGTAGCAAAATTATTTACATTTTGTGTATTTTTCAGGTGTAATCTTGAGGGATTCACATGGCGTTGCTCAAGTACGTTTTGTTACTGGCAACAAAATTCTTAGAATTATGAAAGCACAAGGTTTGGCTCCCGATCTACCTGAAGATTTGTACTACCTCATCAAAAAAGCTGTTGCCATCCGCAAGCATTTGGAACGCAATCGTAAAGATAAAGACAGCAAATTCCGTCTTATCTTAGTCGAATCGAGAATCCATCGTTTGGCCAGATATTACAAAACCAAGGCAGTTTTAGCACCAAACTGGAAATACGAATCAGGAACTGCTTCAGCTCTTGTGTCGTAAATATGTTTATTTTCCATTCTTTATAAATAAAAACATGGTCTAATCCACTTGTTATTTTTGTGTAGTTAAATTTCCTGGGATATTTAAAAAAAGTTACAAACAAAAAATGATTCTTATTTCCTTCTTAGTGCTATGGATTACTTTATTTGGAAGTAAAATAATTTGTGGTTCTTACAAAATTTGGGGCTATCGGATCGGCAGTTTTGAATTTCCGATTGTCATTTACACAGTTGGTTTTCAAAGTATGACATCGTCATCATTTTTTGAGAGTAAAATTACAAGGTTCTCACTCGTCTGGAAAAGTTAAGGAATTTTAAATTGTTCAAATTTTATCAGGGAAATTAAGACTTTTGGTCAGGAAAAGTTATGAAAATTACATTTTTGATTTCCATAAATTATTAAAATTTACGATTTCTAAATTTTTCCAACGTTGGAGAAGTCAGGGAAAATCTTGAATTTTAGTCAGGGAATTTATTTTGAAAAATTATTAGAACCCTGAATGAGCATTTTAATCTTATTTTTATGGAGTAAAGTGCAGTGTCAGAGGTTTTCCTTTAATCACGATGGGGGGGGGGGGGTTTTTGTGACATTCGCTTGTATATTATCCTGTGACCACGTGAAAACCCGAGTGAGCAAATTTGTGCCTAAAAGGCATAACAAGATATAACTTGCAGCTGGCTTCCGGCACTGGACCTTGTAACGCTGCTTGTCGCTCGCTGCTGGCGGACCTTCTGCCTCGCCGCCCCTGCTTGTAGGATATTTATAAAAAAAAAATACATGTGATATTGGGAAGGGGGGTTGGATAGCCTAAAACCTCACGACGTATCACCAAAGGGAAACGGGAGTCAAAAAAACCTCATGTGATTAAACGATGACCCCAAACCAGGAATTTTTTTCCCTTATCCTTTAGGTCTGGGGTGGCCAACTTTATTATATATACGATCAACTGTTTCTTATAAATTTTAGCTTATTACAAGGAGGAAACCACAGACCTAATGTATGTACTCCAGAATTTCTTTAGAGTTTTCCGGATTTTCTCAAATGTCCTTTTGAAACAGTTGAAACAGTAAGCTTATCTGTAATTTCTAAGATTTTTTTGGATTTTCCTTAGATTTTTTCAGATTTCCCTAGCGGTTTCCTTGTAGGCTTATTATGAATCACGACTAGTGTCAACTAAAAATTGCTTCACGATCGACCTGTTGGCCACCTAAGATTGTTTGTTTTACTTGATTTAACCCAGTTCGCTCGCAATTTTACAGTTTCTTGTGGAAAAAATAATTATGTGAAATTTTCCGAGGACCCTCCTCTCCCCACGTGAGATTCTGCTCGACCCTACCTCCCTTAAACGCCTCACGTAATGAACCTATTATGACCGAAGCTTTTTTTTTTAAATTTTTAAATGTCTTCAGGAAAAGGAGTTGAGATAGAAAATATAAAAGCTATGATATGGGTGTGTTTAACCCTTTAATGGGTTAATGGACATCCTCTTACCCTCAACATTAAAAAATTAAAAACACAAGTAAATTAAGAGTTATATTTAATTAATGTAATTACGTGTCGTCTACAATAAAATTGGAATCATAAATTTTTATTCACAAATTCAATTTAAAATTTTTCCATTATAATAATTAAGTAATAATTTAAAAATTAACTTATTAAAGGCACTTTATAACTTAGGGTAAGCGTAAATACTAGGTAAAGCAGGTGGATATACGGTCTCATACATTTGGGCGCGAATGAAGCTTTCTATATCTTCTGGTTGGGGATGAACTGCTGCTATGCCTAAAATATATAAAATTTAGTTTCTACTTTTTTTTTCTGATCAAAATTTTCTACCTTCTTTATAAGCATATTCTGCAACTTTTACTGCAATTTTAAGAGAACAATTTTGGATTGTGGATAAAGGAGGATACAAACTTCCCTTTTCTAAATCATCTTCGCCTACCAAATTTGCCAAGGCCTGAAATTAAAAGTTTAGTAATCTGATTAGGAACTTATGCAAAAACTTACCTCGGCAGCCATCAGGAAAACTTCTTCACTAATTGTTTTAATTCCAACGGATATGACTGCAAGTGCAACTCCTGGGAAAATATATGAGTTGTTTCCTTGACCAGGATAATGAGTTTTGCCATTAATGGTAAACGGATCAAATGGTGACCCACTTGCAAAAATTGCTTTTCCCTACAAAAAAAATTATTTTATCTCAAAACTTGAATTTCTCACACACACTTACGTTTGTGTGGGTGTAAGCTTGTTCTGCAGTACATTCGGCCTTACTTGTTGGGTTACTAAGTGCGAAAATTACGGGTTTTTCATTATTTCTTCCCATTTCTTGCAAAATTTCTGTCGTGAAAGCACCACCAATTGCCGCAGCCCCAATAATGACGCTGGGTTTAACCGTCTTAATTACTTCTGTCAATGTCCTGATTGGTGCATGATTTTGTGCATAGTAAACTTTGTGACCGGTGACTCCGCCTTCTGGTCTGTTCTTCACGATAAGACCCTTTGAATCGACCATCCAAATTCTATCCCTCGCGTCTTGTTCTGAGGTTCCTTCCTTCTGCATCGCCATAACGCACAACTGCGCAATTCCTAATGAAGCTTCACCTGCTCCTTGAAAAACGATCACGTTATCGGATAACTTTTTATTTGTCAACCTCAAAGAAGCAAGCAAACCGGCAACTGCAACGCTGGCAGTGCCCTGAATGTCGTCGTTAAACGTGCAATATTTGTCACGATATTTTTCCAATAACCTGAATGCGTTTTGGTTACCGAAATCTTCAAATTGGATGAGAGTGTTTTGTCCATATCGTTTCACTGCGGCAGACATAAATTCGTCAATGAAGTCGTCATATGCGGGTCCTGTAGTGCGTTTTTGTTTTAATCCAATGTAAAGGGGATCGTCTAACATTGCTTGGGTGTTTGTTCCAACATCTAATGTGACTGGTAAACATTGGTGGGGTTTAATTCCAGCAAGTGCGGTATACAACGCAAGTTTTCCTATTGGAATGCCCATTCCGCAAGCACCTAAATCACCCAAACCCAAAATACGTTCACCATCTGTGACGACTATCGCCCGGACATCAGTTTCGGGCCTAAAAATTATATATTAAAATTAATGTAAAAATTACATTTCGTATTTTTTACCAATTTCTCAAAATTTCATAAACGTGATCTCTATCGTGTATGGTAATAAAGAGGCCTCGTGGTCGTCGAAAAACTAATCCAAACTTTTGGCACGCCAAACCCACGGTTGGGGTGTAAACGAGCGGCATCATTTGTTCGGCGTTTTGGCTCACCAACCGGAAGAACAATCGTTCGTTGCGATCCTGTTGGAAAATATGGATAACTGAATGGGGAAAATTTTTTTAAGAAGCTTGCCATACCAACAAACCCATAAGGTACAAGTATTTGTTGAGATCATCGTCTAAACGTTCCAAACATTTTTTGCAGTGTTCCAATTGCTCGTCTTGTGATTTGACGCGAGGTGGAAGAAGACCGTGAATGCCTAAAGCTTGACGCTCCTCCAATGTAAACGCCATGCCCTGAGAAAAATAACAGTTTGTAGTTTCATTAAAATAATAAAAAATCCGAAGAATTGCTGAGGTTTGAGGTGTCCACAAGGAAATTTAAATAGTCCTTGACCAATGTCAGCACCAAGATAAAAAATAATTTGCACATGAATCAATTCTCTGATAAGAAAATTAATGGATATGATGTAATTTACATTTTAATTAATACTTGAACAAAGTCGTATGACGAGATATAGTCCAGGTTACAATTGAGATTTGTTTATTATTTTTGATAAAGCTGCCGATTAATTCGCGGATCAAATACGGGGCTAATTACCGGAATTAAAAATATGCAAAATGAACTGAACTAATATGTTGAACATATTAATTTTAAGGATAAAATAAATAAATGCATTCGTCTGGCAATAAAAAGTGCTTAATACAACACACCTAAGGGCTTTATAAAAAAATAGTTTTAAGTTTACATCTCGTTAATGCACTCATGCGCTTTATATTAACGCATAAATAAATTATTATGGGTACTTAGTACTAAGGCTACTATATTTATTTGAAAACAAATTTTAATGTCTAAAGATTTAGTTTTGTAGCTTTTAAACTTGTTTATAAAACAATTATTTTAATATACAGAACATGCCAGAAAATTTTGGTCTTTAGGTTGGGAGGTCTGGAGGGTATCCAGTACCCTAGTAATTAAAGAAATTAATTAAATAGATTTAACCGTTCAAATTACTTCATTCAAATAAGTTGGCAATAATAATATATTTAAAATTTAATAATGATTTAATATTATTTTGAGAGCTCTCCCTCTTCCTGCTTCGAATTATAAATATGTTTTTCCAGCTTTATTATAGAATTTATCATAAAATTGATAAAAGCAATATAAAATATAATTTTAACAGGTTTTTTAAAGTAATTAATAAATTTAATATGAATATTATATATATCCTTTCGCTTGTTTTTGGAATTATTGTATTTTATTTATTGAATAAAATAAATAGAAATATGTGAGCGCACTTAATTCTCTGTGTATGAATTATAAAATATTTATAAGATATTTCTTATTTCTTTTATAAAAATCAATAAATTCATAATTCATAGCAAATAGGAGTGAAATATAGAACCGAAAAATCGATTAGTCAAATATTTGATTTTTAAAAATTCATTGACAAATGTCCTTTTGTATAACATATTATTATAAAGAGACGCATTTTTGTATTCTTGTATTCTGATTAACATTGACATAAATTTAGTGACAGTCAATTCATGTGAAAGGATTTTCCAATAATAAAAGGCTGATTTATTTGTTCAACTCCCTCCTTCGGAAATTCATTCGCATTCTTTTAAAAATTAGCAAGATTGCTTCTTGGCCTTTTGTAATAAATGAATAAAAAACAAACTGGCTTTTGGTTTTAAAAAGTTATTATAAATTAAAAAAAATTTCCCATACCGGGAATCGAACCCGAGCCTCCTGGGTGAAAGCCAGGTATCCTAGCCACTAGACCATATGGGAGTGTACTGTATTTTCTACTTTCATGTGAATTGAATAATAATTAATTAAATAATTTTATTAATTATAATTTATTGTTTTTATATTGAAATAAACATTTTTTTAATTTAAATTACATGTATAATAGTATTCATTTTATTTATTATTAAGCAAACTTTTAATATACTAATAATTAAATGCTACATTTTGATTTTTGGCCGATAGATGGCATTACAGAATATTTTTAAATTTTATGCGACTGAAAATAAAGTATTATCTTAAATTTTGTATTGCATTCAATAACAATAAATAATTTTATTAAATCAACATAAAACTGTTTATGAAGAAACGAAATTAATTTCCGTTCAAGTTGTGGACGCAATTCGTGATCTTATCTATTATTTTTTTGCAATTAAAATTTGACTGCTTCATTATTGGTGGACTTTGATAAGTTTTCTTATCGTGAAGATCACCTGTTTTTATTATTTATATGAGTTTTATATATTACTGATGCAATGTTTTTCTCAAGTCTGTGTAAATTACCTCAAACATCAAAATAGTCGATGCATTACAGAAAAAAACGTGACTAACCTATTGTAAATTAATAATAAAAAATTAAAAAGAACGAGGTCGACTTTCACGTCTTTTAACGGATTTACAATAATTTGCTATTGTAATCCTATAATTATCACTCATTACCTTTATATTACAGCGCCAATTAAAAAAAAAGGTACAGATCCGGTTTTAAAACTATAAATAAGATTTGCTAATTTTAAAATCCAAAGAATAAAAATAAATAGTAAACAAATAATGCAAATTTAGTGTCACCCAATAATTCCGTTCAAAGTTCAGCCGATTGTTGTTCTTTGTGATGTAATTGTTAAATCAAAAAACAAAGTTCAGTAGGTTCTGGGAAGGAATTCCTTATTGCTTATAAACTGCAAATTAAATTAACAAATGAATATATTACATTTCTTTGGACAGAAAAATTGTAATCAACGTCTCTTTTTCCTAATAAGACAATGTTGGAATCGCATAGTAATATAGCATACTACTACGCTAAAACAATGTCTGCATAAATTGTGTGACCTTAGTTTCCTGCTATAATTTTCCAATTCTAATTTTCCAGGGTAATAGTTTTTTTTTCAGCGAAACTATTTCATAATAACAGGTTCCGAAACTTACAATGAAGAATATTTGAGATTAAAGTATGATAAATTAGTGTTTGAGTTCAATTTAAAGATGATTTTTTATATTTTTTGAAATTTTCAAAAAAAGTTCCCCTTCCTATTTCTCGGTCTTTCACCGTTGACGATAATTCGAGGAAATTCAGAACCAAGATGTATTTTCTTATGATATCATAAATAAACCCAAAGAAGATGTTAAATCCTTTTTTTAGTAAAAAATAGAAATTATCAATAAAAATCTTGTTGATCCATTCCTGCGCGTTGTATGCAGATAATAGAAATGGTTCAAAAAGGAACTTTATAAACCATAAGTGACCCTCCTCTAGGAGGAAATTACTAGTCCTTTGAATTTTAAAAGGATTCACTGTAAATGTGCATTAGTATGCTAATGTTTTAAGTGTGAATCTATCATAATAAATTTTAATAAAATTTAACAATAATTAGACCTTGGGCTACGATTTTGTAATAGTTTCTGAATTTCATAGAGTTTTTATACCGGAGTTTATTAAAACATTAGCAGACAAATTAAAAAAGATGTATAGTATTACTATGGGCTGCAAATTCCATAAAATTCTTTTTAATAACTTTGTATTTATAAATTTGTATTTTTGTTATTTCTATATCGTAAAAATTGGCTATGGTACGGCTATTTGTTGTTCAAAAAGTGAGTTTCATCAGTGAAAATAGCTGTAGAAAATAGGTTTTCGCTGGCAAAGAATAAAATTTTTTCCTGACATTTTGATAAATCGGAAGATAAAAAGGTAAAAAAAATTCCTAATTTAAAAACAATAAAAAAATAGAATTTGACTATAAATTAATTTAATCATGATTAACCAATTCTACCATATCGGCCAAAAACAGATTAAATATCTTAATTTAAAATTAAAAAAAAATTGTGTTTTAAATTTAAAAACCAATTTATTTTAAAATTAAAAAAATTTTTTTTAATTAATTTGTTTTCCCTGACTGAAAATTTAATTTCCATGACTCGGCACTAAAGTAAAAATGAGAAATTCCCTAACTTTTTCCTGACAAAATTAGGGAAATCCTAAATTTCTTGAATTTTCCAGATTTTCCAAAGAGCTAGATGAAATCTAATGTTCTTATCATTCGTAGTTTATATTTCTGCATTATTTTTGTCTTTCATTTTTTCTCTTAAAATAATTAGGAAAGCAGGAATTTGCATAAATAAGAAAAAGAACTCAAAATAAAAAATTTTATGTAAATTTGTGGTTTTTAGTATGTATTTATGGTTAATCTTTATTTTTGTTTAGTTCGAAATATTTTTTTATTTTTCAATTTGATCGATTATGTACAACTGAAGATTGGAAATAACCATGAAATAACGTTATATTGTACTATCGTATTACGAATTTTTCATAATTTCAAATATTCTTAATCCAAACCTGTTATGTGATAATTGTCTCTTTTTTAATTTTTTGAATTTTGATTTTCTACGTATTGTATTATTCTTATATTTTTTAAATTTGCATAAATAAGTTTTTACATTTTAATTTTTTATGTTCGGCTGACTCATTCAGCATAAATATATGCTAAAATGCCTGGACTAATAGATGTAATCAGGTGGGGTTCTTCTTCTCGTTATATGCACTAGACCTTTTTTGGTTTTGAATTTTACAGAATTTAAAAAAATTCCCCCCCCCCTAATTTTAGTTTTTGAACTCTCCCTCTTCTAATTATATTATTTTCCTTTCAGAGTTCAAAGGAATTTATTTTTGACAGTGCGACTCCAAAGTTAGTAAAGACAATATCAATCCAAAAATTAAGAAATAGCTGCTTTATTTTAAACTTCCACGTTTTTTTACCGTAGCTTCAAAAGATATAATCATAACCACCGTAACCTCATCCGCTGTGGCAGGAAATAGAATAATTGCTTCACTGCTACTCTCAATCTTTTTATTTCAAGTTTGGCGAGACACGAAAATAGCGAGCCAAACGAAAAGTTTTACTTACATTTTTAATCCCCCCCCCCCCCACTTCAAATTTTCATCGGGCCCAAATGAAATAAAAAAGATTCCGATTCACTAAAGATTTCCTTGATAAAACTTTTCAATAAAACGGAAGAAAGTTTTTCAATAGGTCAGTGCTAATTGTGTATTATGAAAATGGAATAATTTGGTAATAAAAGTTCAAGTTTCCCGTTTCACAAAAATAAACCAGAACACCTTGAGTGTTAACTAAACCATAGCTAAAATTGAAAAATAGTGCATCTCTTCTTTTGCTTTTATCTGGATATTTAATTATATGTACAAAGAGTACTTTTTCTTATCTCTCTAAATAATATGTACCTAATGATATTCCACTTTGGCTCATCAGATTAGATAATCAAGTTTACATAAGCTCGTAAGCTTATCCAGTCTGCAACTATTTAAAAATAACAAAATGTCACAAATTGATTTTTTAACGAATCTACGTTCATTATTTTTCATAACTTTTTAGTGCTGACAGAAATAGAACAAGGGCGAATAGCGGATAAAGAGATAGAGATATCTAATTAACTTTATTAAAACTTTTTTAATTTCCATCCCATTTGGAAAAGATTATGGAATATCAAAATTTTGATTAATTTATACGAGGCTTCACTAAACCTTTCGTTAACAAAAGAAAAGTTTGATGGTTGGAACTGGATTAATTGATGATAAATCTAGTCTAAAGCCCAATGTATTTTTTTGCATCCAATAAAATGATGAAAACCGTGGTAGCCTCCCCTTAAGGGTTCAGTGCATCCAAAATTAATATTTTCAAATTTAAAAAAAGTATCCCATTCCAGATTGGATGCCTGAGATTACGATTACGCTAATCTACTATTAATTTATCAATCATAATAAGTGAATAGTGGACTAAATATTATGTTCACCTTGAACACAATTCGAATGACAAGTCATTTCCCATTTAAATTTTTCCTTAACATAGTATCTATTAATATTATAAATTAAATTTAATGTTACCCGACTTTCGATTCCCAGAATGTCCCCGAGGGGGCAATTTATTTGAGAATATTGAACTTCCCACCAATTATACATTCCGGTCATATTAAATTTCGTAAAAGTAGAAATTTTGAAAATTATATGCTTTGTTCTTTACTCGCAGCAAAAACTGAATCAAATCAATATTTGTGTCAACACATCAAAGAAGGGTTTGTTGCTAGCGAAAAATATTTAAAAAAATTATTTCCCGCCTTAAATTCACACGGCGTTTTTTAAAACCAAAACCCATGGGAAATGCGGTAGTTACAATACTGGTCAAGGTCAGGCCATATAAAATCATTCATAATTTCGCTCTTGCATAATACACCGTACAACAGCTGATGAGTGACAACATCGTGACATTCAAAACTAAATTAAATTTCCCCGAAACTCCCCATTGTTATGGCAACAATTAAAACAAACCGTAATCGATTTTTTAACTTATGTCACTTTACTTTTTAAATAAAATTGATTTAAAAAATTTGAGGTTCGGGTAAATATTTGAATTTGAATGGATTATTTAAAAAAATTAAATTTAAAATATTACTTACTTTATTGAGGCCGGCATCTCGAAGTCGATCGAGGCCACTAATTTTCGAAGGGCACACGTTATCCCCATTTGCCCATTGTCCCAAACGGTCTCTCATTAAATTGGAGCACATATTGTCAGTTGTTTCACCAATAATCGATTTGTGTTTACTGCTGCTATCAACTTGGTGTCGGCTTAAAACAGACAAATCTATTCTATAATATACTAAATACAAATTTGCGCGCTTGCGCTTATTCATCGCGTGATTTGTGGTAAACCCGTATACCAAGGGGGTTCATAGAAGTAGGTAAAACTAATATTTTTGTGTATATCCTGTTTACTTTTTTTCTATTATGAAACGATAACAAATAAGGAATCATTTTTCAAGGTTGTTACATCTATAATTAAAATTTACTTTGATCGAATTTTTCATCAGATAATTAGAATTTACGGCAAATGCACGAACTATCGTTAATCGACCAATCAAATATAACAAAACAAGTTTTGAATCAAATCATTGGCTAGCAAACGACTTCAGCGCTACCAGACACGCCCACCCAATGTCGCGAATTTGATTAGCTATTATTTTTTATTAAAACAATACTACCTATATTTAATTTTCTATTTATTATTTTTTGAAGATTTTCAGACAACGACCGTAGATAATTAAAGTAATCCACTCGAATAAAAATTTTACTTTTGTAGATAAGACAATTTTTATCTCTGTTTTAAGTGTTATTTTTGTACCTGAGATTGTTATTATTTAGTATAAAAAAATGGATTCGTTTACATAATAAAATTTAAATTTATATATTAAGGGAGCTTTAGGAGGTTATTGGCTTTCTTTGGCAAACAAATTTACCACAAACCCATAATAAAAAAAATTGTTTACATTTAAAAATAAATTTTAATTTGAAGTTTTTCTAGGGCGGTTGTGGTCGGAAATCCGTTAACAATATTTTTCAATTTATTCTTATTTTGAAAAATGTACCTTGATAATATAGATAAGGATAAATCATTGAACCTGGCATAATTTTATATTAAAAATCATATTGTGACCATTTACGTACCACGCATTGACACGTGAATTAATAATATATAGGTGAATTTTTTTAATAAAATTAACTATTTTGTATTTTAATTATTCACCGTTTGGGTCAAATGTATGAGAAAATGATCAACCTTGATTGACTTTTATCGTTAACAATTATATAAAGCGAACTTTTGAATTTTATTGATAAGGCATCGGCAGGTTCAGCGAATATCAATCAAAAATCAAATAATGAGAGAAGTAAATCAGAAAACCAAGTTTTCAAAGCCGAATGATTGATAAATATCACAACGTCTTTTCTAATTTGGAAATTTCGAAAAAAAATTAAATATAAGAATACATCAAACCCGTTAGATTTTCGAAATTCGGTCGTAAGAATTCAGTCGTAGAAACCCAAAGTAATACAACTACGAAAGTCAAAAAGTTGATTTAACATTTCAATTGTTTTAATTGTATTTTTTTAATTAAAAAAACAATAAATATCTGCAACAACTTTTTATTCTATAAGTAAGGTTTGAAGTTAAACAAAAAAATTTGTGACATTGTTGTTTTGTGATTTTAATAAGTCCAAAAATAAATAAACTGCGAGAAGAATACAATATACAATCACGCAAATGTAATTTAATTAGCCAAATATTTTAAATTTTGGAGTAGATTTCAAAACGAGTTTCTAAGTTAATTACTTGCTCCTTAATTATTTTACAAATACTATTTACAATTGACCTCTAAAATAATTAAAGTCGGCAAACAATTTCACATTAAAAATTTAGCATCGAAAACACCTGTGGTACGCATTTTTACGTGCGTACTAATTGAAATTCTTAGTTGTGTCTCTATGGAATTGAGACATCAATATATTATTAGTTCTCTGATAGCATGCTACGATCCATATAGATGTAAAAAAAGGAAAATCCGTTAATTAACCTGCAACTGACCTAAGGTTCAGTTTTACCCTGATTGCCATTAAATTTGGGCTAACTTACGATTGAAAAACTGGACCTTAGAAATTTATGTTATGAGTTTTACAAAAAAAATTGTTTTTGAATTATCATAACCTTTTTATATAAGTTTCGAGTTCAGTTTTACTATAACTATATAATATTAATCAGTGGCGTAACAAGCAGTTGAGCGGCCCGTGTGCGAAGTTGTTAACGGGGGCCCTGTTTTTATAAAAGACAAAAATAAAAAAAAAATAAATAACTCATACAATATAACCATAATTTTAAGAAAACAAATAAAAAAAACTAGATTAAGGATCAGATTTAGAATAATCGGAAAAACTTAGTATAACGTTATTCCTGGTATAACAATTACAGGGTTGCAGGGTTCCCACTTATTTTCTTTTTATTTTAAAATGTTTTTAAATTTTAAAATTAAATTTATTTTATTTAAAAATTAATTTTGCCTAATTAAAAAATTAAAAAAATTATTGGTTTTAATTTAATTTTAAAATTAAGATTTTTTTACCTATTTATTTTCTGATTTATCAAAATGTAATAGAAAATTTTTATTCTTTGTCAGGGAAAAGCTGGAAATATCTGGATTTGATTTGGAAAATTTAAGGGGAACACTGAATTACTATTGGTAATAGTGGTAATACTAAATCTAACTTTATACCAGGTTTATCCGACTATTGTAAAACCGGCCTTTTTTACATTGTTTTATTATTATTTTATTTATTATTTCATATTTTTAATGGTTTTACATTTTTTTAAAAAGATTCCTGGGGGCCCTTTTAGTCGAGGGCCCGCGTGCGTCGCACCCACCGCACCCCGGTAGTTCCGCCACTGATATTAATAATAAGGTACTACATTAAATAGTATATTGTGTCATCCGGATTGAAATTGAAACTTTATTTAATAGTAAATTTTTAATCTAAAAGGTTAATCCACTAATTTTTTTAATTAAAAAAATTCAACATTTGGGTATGCAAGAAAAATCTGTGAATGTTGTATCTTGAACCAATTTAATGTTTGGAACTGGAAAAATAATTTTACTGTCATAGATTTTTCAGCAGTTCTAAAATTATTAACAATTGTTTAAGGTGAAATTTGCATGTCCTAAAATAAGTTTAACCTAATATTTATGACTAAATAGTAGTCTGCACTTTGCAACTAATCTAATATTTTTGTTTTATTGATTATACCTTGATTCCAGATCCAGAATTCCATATTTACTGTAGGTTAAACGCCGATAGGAAAATTAAATATTGGCATATCAAGAGAAAATTACAAATTAAATATTGTCAAGTCTACTAAAGTAAGTATGATACTTTGTCCAAAAATCTGGTTTCTTTGAAATTTTGAAAAACAAACTAAATCTGAACTACAAAAAAAAATTAATTTTTTAAAACAGTATTCTGTATTTTAACCAGTACATCGTTGGATTCAGCATAAAATCTAGGTTACAAATTTTGATAATCCAGGCTCTCGGTGCTGACAGAGGGTGTAATGCCCGTTTGACCTCCGAGCAATAATATTGCCCGAACTCCGTTATTTATTAACCGATTTTAATAAATTATACGACATTTGACGTCACAAATTGATTTCTATTCATTTTTTTTTACATAAAGTGCATAGTTCTGAGTAAAATTGTTATAAATAAAAATTAGAGAAAATTTTAAAATCGCTATAGTTGTGTAGCTGTATATAAATTAGTTGTAAATAATAATGTATTTTAATAATATTAAGGACATTTTAGAAAAGGAAATTTACTTGATTACAGCCTTGCGCGCCTTAGTCAACTATATCCTAGTTTACAGTGTAAGGCTCTAATAAAGCATTTTCGGTCTTGATACAGTAATAAATTCTTCTTTTATTTTAAATTAACCTAGTATACCAAAGAAGAAAATAAATATTAATTTAATAATGAGTTTGTCTAATGTCTATATTTGTCAATTTACAATAACTTTTTCAATAAATGCGTATTTTTATTTTATATTCCAAAAATATTTTTTCACAATTCCGGGAGTAAAGTGCTCACTTTACTCCCGCTTTTGCGGGACTAAAATAATACTTTTTTTCCCGCGCCATTATTGCGCGCTATTGATTTGCAATTTTGCATATGGCTTCTTACGACAAATCGCCGAAGGTTACTGTTACGGGGTAAATTTTTTGCTCAGTTTTTCGATATCTAGCGCCGTTTTCGAGTTATTGCAATTTCAAAATTTCAAATTTAGTTATTAACCAATGTAATTACATTGTCAGCATTATCAGCGAAATTGTGAAAAATAGTATATACATCTTGGGACTAAGGTTCTTCTCATCCCGTGTGCGATTTTTACACTCGGCTAACACCTTGTGCAAAAACCTTCGCACGCGGGATGAAAAGCAGCACCTTAGTCCCATGATGTATAATATACTATTAATATTAAAATATAATGTTTGTTATAACAGCGATTTTAAAATTTTCGTTCATTTTTCATCATTTAAAATTTTACTTAAAAACTATGCACTTTATGTAAAAACCGTCAAGTAAATTGGGTGAACATGCCTCTCTAGGTAATATGCCTCAGTTTGCCGGTATTTCTTGTGTAGTTCTACCAAATAGCGTAGAAGTCAGTGAAACTTTTGCGACCAATGTCACTCCCGTATTGTTTCATCCCTTCGCGCTGCGATGACAACCCCTGAAGTGTTAATAGGGATGATATGGCAAGTCACACCTCATTTGAAAGGTCTTGCTTTTCTGAATTCAGTGCAATAATTTTTTTGAAGTTTTAGTATCAATTATTCAACAACAAAATTGAAGCTGCGAAAATGCGAAATAAATATGATATTTCAAGACATTTAAGAATAAAAAAGTGAAAAACGCTTAGACAGGTTGATTTTAATTTCAAGGGGGCTACTTTTACTGCTATTCATAAACATTGACAGTTCAACCCTTAAGGTACAGAGCAAACCACCCTTGGAATTTTGAATGAAAAGATGGGTTTGATTAAAAATTTTTTTAGAGAGATTTTTAAACTTGATAAATTTTAAGAAATCAGCGAATGCTACTTAACATTATATTCATTGGCTATTCAAATTCGAATAAATATTTTAAAATAATTTTTGGCCCGCGGTGTGAATAAACACGAGCCAAATGCGAGGGCTACAATAACAACGAAGGTCAAAAACCTGAAATCACTAAACCAAAACAGTGTAGTGTTTTTGAAATTTTTTAGTAAAATCGGTTAAATGGACCACTTTGTCAAAAACAAAATTTTTGTGATATTGTAAAATTGAAATTGATGAAATACGAAGTAATCACTAAATAAAATCTGTGATACGGGAAATATAAAAAAGGTCTGCGTAAAGTCTTTGTGAAATCTTTACGAAGTAAAGATGATTATTTTCTTGCATTCGGAAAACTTTGCAGTAAATACAAGAACGTGTGAAGAGCGGAAATATATTTTTCGCCCTAGTGCGGAAAAGTGACACTTGACGTTTGCTTTGACAAAATCAATATTTTTGTTATAGTAATATGTAAAATTCGTTGGTTAAACTTAAATTATTAAAATTTACATAATATTTATTGCTTTTTACAATCTAGCCAAAAGCTATTATGTATTTTAATTTTGAAGATAAATAAACAATTTTAAAAAAACTACATAATTATTTCTCAAAATTATTATATTTTTAAACACGCAATTTTAAAATTGTTTATGTAATTTAGTAAATTTTGATTAATATTAATGTTTGTATTTATAAAAAAAAAAGTATAGATAATTTCAAAGAATTCACTGCAATGATAGGTGCATTTGTTTATTGTATATGCATTTTCTAGCCTGTTATTTCCACAAATAAAAAGGAAGTTAAAAAGTAGTGTTTTCACGGTCGGTCGCGTAAATTTTCGTCGCAAAGCAACGCCAGCGGTCGTGCATCCTGGGTTTAAATTTAATTTAATATTAATTTTATAAGTCAATAATTGATATATTTTGCTTACTATATAAATAGACAAAATGTAGGTATATACAATTCAAGGACTGGCTAGTAGTTCAGTTAAAAACCTACTTTATTATCATTCTAATTCATTAAAGTTTCAATTATGTTGTACTATTAAAAGCAAATTATTGCTTGATTATTATATAATACTAAATTGAAACAAACCTGACAAGTAATTTTGACTTGTTAACAAATCAAATTTTAATTGGCCGACTTTCAAACGGTTATTATTTAATATTTGATATTTATATATACCAAGTCCTCAAATTGGAGACCCATATATCTCTTTTAAGAAAATTATGGTCTAGATAGCGATCACAATACTCAAGTTTTAATTACCTAATTGGATGATCAATTTATTAAGATGATTAAAATATACATAATTAACTACAAACCTTGATATTTTCCTTTCTCAAATCCTATACAACATAGATGAGTAATTTTTTTCCAAAATAAAAATTTTGAAAATATAAAATTTAATTATTATTTTTGGTAAAATGAAACTACCGTATAGTTATATTAAAATTTTATAATATCAATGATATTTTTGGGCATCCAAATTTAAAACTGACAGTTTTAAATTTGACGTTTGAAAATTGAGACGAATTTTCAAAAATAGAATTAAAAGCTTACCACTGCTTTGTATGAGTGTTCTCTTCGGAATCCTCACAAACGTTTTGATAACAAAGTTTCGAAACACTTGATGCAATTCCCATTGATATTTGATTTTTATAATAAAATTGATTATTGATTTTTTAAGAAAACGTGTAACGTTGTTACCGTGTAGTGTAGAACACGAAACTAAATTTATTTCCTCACCTGTTGTTACTTGACGGTAAATGGTAAATGAAAGTAAAAAGTGAAATTATTTAGTGTACGAACCTCCTGACGAACCTTGGTAAGGTGCAATAAAACCGTAACAAGATCATTAACAAAAACCGAATCAAAAAAATTGTTTCATAATTTAAAAAAATTATAAAATAATTATTTTTAATTATTATTTTGCAACGAAAACAGAAAAACATAAAAGAAGAAGAAATAAATGATTTATTTCTATTTCATCAAAAGTGTACACTTTTAGTTGTTCAGAATTTCTCCGCTTTGATGGAGGGTTTGGGAATAAAATTTTTAGTCTTAGATGTATTTTGACTTTAAAACTGATTTTGAAATGGCAGTGAACTGGTTTAATGGAAAAATTGTACAAGCGTTCCGGTTTGTGAAAGATATTTAAAAACTTTTCCATTGTTTATTCGTACCTTTTTAAGACAAACATATTTTTTACATAATTTTAGTGTTAACTAATTAGGTACGCGCATGAATTAATTAACGAGTTTCCTTTTAAATATTGTTTTGTGCCTATCGCTTGAAGTTCTTAAAATTTAAAACTTAAAATTCTTTCTTAATTTAAATAAATTTTATTTTTAAAAATATTTATAAAAGTTAATTTAAAAAAAATATATGTAGGTATGTGATGATACAAATAAATAATATATAAATTATTTTTTTTATTTTATTACCGTTCATTACAGAAAACCTGTAGCGCTTCTCGATATAATAAATAGTATAGATACTTTTCAAAAGTTTTACATTTTCAATTCTAGCAGAAATAAAAATTATAAAACAATTTAATTTTTATACACTCTGTACAATGATTTCATCATGATTGGTAACAAAAGTTTCTGTTCTGACGTTTATAATGGGTGACAGCAGGGTAAATATAACCTCAAAAACGTAAATTTTATGATTTTTCAATAATGAACAATGTAATATTTTAATATGAAACTATATTATAAGTTGAACGATTAATTTTGTAAATCCTATAGATAAAAATGATTTCATCAATTGAAATACCTCTTCGTGACACCGACGAGGTAAGTTTATAAATAAAGATGAGTTGGTATGTTATGTAAAATTTAAAATACTTTGTATAGGTGATCGAATTATGCATAGACCAATTACCCGATGGCGACGAGGTACTTGGTATTTTGAGACAAGAAAATTCGCCACTGAATATTTGGGTTAATCTTGCTGTAAGATATTCCTTTCGGTGTTTAATTTCTAGCTTTAAATTATTAATTTTTAGGTGGAATACTATAAACAAAGTAAATTTGATGACTTCATTAAGATACTCGAAAGCTCCAGACAAGATGCAAACACAACTTACAAAGATTTCGAAAAAGATCAAATGCGGGCTTTGGATATGCTGGCAGCTTATTATGTTCAGAAAGCTAATCACGAAAAAAGTAAGGATAAAAAACGAGAATTATACAACAAAGCCATGGTTTTGTACACAACAGCTGATAAAATTATCATGTACGATCAGGTTGGTGAAAGACAATTCTTAAAATTTCTCTTTTAATAGAGGATTTTTAGAACCATCTTTTGGGGAGGGCGTATTTTTGTCTCTTGGAAGGTGACAAGATGGAACAAGCAGATGCTCAGTTCAATTTTGTTCTTCAGCAGTCTCCCAATAACATTCCCACTTTATTGGGAAAAGCTTGCATTGCATACAACAAGAAAGATTTTAGAGGAGCTTTGGCTTATTACAAGAAGGCTTTGAGGACAAATCCAAATTGTCCCGCTGCTGTTCGCTTGGGTATGGGGCATTGTTTCATGAAACTTGCCAACCAGGACAAAGCTCGTTTGGCGTTTGAGAGAGCCTTACAGTTAGATCCGCAATGCGTTGGTGCTCTGGTTGGTTTATCAATTTTAAAGATGAACGAACAGCAGCCAGATTCTATCCGAAGTGGAGTACAAATGCTGTCTAAAGCCTACACGATTGATTCTTCAAATCCCATGGTTCTTAATCACTTAGCAAATCATTTTTTCTTCAAAAAGGATTACACAAAAGTGCAACACTTGGCGTTGCATGCTTTTCATAACACAGAAAATGAAGCCATGCGGGCAGAAAGTTGCTACCAGTTGGCTAGGGCATATCACGTTCAAGGCGACTACGATCAAGCTTTCCAGTATTATTACCAAGCAACCCAATTTGCACCCCCCGCTTTTGTGCTTCCACATTTTGGTTTAGGACAGATGTACATCTACAGAGGGGATTCAGAAAATGTAAAGTTTAAATTTTATTCATACCTATTCCACTATCAATAATTCAATTTTAGGCGGCTCAGTGTTTCGAGAAAGTTTTAAAAGCACAACCGGGTAATTATGAAACAATGAAAATTTTGGGGTCACTTTATGCAAATTCTACTTCACAATCCAAACGAGACATAGCCAAAACTCACCTTAAAAAGGTAACGGAACAGTTTAGTGAAGACATAGAGGCCTGGATTGGATTGGCTCAAATTTTGGAACAGTCAGATTTGCATGGTGCTTTACATGCCTACGGAACTGCAATTAAAATCTTGAAGGAAGATATCAAGTCCGATGTGCACACTGAAATTTTGAACAACGTTGGAGCTCTTCATTACAGGTCAGTAATTATTTCCACTGAAAACTCTTTAACCTAAATACAGAACTAAGGTAGGGGGGTGAATCACTGAGGATATGTGTTATACAAGTGAAATCCAAAGAAATCTTAGGCCCTTTGCTGGGCGTGCCCTGTATAATTCTTATTTTTAAGATTGAATAATTTGGAGGAAGCAAAGAAATATTTAGAAGAAGCTTTGAGCCGTGCCAAATCAGAGTCCGAGCAAGATCCCCAATATTGTAACTCAATTTCTGTCACCATCACTTACAACTTGGCCAGACTGAACGAGGCTTTGTGCATTTTTGACAAATCTGAAAAGTTATACAAAGACATTATCAAAGAACATCCTAATTATGTTGATTGTTACTTGAGGCTTGGCTGCATGGCCAGAAATAAAGGACAAATTCACGACGCCTCGGGATGGTTCAAAGAAGCTTTGCAGATTAACACCGAACATCCAGATGCTTGGTCACTGCTTGGAAACTTGCATTTAGCTAAAAACGAATGGGGACCCGGTCAGAAAAAGTACGAAAGAGTTCTGAAGGTAATTTAGTTTTTATTTTTGTAAAATACAAACTTTATTTTTAATTTTCAGAATCCTGCTACATCGCAAGATTCTTATGCTTTGATCGCTTTAGGAAACGTTTGGCTGCAGACGCTTCATCAACCAACAAAAGAAAAGGATCGCGAAAAGAGACATCAGGAACGAGCGTTGTCGATGTACAAACAAGTACTAAAAATAGATCCAAAGAATATTTGGGCATCAAACGGTATAGGAGCGGTTTTAGCTCACAAAGGTGCAGTTAATGAGGCTCGAGATATTTTTGCTCAAGTTCGCGAGGCAACTGCGGATTTTTGCGACGTTTGGCTAAATATTGCTCATATTTACGTTGAACAACACCAATATGTTAGTGCCATACAAATGGTTAGTATGAAACTTGTGCGAATTTTGCCCCAAAAATCAATTGTATATTTTTTAGTACGAAAATTGTTTAAGAAAATTTTATTGCTATCATAACGTGGAAGTTTTGCAATACCTGGCTAGAGCTTACTTCAAGCATGGTAAATTAAAGGATGCGAAGATGGTGTTACTTAAAGCAAGGCGAGTCGCGCCCCATGATTCGGTGCTTCTTTACAACATAGCGCTGGTTTTGCAAAGGTTGGCCATACAAATACTGAAAGATGAGAAGTCTACTCTTCAAGCGGTCTTGCAAGCGGTACATGAACTAGGATTGTCGATGAAATACTTTAATTATTTAGCAGAAGGGGAACTCAGCGATAAAATGCGATTCGATTCGCGTTTGGCAAGTTTGGAAGCTCAGCAGTGCCGCGATTTATTAACACAAGCACAACACCACGTTACTCGAGCTAAGAGAGTGGATGAAGAAGATAGGCTGATGAGAAGAAAGCAGGAGGACGAACGTCTGGCTTTCAAGTTGAAGCAGTTGGAAGAACTGGTAAGGAATTTTACAAATGGTAAATATCTCGAAAAATTCTCGTAATTCCAATTATTTCCGGGGATTTCCCCGGAATGTCGAGATATTTACCCCTTGGAATTTTGTTAATCAAAATGAAAGATGTGGTTTATGAGGTTCTTTTTTTTTGTTTAGAAAAAACGTGAGGAAGAAAGTCGTGTAAATAAAGAGCAGATGTTGCAGAAACGGCAAGAATTTAAAGAGAAAACCAAGAATGCGTTGGTATTTAATGATATGCCACATGAGAAACAGAAAAATAGAGGACGCAGTCGTAAGGATCAGTATCTGAGTGATTCTGGAAGTGATGTGGAGAATGCTCGCCAAGGAGAAGCATCAAGGGAGAAGAAGAGGCGTAGGAGTGGTGATAGGAAGGAACGAAGACGGAAGCTGGTGTCAGGTAGGAAAAGGCGAGACAGAGGTGGTGGTTCTGATTCAGACAGCGATGGAGGAAGAGGCAAGCGTAGTCGTAAGAAGATTAAAACCTCAAGAGCTGAAGAAGATGGTCTTACTGCTAAACAAAAGAGTCGTATTGTGTCCAAAGCTACAATTTCCACTAGTGAATCTGACAGTGATGAAGAAAAGCTTAAAATTGCGAGTGGAGATGAGAGTGATCGTAGTGGAAGGGGAAGTACTGGTAAGAGAGGGCTTAAGAGAAGAATATCCTCTGGTTCTGATCGTTCTAGCAGATCAAGGTCACGCTCTAAAAGTAATTCACGTAGTAGATCTCGTTCTAGATCCAAAAGTGGATCCAAGTCTAGAAGCGTGTCCAGATCCAGGTCTAAATCTGCATCAAGATCCAAGTCCGGTTCAAGGTCTGCTTCAAGTTCGAGATCTCGTTCTAGGTCCAAGCCGCGATCACGCTCCAAGTCAAAATCGCGATCACGTTCTAAATCTAAGTCGCGATCTCGTTCCAAGTCAAAATCGCGATCACGCTCTAAATCAAAGTCGCGATCTCGTTCCAAGTCAAAGTCGCGATCTCTTTCAAGGTCAAAATCACGGTCTCCATCGAGATCCAAGTCACGATCTCGTTCAAAATCAAAATCGCTGTCTCCCAATAGGTCAAAATCGCGTTCTCCTTCCAGATCAAAATCACCGTCTCCTTCTAGACCAAAATCTCATTCTAAGTCAAAATCTAGAAGCAGAAGTGGAAGTAGATCTCCAAATAAATCAGGAAGCGGAGGTGATTCAAGGGCTTCCAGTTCAGCACATAGTAATCACGATAGTGAATAAAAAAATTTATTATTGTTTATTTAGAGTAGAAATTGTTTGATTTATTATTTTGTTATGCAGAAATGCAATTTTATGTTTTATGATACAGTTATCAATATTATTGTTATATAAATAAAAAGTTTTAGTGGATTTAATATTATTTGTTTGATTTAAAACTGTGTAAACCCAAAAAATAAACATAGTGGGCACGTTCAGCGGGTGCCAACCGTTGAGTAACATCAGTAAAGCAGCTGGGTATGCTTTATGACAGCAGAAAGAATTCGGCTGAACGGTACGTTGAGTCATCAGTACACCTGTTGTCAAACTAAGAACTTTATTTAGTTGTAACCAAGGTTACACTTTGTTACAAGGTGTCACAAAGTCTTTCGTTGGTTAATGGTAGAGATCATTCAGGAGGTCATGTCCCATACAATAGTGCGCAGAAATGATAAAATTCGTTTTAACAAAATAAATACAGTCCTGAAAATATCGTTCTTTGTTGACGTTTTGCTTTGACAGATTCGCTATTTTCGTGCTTTTGATTATTAAATGATATTAACATTATTTGATAATTTAAATAACAATCAGCCTTTTTTAACGCAATTTGAGTATTTTTATTATACTGAGGTTAGTACAAACAACATTTTAATTTAAAATCGTTTTTAAACGAAAATTTTATTTTTAGGTTAAACTGCTGTGTGTACCACAAAATCTTTTTTTACATCTATTTGACGAAAACGTTTATTATTTTATTGTGGTAGGTAATGCATAAACAAATTAATTTAACATCGTTTTTTAAACAAACAATATTTTTTACAGTTAAAATTCATTACTAATATGAATAACCGTAAAGTAGTTCATAGTCAAGGACGACAAATAATTTATAATGTCATTCAATATATTATGAATAAAGAAAAATGCAAAGGAAATATTTTGTATGCAAAAGTGTCATCTGCAACTGGAGTTTCTTATAAAACTGTTATAAGAATAATGAAGGAAGGAGCTGAAAATCCTCAACAAGCCAAGTTTTCTACTCCCAGGAAAACTATTAAAATGCCATCCCCAAAAACTACAACAAGCCAATTTGAAGAAGATGTTATTAGGCGTATAATTCATTCTTATGCGACTATACATAAAAGGCGACCTACAATGAAAACTGTGTATGAAGCGATGAAAAAAGATCATGGCTTTTCTGGATCGCTTTCATCATTTCGAATTGTAGTACATAGGATTGGTTTTAGGTGGAGAAAATCCCCATGTAATAAGCAAATACTTGTTGAAAAAAGTGATATTCGAGGTAAACGAGTTATGTTCTTAAGAAACCTTATAAAATATAAAGAAGAAGGAAGAAATATTGTTTATACGGATGAAACTTACATCCATAGTTCACATACCGTTCCTAAATGTTGGGACGATGGAAGTACTAACGGTTTAAAGACCCCAGTGTCTAAAGGACAACGATTAATTATTGTTCACGCTGGCGGTGCAAGAGGTTTTGTTACGAGGGCCTTATTAATATTTAAATCTGGCCTTAAAACTGGAGATTATCACGATGACATGAATCACAAAAATTATTTGAAATGGTTAAATGAAAAATTAATTCCAAATCTAGAAAAAAATAGCGTTTTGGTTATTGACAACGCTTCGTATCATAACGTTAGTATTTTAAAATGCCCTACGTCTTCATGGAGAAAAGGTGCTATGCAGCAATGGTTATCAGAAAGAAATATAATATGGCAAATCAGAGATACAAAAATGGATCTGTATAATATAATTAAATTACACAAGCCACGTAATAAAAATTATGTAGCCGATAAACTTTTAGCCGAACATGGCCACGTTGTATTACGGTTACCACCATATCACCCAGAATTGAACCCTATTGAGAAAATTTGGGCGTTGGTAAAGAATCGTGTTGCCGCACGAAATACCACATTTAAAATGGACGATGTCCGAAGATTGACTGAAGAAGAATTTAATAAAGTCACAATAGAAGATTGGCAAAATATTTGTCGCCATGTAGAAGCCACAGAAAAAGAATATATAGAAAAGGAATATATTATGGATGATGTAGATGAACTCATTATTAGAGTAAATTACGAAGATGAAAGTGACAGTTCAGATTATCTGTCTTCGGAAGATGAAGAAGATGATGAAGAGTTCAATTTAGAATGTGAGCCCATCTTGTAAAGATAAAAATAAAAAAAATCAATTACTCGGCTAATAAAATTTACTTCAATGTGCGATTACTCACTTTCTTGTTCGTTATTATTTTATTATAATAAAAATAATTTGTTTTACTTGTACAATAGTATTTGCTTGTACTATAATAATAAAGTTTTACAATAAATTACATTCCTATAGTAATCATTTTATTTTTTCTATAATTAGTTTTTCTTTTCTATAATTATAATGAAAATAATGTTCAAGTCAGATTTTTTAAATTTTCGCGCCAAGCTGATGTTTTCATTTAACATTTATTCTTATGTATTTTGCCCGTTTCGCGCATTGTATGAGACTTAAGCTTCTGAACGAACTCTACACACGTATTAAACACCATCTACTATAATAATTATTATTAGTTTAATTATGTAAAATTCCGCAACGTTCTTTTATTTTAATTTAATTATTAAAGTTAAAAAATTTAATTAATTGAATTAAAATCAGTAGATTGGTAATAAGATGTTATTATTGTCGATTATGGGTGAATTATCATCACCACTAACCACTAAATAATGTGTAGTAATTTTAAATTCCATTTTCTAACCTCACAAAAAAACTTTCAAATTACCGCTGCCAAACAAATCACTAACAAAGCGTAGTTTATTTCTGCTGGGAAGTTTACTCAACTGTTGGGTTACAGCGTTTACCCAGCGTACCGTTCAGCCCGTACCGCTAGCTCAGCAACTCAACAGTTGGCACCGGCTGAACGTGCCCAGTTTCTCCAGATATTTACAAATGCGATTTTTGATTAATTGATTATGATTTTCGAGTTTAGTATTTTCTGTTAATCTATTCATGCGCATCAACGGTAGTCAAATCAAATACTATAGATAAGATCTATCTATATCTATAGTATTTGGTCACACTAACACGAATTAATCTAAAATGGCGATTGGTTGTCATTTTTTATTAGATTGGTAAAATGGAATAATGTTTATTATTTATCGAAACCCTGTATATATCAATATTTTAAATTTAGACCGTTGTTGATTTTAACCTCAAAATTTTACTTTTAAAACGGCAAAATGTACTATGTATCCGATGATTCGAGTACGTCTTCAATTTTAAACAGATTAGAAAGTAGTGTACAAAAAAGACTCAGCGATGGAGATTCAGATTCGGCGACGATTGTTGAAATACATAAACCAACGCATCTACGTGACGATGGCAGCAGTTTTAAACAAGAGGCTTCTAAATGGAATCGCTTTCAGGAAGATGATTTCGAGTTGAAGTCGATATTGGAAAAGTATTCAGGTTCAAATTTACCTTCAACATCTACTTCGGAAAAGCCTTCCGGTCCAGTAGAATTAATCGAACTAAGTAGTTCTGATGACGAGTTTCCTCGTTTTTCACAACATTTGAAAAAACCCAGTTTGTTTGAAATGATTGTTAGTAATACGGAAGAACCAGAAAAGGAAGTATCCGATGTTGAATTACCAAAACTCAGTCCGGCAAAACGGAAAAAGTTGGATAAAGAACAAATTAAAGTGGATCGAGCTGCTCGTCAAGCTAAAAAACGAGAAGAAGCTGAGAAAGAAAAATTAATGAAAGAGGCTTTAAAAACTGCCAATAAAAATTTGAAACCCGAAGAATGCATTAAAGTTAGTCTGACAAACTTCGGTCATATATTTTTTTAATTTTTATTTTGTAGTTTATGACTGTTTTATTGGATAATGAAATTGCAAACGACGAGTATGGCGGGGAAATTTTAAATTCATTACGTGCGGCTGAAATTAGGTATCGCTTGCAGCCTCAAATAATTCCTTACACAGTGGTCTGGAGTAGACAAGTACAAAATCCCAATGTTGACGGTGATCAGGTAAAGTTAGAAAATTAATTTGTTAAATAAAATTTAAAAGAAATACAATCTAGGTGACTTTAGTGACGGAAGATACCGAGGCCGATGAAATGTTGCTAATAATGAATTGTGATGAGATAGTCAAAGCTGTTCACGATAATTCTCTAATTACATATATGGAGTCGCTTCAATCAATGTTTGCTAATAAGAAATTGCATTTGGTAATTTACGGCATGAAAAATTATTTTAAGTAAGTTGATTTGTTCCTTTGAATTCTAAAATAAATAAAATAAAAATCATATTTATTGCAGATATCATAAAAGTAAAAAACAAAAAGAATTACGATCGCAGATAAATGAACAACCTCAAAAAAACAACAAAAAACAGGACAAAATATACGAAAATATTCCAAAAGTTAGTAAAAAGCAGTTGGAAGATTTATTAACTGAAATGCAACTTATGTGTGGACTTTGTTATCGTAATGCAGACACGCCACAAGATGTAGGATCGGTGATTGTGCAATTTACAAAATCAATTGCTCAGGCTCCTTTCAAGTAGGTTTATTTTTATATTTTCAATTACTATTCTGATAGAATTAATTCTTTAGACTAGAAAAACAACAAAAACAACAACAAGCGGAATGGTACATAGCAGGTGATAATAAAGATTGTGTTCGTGTGGACAAAAATGGCAACGGTTTGAAGCGCTTATGGCAACAACAGTTTACAGCATTTCCTTTGGCTCGTCTGGAACATGCGGAAGCCATTACTAATGTATATAGCACTCCTTCAGCACTTATAAAGGTTTTAGTTTTATTTGTTTAAAAATAGTAACTAGATTAATTATTGTCTTTTAGGAATACGAAAACTGTACCAAAGATGTAGGAGAAAATTTATTAGAAGATATTCCGGTACGCAGAGCAGCAGGCCCCTTTACAACTGTTAGAAATATCGGACCAGAGTTGAGTAGAAAAATTTATAAGTATTTTAGTTCAACAGACGGGGAGGTTGTAATAAAATAATATTGTTATTTTAAAAAATATTTTTATATTAAATTCAAGATTTTATTTTAGACTAAGAAATAAACTTATATCATTTTATTTATTTTTAATTTACCAATATGCTTGGGAACCACAACACATATCTTTTTTTGAGAAATACACATGTTTTTACCGTACATTGTATATATTTCTGGTTATTTTTTAGGTAGTGACTGCAGTTGGCAATCCTACATAAAACTTGTTGGCAAATAATGCTAACCTCAAATTAATTTTAAAAGTGAATGTGAATGAAAAAAATATTTTCAATTTCAAAATGATTTCCTCAATCGAAATTCCGTTGCGAGATACGGACGAGGTAACTTGAACATTTTAAGCAAATACAAATTTCTGCATCCAAAAGTGTTGTAGGTAATCGAATTATGCATCGACCAATTACCTGATGGCGAGGAAGTGCTTGGAATTTTGAGACAGGAGAATTCGCAACTTCATATTTGGGTTAATCTTGCTGTAAGCCTTCTTAATTTTATAGTTAAAATCCCTCTAAACGAATTCTTTTAGCTTGAATATTACAAGCAAAATAAGATTGAAGATTTTATTAAAATTCTCGAATCATCTCGTCAAGATGCAAACACAACTTATAAAGATTTTGAAAAAGACCAAATGCGTGCCTTGGATATGTTGGCCGCTTATTATGTACAAGAAGCAAACCGGGAAAAGAGTAAAGACAAAAAACGGGAACTTTTTAATAAAGCTACGGTTTTATATACCACAGCTGATAAAATTATCATGTACGATCAGGTTGGTATTTGAAACTCTAAAAATATCTATTATTGACCAATTATTCTAGAACCATCTTTTGGGGAGGGCGTATTTTTGCCTTCTCGAAGGCGACAAGATGGACCAAGCAGATGCCCAATTCAATTTTGTTCTTAACCAGTCTCCCAATAATATTCCATCGTTATTGGGAAAAGCCTGTATTGCATATAATAAAAAAGATTTTAGAGGGGCTTTGGCTTTTTACAAGAAGGCATTGAGGACAAATCCAAATTGTCCCGCTGCTGTTCGTTTGGGAATGGGACATTGCTTCATCAAGCTCAATAATCAAGATAAAGCTCGTCTAGCATTTGAAAGAGCTTTAGAATTAGACCCACACTGTGTTGGAGCTCTGGTCGGTTTAGCAATATTAAAGATGAATCTGCAACAACCGGATGCCATTAGAAGTGGTGTTCAAATGTTATCCAAAGCTTACACTATCGATCCCGCCAATCCAATGGTTCTGAACCATCTGGCAAACCATTTTTTCTTTAAAAAGGTTAGTCCTGTGATTTGGATTAGCGTTTACTACTAACAATTTTGTCACCAGGATTATAATAAAGTGCAACATTTAGCACTTCATGCTTTTCACAACACCGAAAATGAAGCAATGCGTGCCGAAAGTTGCTATCAGTTAGCCCGAGCTTTCCATTCTCAGGGGGATTATGATCAAGCTTTTCAGTATTATTACCAAGCAACCCAATTTGCTCCTGCCAATTTTGTATTACCACATTATGGTTTAGGTCAAATGTATCACAGCAGGGGTGATTCAGAAAATGTAAGTTAAAACAATTTGGACAGCATTATTATTATTAGTTTATCTTGGACGAAGAGGTAAATATCTTGAAAAGTTTTGAACACAGAACTTGAAATTCCAACGATTTCCATGGTATTCTAGGGATTTCCAATGATTTCTACAGAATTCCAGTGATTTCCATAGATTTCTTAGGAATTCTAAAGATTCTCAAATAATTTCAATGATTTCCAAACAAGTTCCAATTTAAAGATATTTAGGTGTAGTTTCAATTTAAATGGAATTATTGAAAAAATTTAAAAAAGTCATATCAAATTACTTTGATATAAAAACGTATAAACTTTGCGCAAAAACATAATCTAAAGATAAGGTGATGTTTTTAATAGCATGACAGCCATATTGGCATTAGCATTATTATGTTTTTACGAAAAAGTTAATACGTTCTTATATCCGACATTTTTAATTTTTTTAATAAATTCATTTAAAGTGGAACAAACTATATATCATGTTCAACACAGCATACGGCCGCAATTTTCGTATTAAATGTCTATTATAATAAAAAATTTATTCTTTATTTCAATTACTTATTTTCTATAGCTTCCATAATAATTTGTTATCCACATACAATTCAATTACATCACTGCTTAAAATAATATAACAAATTTTCAATTACTGCACTTTTATTTTTATTTTTTCAAACTAAATACAAATTACACAAATTTATTATTTTCAAACATAATAGTACAGTGCTCGAACCACAATAAAACGCTTTATGAACAAAAATACAAATAATGAAATTTACAAGAAAAAAATGTATATTCTTTTTCTATTTTGTTGCACTGTTAATTTTTTGTATTTTGCAGAGTTTTTTTAAAGTTATTGTAACTCGGAAATGATGACACGAAATAGAAAAATGTATATAAACATAAATGTAAGGAATGAAATTTGCAACAAAAAATGTTTGATAATTTTTGCGGTAAAATCGACCAAAAAAAAGTCTTCGAAAAGTACAATTTACATTGTCAACATAGGAGCGTCCGAGTTCTTTTGCGAGTTGTATGTAGGCAATTTTTATAAAGAACAAAAAAATTGAATTCAGATTTTGGTTTTGCAAATAAAAGAGTATATTATAAAAAAAAGTTTTGTTTGAAGCAAATAAATTTTGTTTAATTTAAGGATGTAGTCTGATGTAATTGCACTTTTTACAGTGATATTTCAGGAATTTTTTTTTACTACAAAATGAAATCCAATCATTTCAAATTTTTTATATGTTATTATTGACATCTTTAACTTCACAAAAATAATTTTTTAAAGTTAATTTTATAATATTTATATAGTGCCTAATATGGTCAAAGTACACACCTAAAAAAAAGGCATGTGACTGGCCCAGGCGGTAGCGTCGGTGCAGATAATCTTAAACAAAAAATTCAAAAAAATTATTGTTCTGTAAGCTTGTCGTTATTGCAGGTAGCAGATTTAGACATTTAAAAGAAAAAATAAATCAATTACGGACTTATGAAGAAAGAAAATCAAAAATCGCGATTTTTTTCTTCGAAATTTGGGGTAAAAAATAGGAAATTTTTGATAAAAGTTAACAATTCTGCTACCTGCGATAGCCAGTGATGTTTAGAATAACATATTTAAATTACAGCCCGGTTGGTTAGGTAGATTTCTTTTTTTGTCCTGGGCCGATTGGAAAAATGTTGTATCGAGAAAGTCGCGTTAGAGGTTTGAGTTACTGGTTTAGTTAAGCTATAAGACGATCTCGAATATGTGCTATAACTTTCTTAATATTTTGAATTTCGGTTTGAAATTTCTACAGTATATTCTTCATATGTTGTACTTTCAAAATAAATCATTAAAAAAAATAATCGATGTTTCAAAATCAACAGATCAGACTACATCCTTAAATAAAATATTTTTGTTCAAACAAAAATTTGTTTAAATCAAAATAAAATTTTATATATTTTATCATAGTTAACGAAGAATTTTAGTTGCATGGATACACCCAACTAAAATTTTTAGTTTCTTTAATTAAAATTTTTTTTGATTTAAATAAATTTTTGTTGGACCAAAAATAATTTATATATATTAAACAAAATTTATTTGCTTCAAAGAAAACGTTTTTACACTGTACAATCCAACATTGGCTACTTAGTAATTCGCAGAAAAATGAAGGATGACCTCTCAGATCCCCCGATTTACAACCATTGTTTTGTGTTTTTAAAACTTAAATTCAGGAAAGTTTAGGTTTTCTGCTTTGAGCCCTAAAAAAGGTTTTTTTTATAGAATAAAAAAAAAGGTTGGCATATGCCCGTATTTTAAAATAATTAATGGAATTACTTAACCCATGGGATTAATTTAACCATGGGAGGGGGGTTTCAACCACCAACGATATACGGGCTTGCTTCTGCTGCCGAGTACATATATAATTTGATTTTTGCACGCCCGTGAGTAGAAGTCCGTTGATCAATCACAGAAATTGTAATAAAGGTACTGGCTTCACAATGGTGTATTTACGTGTAGCTTGATGCTTCGCAGACTTTTTTTTTTTGACGGCTGAGGTTCAAAATCTTCAATGTAGACGTTGGAAAACCGCGGGGTGTGAGATGTATGAAATACCTTCGTCCGTCCATAGGTCAGTCCGCCCGCATGTTTTAAATTTAAAAACTGCTAGAATAGTTCTTAAATTTAAAACATGCAGACGGACATGGGACCAGAACATAAAGCTTCTTACTATACTTTGTATAGAAGCCTAAAATGTAAGTTTTCGAAATAGGGGGGTCACTCCGTGTGATTGCTGGTTAATTTAGCTTTTCTTTGGGATTTTGTTACTATATATTTATTGACATTTCAACAGTAAGTCAGAATATTTTCAGACCAAAATCTTCATCGCAACGTGTGTTGCGCCACTCCGAAGGCATTCATGTCGAAAAAACTGGCCTCCATGATTCCTGCTGATCGGCTTATCTTAAATCAAAAAACCATATGGCATTTTAATCAGTGAAGCTGTGGCTATCGAATGAACTAGAATCATTCTAAAATATACTAAACAAACGGGGTGATAGGAATATCGGCTGTAAACTCACGCTATTTATATTTATTAAAAAATATACAAATAAAACGACAATGTTTCGAAGGGATAATCCACTTCTTCTTTATTATCCCATTAGTATTTTATAACATGCTCCGCACGAAAATTGTTACCATTGGTTTTATTAGTTATATTCTAAAATATTGAAAATTGAATAATTGACATGATTTTGAAAATTAATTATTTTTAATTCATTAATTTTATTTAATTAATTATTTGTCCATTATTCAATTTTGAATATTTTGGAATGATTCTAGTTTATTCGATAGCCACAGCTTCACTGATTAAAATGCCGTTTGGTTTTTTGATTTAAGATAAGTCAATCAGCCGGAATCATGGAGGGCAGCTTTTTGACATGGATGCCTTTGGAGTGGCGCAACACACGTTGTGATTAAGATTTTAAGACTTACTGTTGACTTACAATATATTGTAAAAAGTTGAAACTTCTATATTTTTATTAATTAAATTTATTGTTCGTCAAAAAAAATCCCAAAGAAAAGCTAAATAAACCGAAAATCACAAGGGGTGACCCTCTTAAAGGGTATTCTCTCGGATACGCACTGCAAAAGCTTAAGTGAAGACATTCTCATGCAAACACGTGCAACCGATCCAAATCAGGAGCATTCAGACAATCTGACAGAACTGCTCGCTTTAGTGCTGATTTTTGGTGTCTTTAAAACTTTAAAAGGAGATAATTGCAGTTAAAGATTGATTCTCCATAAACAACTTAACAATAAATTTACGGTTTTCAAACATAAAAAATACACTTTGTACCTCGACACTCCCTCAGAAGTCAAAATAATTTCAAGATAGCTCTCTATTATCAGAGCTGTACATAAAAAATACGACTTTTTTTTCTACTCTAGATCAGATTCTACATTTCTACTCTAGATCAGGGGTCTCGAAAGGGTTTTTAGCATAAGGGCCAGACTAATAGCTCCACAAAACCCCGAGGGCCAAGATTTAGCTAACTCATCAGATTAAGATTACTTTTTATTGTGTTTTTCCAACCAGCTTGAGTCGGTAAATAAAATATCTGATTATTATTTTGTATGATTACTTTGTTGGATTTTTTTTGCATTGCTAGCATATGACTGTACGTTTATTTTTGTGAGCTACTGTATATGGAACAGCGGGTTTTATTTGAAATATAAGTGGAAAGTAAAAACAGTGTAACATAC
This sequence comes from Cantharis flavilabris, assembly GCA_949152465.1. Classification (NCBI taxonomy): domain Eukaryota; kingdom Metazoa; phylum Arthropoda; class Insecta; order Coleoptera; family Cantharidae; genus Cantharis; species Cantharis flavilabris. Next base: position 9,885,912 of record OX424436.1, on the reverse strand, counting down.
ATTTATTTGAGCACCTACATTGATTATATCTTTAGGGTTATAATTATTTAATCATTATTTGCAATTAAAATTTGCATCTTATTTTTGTTATGTCTATATAGACTTCTATAAAGCTATATTCGAGTCTTGATGTAGTTAAAATAAACTTTAATTTAATTTTTTTTAGATTTCTTGAATTACCTAAAGCTGAAAATGTAAAAATTATAAATGAGTGTACGTACGTTAAAAGCCTAAATAACTATTAGCAAACATTAAAATAATTACAGCTAAAATGTAAAATATTTGAAATTTTTGAAGCCAGAAGAATTATGATTACTCAAAGAAGTTGGTTAAGGCTAAGGTTATGAAATGCTACAGAATATTTTACCCAAAATAAGTGTAGGAAAACCAAAGATATTTTTATTAGATAAGCTGAAAATAAAAACAGTTGCCTACATGATGTAAGGTTCCTCCTCTGTAATGCCGAAAGCCAAACAACTGTGTCCCTCACATGTAGAAAAGCCACGGAAGGCTTCATCACCTGGTAATTTTATAGTTAACTTTATAACAGCGGCGCGGCGTAATGTTTTTTTTGTATATTGTTACTGTTTTTTTCTATCCTAGTTGTTTGATAGTTTAACATAATAATAATAATCGAATTTTAGGCAGCTCAATGCTTTGAAAAAGTATTGAAAGCCCAACCTGGCAATTATGAAGCCATGAATATTTTGGGATCACTATATGCAATTTCCACTTCACAGTCTAAACGCGACATTGCTAAAAACCATCTAAAAAAAGTAACAGATCAGTGTGGCGAAGACATTGATGCTTGGATCGGGTTAGCTCAAATTTTAGAGCAGTCTGATTTGCATGGTTCTTTGGCTGCATATGGAACTGCAATTAAAATTATTAAAGAAGAAATACAATCCGAGGTTCCAATTGAAATTTTAAACAATGTAGGAGCTTTGCATTATAGGTATTTAACCCAAAACCAAGTTGTTCTTTTGTTCATTTTCTTTATTTCTAGGTTATATAATTTGGAAGAAGCAAAAAAATACTTGGAGGAAGCATTGAATCGAGCCAAATCGGAATCTGAACATGATCCACAATACTGTAATTCAATTTCCGTTACAATCACTTACAATTTAGCAAGACTGAACGAAGCTTTGTGCATTTTTGATAAATCCGAAAAGTTATATAAAGATATCATTAAGGAGCATCCAAATTATGTAGATTGCTACTTACGGTTAGGGTGCATGGCTCGAAATAAAGGTCAAATTCATGACGCTTCAGGTTGGTTTAAAGAAGCATTGCAGATTAATACCGAACACCCAGATGCTTGGTCTCTGCTTGGAAATTTACATTTAGCTAAAAATGAATGGGGACCTGGTCAGAAGAAATACGAAAGGGTTTTAAAGGTAAATAAGTTCTTCATATTGCAGTATGGAAATAATTGTCATTTTCAGAATCCTTCCACATCTCAAGATTCGTACGCTTTGATAGCTTTAGGCAATGTTTGGTTGCAAACGCTTCATCAACCAACAAAAGAAAAAGATCGTGAAAAAAGACATCAGGAAAGGGCTCTGTCAATGTTTAAGCAAGTTTTGAAAATTGATCCCAAAAACATTTGGGCGGCAAACGGTATAGGATCTGTTTTGGCTCACAAAGGCGCAGTTAACGAGGCTCGCGATATTTTTGCTCAAGTTCGTGAAGCTACTGCAGATTTTTGTGATGTTTGGTTAAATATAGCTCATGTTTATGTGGAGCAACGCCAGTTTGTCGGTGCTATACAAATGGTAAGCGATAAACCCTGTATAATATGATTTTTATTTCTAATTTTACTGTGTTTTTAGTATGAAAATTGTTTGAGAAAATTCTACAAGTACCACAACGTGGAGGTCTTGCAATACTTAGCTCGGGCTCATTATAAAGCTGGAAAGTTGAAAGATGCAAAGATGGTGTTGCTCAAGGCAAGGCGAGTTGCACCTCATGATCCAGTACTTCTTTACAATATAGCGATGGTTTTGCAAAGATTGGCCATTCAAATATTGAAAGATGAAAAATCTACACTGAAGGCGGTGCTGCAAGCTGTCCACGAGTTGGGATTATCGATGAAGTATTTCAATTATTTGGCGGATGGAGAACATAGCGATAAAATGCGTTTTGATTCACGTTTGGCAAGTCTAGAAGCTCAGCAGTGTCGCGATTTATTAACTCAAGCACAACATCACGTCACCAGGGCAAAGAGGATGGACGAGGAAGAACAGTTAATGAGAAGGAAACAAGAGGACGAACGTATGGCCTTCAAGACGAAGCAATTGGAAGAATTGGTAAGAATTAATCTTATAAAATCTAGCGTAAATTTTATTGTATATATTTTATTAGAAAAAACGCGAAGAAGAAAGTCGTGCAAACAAAGAGCAACAGTTACAAAAACGGCAAGAATTTAAAGAAAAAACGAAGAACGCGCTCGTGTTTAATGATATGCCAAGTGAAAGACAGAAAGGTAAAGGCCGCAGTCGCAAGGATCAGTATATTAGCGATTCCGGTGGAAGTGATGCAGGAAACGTGCGCGAAGGAGACGCGTCTCACGAAAAGAGAAAGAGACGCAGGAGTGGTGATAGGAAGGAACGCAAGAGGAAGTTGGTGTCAGGTAGGAAAAGGAGAGAGCCAGGTGGTGGTTCTGATTCAGACAGTGACAGACCTAAAGGTAAGCGTAGTCGTAAGAAGACTAAATCGTCAAAAACCATTGAGGACGGTCTTACTGCAAAACAAAAGAGTCGTATTGTGTCCAAGGCTACCATTTCTACCAGTGAATCTGATAGTGATGATGGAAAGCTCAAAATCGCAAGTGGCGATGAAAGTGACAAAAGCGGTGGAGAGCAAAGGAGTGGTAAAAGAAAAATATCTTCTGGTTCTGAGCGTTCAAGCCGATCAAGGTCGCGCTCTAAAAGTAATTCGCGTAGTCGGTCGAGAAGTGCTTCTCGTTCACGATCTAGAAGTGGTTCAAAATCGAGAAGTCCTTCTAAGTCAAGGTCGAGATCTGCTTCAAGATCTAGATCGAAATCCGCTTCGAGGTCGAAATCTCGTTCTCGATCGGCCTCTGGTTCTAGGTCACATTCAAGGTCGAGATCTAAATCACGATCAGTATCTAAATCGCGATCAAAATCCAAATCTCCCTCACGCTCTAAGTCAAGAAGTCAAAGCAGAAGTAAATCACCCAATAAATCTGGCAGTGAAGGTGGAGGTTCCAGATCTTCTAGTCCAGTGCAAAGTGATTAAAAATTGTTTGTATATGGCACTGATGAAAGTTTTAGTTTTATTTTTTTTAAATATATTGTAACTGCGTTTATGGTTGAGTGAACAAACGATGTACCAGGAGAAAATTCGGGATCTGTCAGTCAATTTATTCCACGAATTTCACTTTTTCCTATATACCAGGGATCTCCAAACTTTTTAGTCTAAGGGCCAAATTGATTGCTCTACAAACCTCCGAGGGCCAAGATCTAGCTACAGTGGCTAACGAAAATATTTGAACCCTCCTATGTTAACAATGTAAATTGCACATTTTGAAACCTTTTTTTGACATATAAAAATCGCTTTTACAGCAAAACTTTTTAAACATTTTTTGTTAAAAATTTTATTTTCTTCAATTTTGTACCTATACATTTTTCAATTTTATTGTCCCGTTTTTGACTGGCAGCGACTTAAACATGACCCTGTAAAACACAAAAAATATCGTGATCTACGAGGGTCGTGCTCAGTGAAACGGTAGAGCGATGAAATTTTTTTTGGTTAGTCTCTCATCGATTGTGAACATGTTCGTTTGGGTAGAAATCAAATTAATTGAAGTTGAACTATTTTATAACGTTTTATCATGGAACTGCCATTGAAAGTTGCGTCCAAATCTGAACTTCGTGATGTAGTTCGTTTTTTGGCTGGAAAAAATAAAAATAAAAAAAAAATTCATCAAGAACTGCGTAGTGTATACGGTTAACAGTGTTGAGCCTTGAAATGGTAGTTCTATGTAATTTGGAAATGGTTTAGATAAGTTGCACAATGAAGAGCGGCCTGCGCATGCAAGCACCGACGAAAACGTTGCACTCATCAAAGAGCTGATTTTTGAAGTTCAGTTGTGCACAACGACGAATTAACCCCACGATTACGAAGTAGAGAGGAATGTAGTCGTTTACAATTTGAACAATTCAATTCAACAGAGGAAATCGAAGGCACCGTAACTGATTATTTAACGAATTGGATGCATCGCACTACCGACTCGGAATTGATAACTTGATTTTTTGCTACGACAAATGTCTTGAAAAATTTGGCGATTATGTGGAAAAGAATTAAAATTGTGTGTAGATTTCAAATATCACCTTGTTTTTGTATTTTGACCTTTTTTTTGGTAGTGTAATAAGAACGTTAAACTTTGTAATTAAACGACCCTCATATATCTCGGAAACGGTGAGGCAAAATAGAAATATGCTTCATGCTTATTAAAAATATCTATTCATTTTTTCATTTCTTTACACCGTTATATGACGGTGAGATATGACATTATTTTTTATGTTTTACAGAGTATTGTTTAAGTCGCTGTTAGTCAAAAACTCAGCGACAAAATTGAAAAATGTAGGTATAGATACATAATATGTCAAAAAACGGTCTTAAAACGTGCAATTTACATTGCTAACATAGGATAGTTCGAATATTTACGTTAGTCACTGTAGCTCATCAGATTAATTGCTTTTTGACAACTTTTTGTTGTGTTTTGACAACTAGTTTTAATCTGTAAATAAAATATCTGACTATTATTTTTGATTTTATGTATCGAAATAAATTAAAGGGCGGGCCGGATATCAGGCCCGCTCCCGCGGGCCGGATTGGTGGAGCTTGCGGGCCGTAGTTTGGAGACCCCTGCTATATACCATTGGAAAGAGGAAAATTTTTTAAACATTAAAAAAATTTTTTTCTTGGATTGTCATTTAGTTTTTGATAAAACGGCATTTAAAGATCGAAAATTTTACATATAAAATCCCATGTAAAAATTAATAGGAGGTGCCAAATTAATTTAATTTAATATAATCATTTTGCGCCAGCCAAAACTGACCCTTCCCAGCTCTCCCCTACGCTCCGGGTCGTTTTGGCTGGCGCTTAACTCGCTAAAAACATCCCTGAACTCAATCCACTTTGACTGAGTAACTCTTGGCAAGGTATGACATGCGTGTGACGGCTATCAGTAAGACTAGTTCAGACACATACCGTCATCAGAAAACCTGTTACTTGCAATTTCTATGTACTCGCATGTAAAACATGGAAAATTTTGATTTTCAAATGCCGTTTGCTCGAAAAATAATGGATAATCCAAGAAAAATTTTTTAAATATATTTAAAAAAATTTCCTCTTTCCAATGGTATAGTATAGGAAAAAATGAAATTCATGGTATAAATTAACTGACAGTAACCGAAAATTCAACAGAAGATATTTCGGTAGGTAGAGCAGCAGGCTTTTTAAAACTGTTGGAAAGGTAAGAACAGAAGTGAGTAGAAAAATTTATATATTATTTATTTTAGTTGAACATTATGGTGAGGTTGTAATAAAATTATAATGTGATCTTTATTGCTTGTTTATAAACATTCAGTTCAGAAATCTGTGGTATAGCTTATGATGTAATTTTTGTATTAATTGAATTTTATACTAAACTTTGTAAGATTGTTTAACTAATTATTTTAGAATAAACAGTAAATTTAATTCTTTTTATCTGTTATTCATTTTTATCTACATCTTAAAGTCACCACTTTAGGTGATTATGCCAAGCATGACATGCCTATCAGATTTAAAAAATACAGAAGCTGTATTTACAATAAATTCATTCAAATTGGAGTTAGAAATGAGAAAAAAACCTCATTTGCCCCTCTATGAGTTTTTCATGGATCCACCCTTGCACATACAAATTTATTGGATTCAATCATTTATTCAGAGCAAAATTTTAAATACAATAAAATTAAAAAGCTGTAATTGGTAATTAGTATCTGGGTTCATCCAGTTTTTGGTTTTTCTCATGTCATTTGTGTTATTTCTAGATATCTGCCAGCATACACTGAACCAAAAACCGTCATAAATATAATGAAAGTTATCATAGTATTAATGAACTTTTTCATTAATTCTCAACCAATGATAAAGTTCATTGTGACTATAAACTCACGTTCATTAATGTAATGATACAAAATAAAAATTAAACGTTAATAAATTTAATGAAAGTTATCATAGTATTAATGAACTTTTTCATTAATTCTCAACCAATGATAAAGTTCATTGTGACTATAAACTCACGTTCATTAATGTAATGATACAAAATAAAAATTAAAAAAATAATAAATTTAATGAAAATTATCATAGTAATAATGAACAACTTTATTGATTATCTGCCTATGATAAGTTCATTAAAACTATGATAATTTTCATTAAATTTATGTAATAAAATGTAACTATATCTATGAAAACAGTTCATCGTATCTATGAAAATAGTTCATCGTATCTATGAAAATAGTTCATGATATCTATGGAAACAGTTCATTGTATTTATGAAAATAGTTCATTGTATCTATGAAAACAGTTCATCGTATCTATGAAAATAGTTCATCGTATCTATGAAAATAGTTCATGATATCTATGGAAACAGTTCATCGTATTTATGAAAATAGTTCATTGTATCTATGAAAACAGTTCATCGTATTTATGAAAATAGTTCATAGTATCTATGAAAATAGTTCATGATATCTAGTAAAGTAGCTCATTCTGTTTATAAAAACAGTTCATCGTATCTATGAAAATAGTTCATTGTATCTATGAAAAACGTTCATTATATCTATGAAAATAGTTCATAGTATCTATGATGAAAATAGTTTATCGTATCTATGAAAACAGTTCATTATATCTAAGAAATGCATTTATTGTATGTATGAAGTAAGTTTATTACATTAGGATCTCGATTTATTGCAAAACAGAAAAAAGTAAGATTTACATAATAATAACTTTATTACAATTAATTATTTAAAAATATTTTTTCTACATCTTTTATAACAATTGCTGATTTTGCCATAACGGTTTCTTCTACAATTTTATACAAAAAGGTTTGTATAAAATTCCAAAAAGTTGCTGACTCCTTAGCATACTTGAAATTAAACAAATGTATTGCTTTGAAGCAAATATCAACAGCTCGTACAAAATTCTTAAACGGGTATCTTATTTCCTGAAAGTACACATAATAGTCAGTAGTGTTTAAGATATCAGATCTAATAAACAATATTAAAAGTTGCAAAGTTTTACAATTCTTTTTAACTTCTGCGAATTTCTCTTCCATGGCTTTTTGATCAAATTTCATGACTGCAAGTCTTTATATATGTAAGTGGTTCAAAGTTGGTACCACTTACTTTAGGATATTACAAGTTGGTACTACCAACTGACAACATACGATGTTTGGAGGTCACCCTGTATTACACGGTTGCGGGGCAGCTGCCCCCTCCCTGGATCTTGCCTTAAATCATTTTTAGCCATTAAATATTTCACCGATGTAAAACTTTGTATTATAATTAAATTTTTTTAACGTGAATACGGTTATAAAATCGGTAGCATGTTTAAAAATTTTATAAAAATATGCAACAAAAAGTGTTTGTGATGTAAAGTGTACAGGGTGCACCCTTTTGGTATACTCTATCAGGTTCGAGGTTTTAGGTTTCTAAACCCTAAGTATTATTTTTCTTATATAGATAATTATAAAGACATAATCGGATTATCAGATTATCTAAATTATCTTATATCATCTTCCCTTTTTATCGTGTATCTTTAATTATAAGATATCTATTAGGCTTGGCCCGAGAAAGTAAATTGTTTATAGGCAGATATATCCGTCTTCCATATCTTGTTCTCCTATTTGTTTATTAAGATATCAACCAAAAAATGTTTATAATTTACAATACTTATGTTCGTATTCACAAAGCTTTTAACGAGCCGTTTGATCATTGTATGCAATGAACGGTTTTCATTGATATTATGAAGTGAATCATTATGAAATGAATCATAGATAACATGAATAAAGTATGCTAGGCAGTCAATGAACTGCAATTCTAGTATTTATAAACTGGTTCATTGTATGCAATGAACGGTTTTCATAGATATTATGAAGTGAATCATAGATATTATGAAATGAATTATAGATAACATGAATAAATCTTACTAGGCAGTCAATGAACTGCATTTCATAGTATTTATGAACTGGTTCATTGTATGCAATGAACGGTGATCATAGATACTATGAAGTGAATCATAGATACCATGAATAAATTTTGCAAGGCAGTCAATGAACTGCATTTCATAGTATTTATGAACTGGTTCATTGTATGCAATGAACGGTGTTCGTAGATATTATGAAGTGAATCATAAATACCATGAATTAATCTTACTAAGCATTCAATGAACTGCAGTTCATAACATTTATGAACGGCATGTTTATTATTATGAAAATGTTATAATTTTTATTGCAAAAATTCAATGAACTTGGTCAATGAACCTAGTTTCATAGATATTATGGACAACATTTTTTTGAGTGTAAGCACAAGACAGGGAACCTCATTTTTTTACTTGTTGATTTTTGAATGATTTAGGTGCTTCTCTGTATTAAAACAACTGAAAAATACATAATCACTAGAGACCGAATTATATGCAATAGGGAACCCGATATCTGGTATGCTGCATGCAATTTATGCATAAACACAAGATATTATACATATTATAAATTATATGCGGCATACCAGATATCGGGTTCCCTATTGCATATAATCCGGTCTCTAATAATCACATATAAGGCAATCACTCTTGAAGCCGTGGTAGATATTGTTAACAAATATAATCGTTAAATTACTTGGTCTATTATAACAAGCAATGATTGAATGCAGGGACCTTTTAGGGGCATTGGGCTAAAAATCTATGGAAACCCCTCTCTGCAAACAAACGTTTACCATGGTAAGCAAGTTTTTGAAACAATGAGAGAAATCCTCTAGTAGAAAATTTGTAGACACTTATTATATGTGATTACGTATCTTTAAGTCGTTTTAATACAGGAAAGTACCCAAATCGTTCAAAATCAAATCAAATGTCAACATGCAAAAATTGAGGTTACATCGTTCGATTTGTTTTCTGATTTGTTTACAAAATTGCTAAAACAATTTTTTGCAGTTGGTAACACTATTTGAATTTTGCGCGTAAATAAACCTAACCTTAAAATAATATTTAAAAGTGAGTGATGAGAACGGCATTGTTTTGTATCATGTAAAATTTTTCTTTTCCATTAATATTAATAATACTTTGAGAAAATGATTTCCTCAATTGAAATCCCCCTTCAAGATACAGACGAGGTAATCTTAAATTTTAACTAAATGCAAATTTCTTGATTCAAAATAATGTTGTAGGTGATCGAATTACGCATAGACCAACTACCGGATGGCGAGGAAGTGCTTGGAATTTTGAGACAGGAAAACTCGCCGTTATATATCTGGGTTAACCTTGCCGTAAGACCAATATATTTTTGTTGTACAAATTAATATAACTAATGTAAACTTTTTTAGCTGGAATATTACAAGCAAAATAAAATTAAAGATTTTATTAACATCCTCGAATCATCTCGACAAGAGGCAAACACATCTTATAAAGACTATGAAAAAGATCAAATGCGTGCCTTGGATATGTTGGCTGCTTATTATGTTCAAGAAGCAAATCGTGAAACTAGTAAAGACAAAAAACGAATGCTCTTTAATAAGGCTACTGTTTTGTATACCACAGCTGATAAAATCATCATGTACGATCAGGTTGGCTTTGAAACCCTAAAAATATTTTTGTATTATTTTGACCAATTGTTCTAGAACCATCTTTTGGGGAGAGCATATTTTTACCTCTCGGAAGGCGATAAGATGGATCAAGCAGATACCCAGTTCAATTTTGTTCTAAACCAGTCTCCCAATAACATTCCGTCGTTATTGGGAAAAGCCTGTATTGCATACAATAAAAAAGATTTTAGAGGGGCTTTGGCTTTTTACAAAAAAGCATTAAGAACAAATCCAAATTGTCCCGCTGCTGTTCGTTTGGGAATGGGACACTGTTTCATCAAGCTCAATAATCAAGAGAAGGCTCGTCTGGCATTTGAAAGAGCTTTAGAGTTGGATCCACACTGTGTTGGAGCTCTGGTCGGGTTAGCAATCTTGGAGATGAATCGGCAACAATCGGATTCTATTCAAAGTGGTGTTAAAATGTTATCTAAAGCGTACAGTACAGATCGTTCTAATCCAATGGTCCTGAACCACCTGGCAAACCATTTTTTCTTTAAGAAGGTTAGTCGTGAGATGTGTAGATTATTTTTTAGTAACTTTTTATTGTCATCAGGATTACGATAAAGTTGATCATTTAGCATTGCATGCTTTTCACAACACCGAAAATGAAGCGATGCGTGCTGAAAGTTGCTATCAGTTAGCTCGGGCCTTTCATGCTAAAGGGATTTATGATCAGGCTTTTCAATATTATTACCAAGCAACCCAATTTGCTCCCGCCAATTTTGTGTTACCGCATTATGGATTAGGTCAGATGTACCATAGCAGGGGTGACTCAGAAAATGTAAATTTAAAGTTTTAAATCAATTAAATTAGGATTAGAAATTCAGTTTAGAATATCAAACTTGAACTATTCCTCAAGCATATTCTCAAGTCTATCATGAATTTGAATAACTTTTGATTTATATTTCAAACTATTTTGTGTTGAATCGCTCAGGTTTGATACAAGTGTGCAGATGGGCAGAAATCATTTTGACAGTCTTATTTGGTTTTACCATTCATAATAATCAAATTTTAGGCAGCTCAATGCTTTGAAAAAGTATTGAAAGCCCAACCTGGCAATTATGAAGCCATGAATATTTTAGGATCACTTTATGCAACTTCCACTTCTCAGTCTAAACGCGACATAGCCAAAAATTATTTAAAGAAAGTGACCGATCAGTGTAATGAAGACATTGATGCTTGGATTGGTTTAGCTCAAATTTTAGAGCAGTCTGATTTGCATGGTTCTTTAAGTGCATATGGTACAGCAATCAAAATCATTAAAGAAGAAATACAAACTGAGGTTCCAATCGAAATTTTAAATAACGTAGGAGCTTTGCATTATAGGTAACTTAACTCAAAACCATTTTATTTCCTTTGCTCATTTTTTCTATGACTAGGTTAAATAATTTGGAAGAAGCAAAAAAATACTTGGAGGAAGCGTTGAATCGAGCCAAATCGGAATCTGAACATGATCCCCAATACTGTAACTCAATTTCTGTTACAATCACCTACAATTTAGCAAGACTGAACGAAGCTTTATGCATTTTTGATAAATCTGAAAAGTTATACAAGGATATCATAAAGGAGCATCCAAATTATGTAGATTGCTACTTACGGTTAGGGTGCATGGCTCGAAATAAAGGTCAAATTCATGACGCTTCGGGTTGGTTTAAAGAAGCATTGCAGATTAATACCGAACACCCAGATGCTTGGTCTCTGCTTGGAAATTTACATTTAGCTCAAAATGAATGGGGACCTGGACAAAAAAAGTACGAACGTGTTTTAAAGGTAAATTAATTCTTTCAATATTTATAATTTTAAAATCACATTTATCAGAATCTTGAAACAAATAAATTAAGGCTTTCCTGAAATATTTACTCACCAATATACAGCTACAGTTAATTTTACAATTTGGTAACCACTCTTTCCTTATCTGGTCTCAACAAAGATCCTGAATAATTCTGGACAGACGTCTAAAACAGAGAACGCACATATATCTATTTACAAGTAAAAATTACCTGTGGTTGTCTCTTCAAATTGTGTTAGTGGGACCTCAAATTTAATTCATGTTCATGTTTTTAAATTAACAAAAATATTACAGTTTTGTCAATAGAAAATGATTTTGAGTTAAAGAGTAAACTAAGATTGTTGAATTTAATTAATTGATTTTTGAGTTAGGACAGCCTTCAAGGATGTTTTCACCAAGTACATAGGCTTTTTCATTTCATGACAACCTGATTCTCACCAAAAATTAACCAAATCGATGATTTGAATGTCATATGATCTCCTTGTAAGCTTCAAATCATGTGGGGGTTCTTAGAATTTCTTTTATTAAGGTATTTCTTGTTAATCCATTCATGCGAGTCAGTGGTAGATAGATAACAGATAAAGTCCAGCTTGTTTTTTGTCAATTAATTTGCCAGGGCAAAGTGAAAATATTGTAGTAAACTAACACTACATAGTGTAAATGTTCAATCTTCCATTCAACTCTCTCGAACTTTGACTTCCATTTTGTTACAATACTAATGTTAGGCAGATTTCTTGAGTGGTTAATTTCTTCATCTTCATTGTTAACCTCACCATATTATTTTATTTTCAGAATCCTTCTACATCACAAGATTCTTACGCTTTGATCGCTTTAGGTAATGTTTGGTTGCAAACGCTCCATCAACCAACGAAAGAAAAAGATCGTGAAAGGAGACATCAAGAAAGGGCTTTGTCGATGTACAAACAGGTATTGAAAATAGATCAAAAAAATATTTGGGCGGCAAACGGTATAGGATCAGTTTTGGCTCACAAAGGTGCGATTAACGAGGCCCGCGATATTTTTGCTCAAGTCCGCGAAGCTACTGCAGATTTTTGTGATGTTTGGTTAAATATAGCTCACGTTTACGTGGAGCAACGCCAGTTTGTCGGTGCAATACAAATGGTAAGCAAAAGAAATCTATACAATATTATTTTAAATTTTACAATTTTTTAGTATGAAAATTGTTTGAGAAAGTTCTACAAGTACCACAACGTGGATGTCTTGCAATACTTGGCCCGGGCGCACTATAAAGCTGGAAAATTGAAAGATGCAAAGATGGTATTGCTCAAAGCGAGGCGAGTTGCACCTAACGATCCGGTACTTCTTTACAATATAGCTATGGTCTTGCAAAGATTGGCCATTCAAATATTGAAAGATGAAAAGTCTACACTTAAAGCGGTCTTACAAGCTGTCCACGAATTGGGTTTATCGATGAAATATTTCAATTATTTAGCAGATGCCGAACACGTCGATAGGATGCGTTTTGATTCGCGTTTGGCAAGTCTAGAAGCTCAGCAGTGTCGCGATTTATTAACTCAAGCACAACACCACGTAACCAGGGCAAAGAGGATGGACGAGGAAGAACAGTTGATGAGAAGAAAACAAGAAGTCGAACGTATGGCCTTTAAGACGAAACAATTTGAAGAATTGGTAAGAATTTATTTCAAAACTTCTTGCATTGCTTTTATTGTATGTATTTTATTAGCAAAAACGCGAAGAAGAAAGTCGTGCAAACAAAGAGCAACAGTTGCAGAAAAGACAGGAGTTCAAAGAAAAAACTAAGAATGCTCTCTTGTTTAATGATATGCCAAGTGAAAAACAGAAAGGTAAAGGGCGCGGTCGTAAGGATCAGTATGTCAGTGATTCTGGTGGAAGTGATGGAGGAAACGTACTCGAAGGTGCTGCACCTAGGGAAAAGAAAAGGGGACATAAGGGTGGTGATAAAAAGGAACGTAAGAAGAAGTTGGTGTCTGGTAGGAAAAGGAGAGAAAGAGGAGATGGTTCTAATTCTGACAGCGACAAACCGAAAGGTAAGCGTAGTCGTAAGAAGATTAAATCATCGAAAGTTGTTGACGATGGTCTTTCTGCAAAACAAAAAAGTCGTATTGTGTCCAAGGCTACAATTTCTACCAGCGAATCTGATAGTGATGATGGAAAGCTTAAAATTGCCAGCGGTGATGAAAGTGAGAAAAGAAATGGTAAAAGAAAAATATCTTCTGGTTCAGAGCATTCAAGTCGTTCAAGGTCGCGCTCTAAAAGTAATTCGCGCAGTCGATCCAGGAGTGGTTCTCGTTCACGATCTAGAAGTGGTTCAAATTCGAGAAGTCCTTCTAAGTCAAGGTCGAGATCCAAATCCGTTTCAAGGTCGAGATCCAAATCCGTTTCAAGGTCAAAATCTCGTTCTCGATCGGCTTCGGGTTCTAGGTCACCATCAAGATCTAGCTCCAAATCACGATCTCGTTCAAAATCTCATTCGCCCTCACGCTCTAAATCAAGAAGCAGAAGTAGATCATCTAATAAAACTAGCAGTGACGGTGGTGGTTCCAGATCTTCAAGTGCAGCACGTAGCGATTAAAATTCTTAACAAAATGAATAATTTTCTTAGTTTTTGATATTATTTTATTATGCAAGAAATCAATTACAAGATCGTGTGATGTAATCAATTGTTTAAAAAATAAATTTTTAATTTTTCTTAACATCAACATATTTTGGCATATGGGTACAATTTTTGCAAATGACTTAAGTGTCCTTCATAGATACAACAATTTTTTGTTTTCTATATCATCTAAGAATTTCTAATCCATAAAAGTAGAAATCGAATAAAAATTTTAGTAATAAAAAAAAGTAACTGCAAAGATATTCTCAATATTTGGAATCATATTGTATACAGGATGTTGCAATAAGTACAGTCTCAACTTCTAGGATTTGTAGGGTAAACAAATTTCATTATTTCTGGAATGCTAAATTGGTTATTATTGAAACATTCTTGAAAATGGTATATAACAGCTAAAACAGATTCAAAGTAATCTAGCCTAGTCGAGAAGCCAAGGACTAAAGATTTTGATCCTGTTCTGGTATTACCCGACTGGAAATTCTGGGCAATTGTCACTACACATCCTAGAACTTGGAAATACCCTGGCTGAGATATCCGTCAGTGAGAGGCAGTTCTTTTATATTCTTATGTTTACATCATTACAGTTTGCTAACTACCTTGGTGTGTACATCTTTTTAAATATAAAAAAGTAGAAAATCGTATTAGTAAAAACAGATTAGAAAATTTAAAAAATATTTACAGCATATTTATGCTTCGTGAAAATGGAAAAAATTATGCAGTACTTGTGGTTGTTTTCGAATTTAATATGTCGTGACTACCGTAAAACGAAGTAAACGTTGTGTTTGTGCTCATGCTCATGGGTAGAGTGTCAGCACTGTTGAGAGTTCCAAAAGTAGACAACATTTCTCCTGTGTGATCCGGACTTACGGATATTATATGCTGCCTAATCTGACATTCTGACCTATAAAAGGAACTTTGGTTTTATCATTTTGTCATCTCGGGGAGGGAGGGGGTTCACACGTACCTTCCATTGTTTAATTCTTGATCTTGAATTGGTGGTAGATGTTGTAGTGCAACGGGGGTTGGTTTTATAGCATAAACGTATATTCCTACCATTGATAATACATACGACAAAAAGTACATAGCGTGGCACTAAAAATATAAACAAATAACTACTTTTTTTTCTTTTTTTTTGAAATTTTACCCCATAATCTAGAAGCACCGTGCCCGCTATTATAGTGTAAAAGTTTCCAGAAATTAGTGATAAATGTAAGGCAGTAGTTCCCATTGTTTGTAAATACAGGGACGTCAAAACGCAAAACAAAAATTGACACACACAAAACGAAGACAAAATTTCAACAAAGTTGCGCCAAGAATCAGTCAGCAACGTGTCTTTTTCCAAAATTATCCTAAAAAATAAAAGTTAACTTAAAATAAGGAATTTAATTTATTCTAAAAATAACGTGTGGCGTGTTCAGGTGTCATAATTGTGACCTGTTAATTAAATTAAGTATTTAGGCGATTGGTTTATGAATTTAAGGGGTGAGTAGACAGAGGTATAATCTTACATTTTACTGGAATAACATAGAAGTTTTGTAACTTCTATACTTCTAATATTTTCATTTAAAAACTCAATTTTCAATTAGCATTTTAGACTTTCGCCTTACGTTAAAGGAATTATACATTTTTGTTGATACTAAAAATATACTTAACACCTTGATCATGCACGATAAAATAATGGATTATATAATATTAAAAGTTGATTCCTCGGGGATATAAAATTGCGTTTTAATGTTTTCACTTCTGGGTTTTCTATACTTACTTTTATCTTTTTTGTTGATTTATCTTGGCTTTATAAAACTTTTTATTTGTATGAACTTTTATAACTTATAATTAATTGTGTCAGGAAAAAACCTTAGCTTTTTCAGTTTTTTCTAAATCTAAAGTAGCTGTAAATTCTTTGCATTTAACAAATTGGTGTTTTACGTAGTGCTGGATTTAGAGTGTGCAATGCAGGCTTTGTAAAGGGTGATTTTTTAGCAACTTTCTTTTTGGTAACACCGTTGTTGGCTGCTCAGCTGTTTTCGTGTTACATGTTACTGTCAAACATGTTCAGTTTGGTCTATAATTTAACCTTGAATCGAGTTACAAACGAACAACGCTTGTAGATTATTGAAAATTAATTTATTTATTGAAAAATTATTAGGTGAAAAGCTTATTTCACGTCTGGGGCCGGTCAATTGGCTTCCTAGATCGTGCGATTTAATGCCTTTAGATTATTTTTTGTGGGGCTATGTTAAGGCTCATGTCTATAGGGACAAGCCCGCAACGGTTGACGCACTGGAAGCCAATATTGAAGAATTTATTCGTGAGATACCGGCCGATATGTTGGAGAGAGTATGCCAAAATTGGACCCAACGTATGAACCATTTGAGGCGCAGCCGCAGTCAACATTTTCATGAAATCATCTTTAATCATCATTTCTCTAAATTGTATGTGTTTTTTTTTTAAATCAAATCCGAAAGCTCTTAAAAAATCACCCTTTACAAGCCACAAAGAATTATTAATTGCCATGAAGATAATATGTTTATTTAATTTTGAAAACTACTTTGTTTTTTTTTGCTTGTCAAAAAAGTTTTCTTTTTAATTCCAATATAACAAGATACTATTTTCATTCAAATTAATAATTATTATTAAAACCTCTAAGCACTTACCACTTCAATTGCAGAGTGAGCGAAAGTGTATTTTTACTTACATTTGTAAACCACTAACAATGCTGCCGAATAAGCCCAGCAAACCTAAATATTCGATAACGTCGGTTTTTTTAACAGACAACTCTTGTAAGACCGTTACGATCGCAAATAAGATTGCCCCGCCGAGGCACAGCATGTCGCCCACCAATTGGTTCTTTCCTGAAAATCAGTTTAATAATAAGAAGTTCGAGAACAAATTTGAATTTATTTACCGCTAAATTTAGTGTGAGCAGTGTTAGACCATACAATACAACCAATACCCATCAGACAAACAGAAATACCCAATATATGTACCATGCGATAACGAACACCAAGCACAAGACAACTCAGTGTTAAGGCTACAGGTATTGCTACACAGCCGAGCAACTAAAAGCAAACAAAGTTACATTATTCAGAAAATCACCCAATTACCCTCAAACCTGTATGCATGTTAGGGTGGTAAATTGGTGAGCAGTATTCATTAGGGTATTTGCTTGCACATCAATTAAGCAAAGCAATAAATATCTCCATCCTCTGGCCTTTAATATCGAAATCAAACCACGATCGCCTTTACGAAAAGCCAACCAACTCGTGTAAATTACAAACAATAGCATATAGTGCGGAAAGCTCTGGCCGGTGGGCAAAACCGACACGGCACTTGCATTAATGTAATGCGATAAAATATTTATTGTACATAAAAGCAGCGACAATATCTGCCCCAATATCACATTTTTCCACACTTCCCTAAAACACAAATTCTTTTCAAACACTTCCCAACATCAGCTTCAAAAATTTTAATTACCATTTTCCTAATTCGGACAAATTATTTCCAATTTTATCGCACCACCCTGTTTCGCTGCCCATTTCGTGAATTTTATTTATGTACCTATACGAGAGCTCATAAGGGCGGGGTATCCCGAAACAATCCTCGAATTTTTATTTTAAATTTGGGCGCACGCGTCATCCGCGCGGCCACAAAATCGAAATTTGGTATTCGGCAGTGGCGGATCTTCCAAAAATCGCGGCGTCGCTTGAGCAAGATTGGGGTTTGGGAAAATCGTCCCGTTTACCGTACAGATTCGACCCTGCTTTTCCAATGCGCACCCCATTTTCCGTCTTTTTTTATTGTTCGAGCGCGCAGTGCCCCGCGAGTGGCCGACGGTCGTAAACATGCAAATGTTTATTTACCTCGCAGAAGCGGTGTGAAAGCTCCGTGGGGAAAAGTGAAAATTTATGCGTTTGTTATAAAAATTTAAATATTTCTTTTCGGGTGCGTAATTGCGTATAGCGCGCTGCAATATCGACCTGTTTATTATTGTCAAGTGTCATTTAACTGTCAGGTCGAATTGTTTTACGCTGTATTATTGTGCACAGAATTTCGAAAAGTAGTTTTTTTAACGAAACCGTCTTATGTAATGTGATATTAAAAATGGTCGAACCAATTTTTGATTATCAATTTCGTCTGATTTTGATAGGCGACAGTACTGTGGGTAAAAGTTCTTTGTTGAAGTATTTCACTGATGGTAAATTTGCAGAAGTGAGTTATGGTAATGAGGAGTAGGAAGGTCAAATTTTAGTTTTTGTTTACTTTATAGTTGTCCGATCCTACTGTTGGTGTGGACTTTTTTGCTCGACTGATAGAAGTTAAGGATGGAACTCGAATTAAATTGCAGTTGTGGGATACGGCCGGACAGGAACGGTTTAGATCCATAACGAAATCTTATTATAGAAACTCCGTTGGAGCATTGTTAGTTTATGATATTTGTAATAGGGCGAGTTTTGAAAATATTCCTTTGTGGATGGCGGAAGCGAAGAAGCACATAGAACCCCATCGTCCGGTGTTTGCACTGGTAGGTTGTAAGTTAGATTTAGTTAGTAACGGTGGCCATAGGGAAGTGTCAAAAGACGAAGCCAAGGCATTTTCCGATCAAAATGGAATATACCTAGTGGAAACGTCTGCTCGGAAAGGTACAAACGTGGAAGAAGCTTTTAGATCTGTCACTCAAGAAGTTTATAATCGAATACAAACTGGCGAATATAAAGTGGAAGACGGTTGGGATGGCATTAAAACTGGTTTTACTCGACCTAATGGTTTAGATTTTAACTTGGTAGAAGCGGAACCTGCAAAATCATCTTGTTGTTAATATAACGTATTTTTTGTTGTTTATTTTAGTGTAATCGATAACGAGAGTGATATGTAAATATTTTTATTTATCAATACCTGCATAAAGGAGAAGACTAATGTTGTTTTTTAGATATAATTTTGTTGTTTTCTATTTTTGTTTATTGTACAAAATGAAGTTGCTCAGTTTATTGACACACTAACGCAAACATACACAAAAACTTTGATTTGTAATTCATAATTAATGCTACCTCACCCTTTAACGAATCGATTTTATGATTGACAAAAATGATTACAAAAAAAGACTTAGGTTGTAAAAAGTTATTAGTTTAATTTTGTAAAATTAAGTCAAAAATGTTAGATATTGTAGAAATATGACGGCAGTAAAACCAAATAAAGTATACAATAGCACTTGCTTAATTAAATACCAAAGTATATTATTTCTTCTTGCCTATCTTGACAATTTTTGTAACTTTTTTATTCTGTACATGATGTGAATTCTAATAAAACTGATATAGTATAAACCATCTTATCAATGGCTTTACCCTTGTGTGAATATCGCTTTAACCGTATCAGTATTTTAGAATTATCAAAATGCACTGTACACTTTTTAGAATTAAAATGAAGAGGTGATTCTTCCCGAGCTTACCGGAGAATACTTTTGGCTCCATGATATTCTTGCAGACTTTACAGATTCGCCAACTATTTTGAGTAGGAATTTGGAGAATTGCCTTTTGAGTAGTCTTGAACCTCGTCTGCTAAAGTTTCCTTTGGCACTACTGAAAAAGTCTGGAGCATCAGCAATTTGTCCTCGTGGGCGCAGACATATGCCAATACTACATCAGCACCAGACATCTGTTGATCACCTCGTCTATCGCTCACTGTGCATTGACTTGTTACTCTCTCTGCATTTGACGGATTATGACCTATGAGAAATTATCTTTATACTTTTCTCGAATAGTTATTTTTAAAATTTTTAAGTTTTACTTTAATTAAGATTAAAAAGATTTTATTCTTTAGGGGTCTTCCATAAAGGATGTCTGCAGTTTTTTTTTCGACATTTTGACTTCCTTCTCTCCTCTTGTCTCTTTTGGCTTGTAGCGGATCTAGATAATTATTACTATTTGGGTGGAGGGGCGACAAAATAAATATTTATTAAACATGAAAAATATAAAGTAGGTATTAGTAGATAGTAATAGGTTGAAATCTTTGGTTTCTCCCAGGAACGTCCGATGGTTATAAATCAGAGACCCCCTTATTTTTCTAAAATGAAATTTTACGCGGACGTTACATTTGCCTCCCCCAGGTTACACTCAAGTTTTGTTATCCCTCACTTCCTAACGATCCCGTAGGTGTCATTCATAAGTTACGTTATGCATGGAAAGGGTAGAGTGCAGACCTGAGTGACGATAGGTGAAGGGGGGGTTTCTAAAATTGTGACGTCACGTATTGTTAAATTTTCAAATTTCGTTCATATTTAGAATTTAAAATTTTTTCGAAATTAAAAAATATTGAATTGAATAAATTTTTGAAATTAATATTTTAAATATATTATTTTTTAGTTTTATATTTTTCTCTCATTTCATGTTTAGGGAGGGGGGTTTGTGGATGCGCGAAGTAATATTTAGAGGGGTTCGAGGGACCTTAGAGGTGGTTTTACTGAAGATTTCTGAACTAGAAATAATTTTTATTGCTAAAATTTGTACAGAAATTACTAAATTTCTAATGATCTGGTATAGTTATTAAATAAATTTCGAATGTTTATTTTTAAGTAAACTAAAAATTTTAGTTTTGATATTCTTCAAATTCTTTTAATTTAAATTTTTTATTGATAAGCATTTTACCTTATTTGATGTTTGCTGTCTTTTGTTCTGTCCACTATCTGGCCTGTTGTTTTCTTTTCATTTTTTGTTTTTATTAAATTAAATTAAAAAAAAACTTTTATGCATCACTTTGAAAACAAAAAAAATTAATTGAATACAAAATCAGTATTATTAAAAGCAGCAAGTTGACTATAATTATAATTATTATAATAATAAATATACTATAATTATAATAATAATTATAATGGCGCAAGGAATCAAAACTGCGAAAAATTGAGAAATAAGATGAGGGCAAAGTCACCCCGAATTTCTTACGTTTAAAGCCCCATACATAAAAAAATATCATACTTACGAGAAATCTGATTGCGGCATTTGCATTTTCTGCTCAAACTACATAAGAAACAGTGAAAAAAGCTTCCGATTTCGAATTTTCATTTTTTGGGCCTAAAAAATTTATTCAATTAACATTCATTAATTTTCAATATTTTATGAAAAATTTAGTTGGTCTTTTTATTACCTAAATCGACGTATTTGGATGCATAGCGCTCGAAACAGCCGCCGGAACTTGGCGCAAGCAATGAAAACCGTGAAAAATTGAGAAATAAAAAGAGGGCAGTCACCCCGAATTTCTAACGTTTAAAGCCCCATAAATCCAAAAATATCATATTTACGAAAAATCAGACTGCGGCATTCGCATTTTCTGCTCAAAGTTCATAAGAAACAGCGAAGAAAGCTTCCGATTTCGAACATTTCATTTCATTCAAAATACGAAAATTGGGAAGTAAAAGAGGAATTCACACAAGCCTCTATAAATTTTTTAAAAGAAGTATTGCAGGATTTTGGCGGAAACCCCATGCGTAGTGATGCATTAACTATTGCAAAAAGAAAAAAAGAGAAGAAGAATTGGCTGCTGCCTATATGAAAAAGAAACAGAAAGAAGAACAGGAATTGACAATATCGCTGCGTAATTTTGAAAATTCTTTATTAGAAGACGAAGGGAAGGAGGAAAAGGAAGAACAAAAAGAATGAGAGGTATTGGCAATATTCCTGTGCAATTTTGAAAATTTTTTATTAGATGAAGAAGGGGAGGAGAAAAAGAAAGAACAGTAATTGGCAAAAATAAAATTAGTAATTATTGTGATTTTGTGTGATATTGTGATTGTGTGAAATTGTGATTTTTATGAATACTTTGCAGTTTCGTTCAACTTTTTATTAAACCTTGGTTTGTATTCTTTAATCATTTATTTATATTTAGGTAATCCTTTTTTAATATGTTTGGTATTTGCGATGACCATAAATAAGTCGCAAGGCTATATGCGGATTGGATCCAGAAAATTCATGTGGGCAAACATTGCAATTTGGGCAGGACAACGTCTCGTCTGCCGGTTCAGCTAGTCGATAATATATTTGGCCATTATCACTTTTGAATTTTTGTGTCCGGCCACCCCTAAATTCGAGTGGTGTTTGATAAAAATTACTTAATTTTTTAGAATTACAATGTTAAGATTTGTTTTTGAACACTTGCAACGTACGAGGTGGCTTTCAAAAATATTACATTTTTACTCATTAATTAATTAATTAAATTATTGGAGGCGATTTGCTACAATTCCGAGTCTTGGGTACAGAAATGTTACTGGATATTTACCCCTTGTATTAACAGGTCGCACTAGTACACTGAGAAAAGTAAAGTAAATTTTTTTACTAATGTGTAGTTGTTATTTCAATTTATTATTACTTAACATTAGTCATTGTAAGTTTTAATAGTTGTAAATTTATTTTTTATACCTCTGTTTTTATTAAATATTACTACTATATATTTATTTTGAATCTTTATTATATACAAAAGAAGCGATATTGTTTAAAATAAGCGTAGTTGTAATCATTTAGAACTACTTGCAATAATTACAGATGTATTATTATTTACAACTACAGTAGTAAATATCTAATAAGACTTCTAGTTATAAATATCGCTTATATAATTAAATTGTAACCTTGTGATAATATTATGCTGACTCCCGATTTTCTTCTGATGGCGATGGCGTGGCGTTCTATTTTGTACGTGATAAGTTGTTAGTGCAAGTGAAAATATTTTCATCTGATGGATCAATTATTAAATAAATAGAATTTACATGAGGTAGGTACATAGTTAAACTTATTTTTTGTCAGTAATTCACATTTATTCTTTTTCAGAAAATGAAATTGATTAAGAAGCATTTACTGCAGGAATGCGATTCTGTACAATTAGTACCTAAAATTGGTTTCCGTAGAAAATTAACTCAGCGGTGGAGAGGTGTTCTTATATCTGTATGTAATACATTTTAATTATTTTTTACTATTGTATTTAATAAATACTTATATAACAAACTAATATTGTTTATATTGATTTACCTTATCAAAACTTACAAATAACTTGGTTATTGTTTAAATCTAGAAGATTTAACCATAAACACGGCAGTTATTTCTAATACTATCAGAAGATATTATTACTTATAAGTTTATTCTATTAAATACTGCACTGCAGTTACAAAATATACAACTACAATTGTATTTTGATAATATTGGATGATATATAATTTACACCTATGTAGTTGTATTATTTACCTTGATTACGTCATAATTAATATAACAGCTTGTAGTTGTATTATGTACAACAATGTATCTTTATCTTATAGTAAATGAAATTACAGCTTGGTAGTTGTATCTTATAAAAACTGGAGCTACTGGCGCCTATTTTACAACTACATATTTTAATTTATACAATTTTTCTGTTATTGAATACAAATTTTTTTTCTCAGTGTAGAGGAACTGTATGCAGAAAAAGTAGAAAAATTTGTATTTTATTTATTTAATTAGATTTGTGTTTATTACTTTTGTAGTAGTATTACATACAATAAACAGTTGTAAGTCAAAACAGTAAGAAGAACAGTAAACAATTAAATTCATCACTCTTGTATATGGTGGATACCACCAATATCATCAGGCGTGATAATATAATGTAAGTTCAATATTGGACATTTATTTAGATAATCTCATCATCGTCTTCCTTATTTTTACCAAGTTCGTCAGTACTAATTCGAATTTGTACTTACATAAGTGTGTTTTTGAAAATCGGCATGGACAGACACGGGTTAATTCTTGATTTTATAACAACTTTTTTATTTTGAAAATTTAATCGCTGTCGTCGTCATTTCGGCTTCTGTTTAGCGGTCGTCTGCTTTCTTCGTCGGAGCCATAAATTACATCTTCGTCCGAATCGTTGATCATAGAAAATGCAGGATTATCTTTTGTAATTGTTAATTCTGCAATTCAAAAATTAGGGCAACTCAAAAAGATTATCCCAATCTACTTACCGTGAATTGATTTATTTCCAGGGGAGTAGACGTAGGTCATCGTGTACATGTAAATGTTTAATAATCCATAAAAAGACATAAATTCCACCGAACTATTATAATGCGTGGACAATTTGGAAACAAAATTATCTTCCAAAATTCCAACTCCAAAATTCAGAGAAGTAATTATAAAAGTAATTATTGTAACAATTAGCATTAACAAAGTTAAAAATTTTAGCCTTTTATCTACAACAAAAGATAATTTATTGCAGTAGGGAAATAAAAATTTCGGAAAGCTTACCAAAAATTGGCAACGATTTCAACTCGCTGTAAGCCCTTAGCATTAAATATAACAAATAAGAGATATATACTCCACCAATTATGAAGAAGAATGTTTTTAAATTCTAAAATAAATTTTTTTAAATATTGGAAATAACTTGGCAGGGTATCTTACGTTGTAATTGGATTCATCCATGACGTGATCGTAGGTAGGGTCTTCTAGTTCGTTATATCTCTCCCAAACGGACATTACGAAAGCCGAAATCCAAAGCATTCCAACAATAGCAAGCTTTGGGAAGTAGAAAGTCAAAAATCTCCTTTCGTTCTGAAAAACGTTTAAAGGACGATGAGAGACGATTGTAGATAATCATTGGAAATATTAGTGTTTACCTGCCGTAAGCCGTGGTAAACGCATAGCCAAAACAGTAATAGGCCACCCAAAAATGTCGATTGCCCTATTGCGTCTATCATTCCTGGGAACCACGAGTTGAAGAGAAACATCATTGGAAACATGGGATCTGAATTGGAGGAACATTAAAAAGGCTCACGGCTCACTTTCTAAAAGTTACTCACTGTTGTAAAATAACAGAAGAGGTAGCAGAAGCGACATCCATTTTTGCTCTATTGACCAATCAAACATTGCATATTTTCGCAAAGTGTGAGCGAACCAACACTGCAATTAAAGTTTGATCACTTTTTTACTTGCAATATTTCTAAATATGTACTACTTACGGCTGTCATGAAAGTGCAAAACAAGAAGATGAATCGAAACCAAATTTCGATGAGGGTAAAGGCCGGATTATAAGTTTTGAACTGAAATTTTAAAAGCAAATAAATCAGCTGGAAGATACAAACAATGAGCAACCTACATAGAACGTTAATTTCTTTATGTTATATCTTTCTTGAATATGTTTCAGGTTGTAAAAACGAATTGTTATAATGTAATGGGTGTATTCCAAAAATCCCAGATGGAGAAGAATAAATTCGTCGCATTCGTCCTTAACACAATGCAGATGTCGCGTGCTGAAAATTATTATTTTAGTTTAAGATTAAAAACGATTTTTGGAAATACCTATTTTTGGAATTAGAATTTAAAACGGTAACAGGTTTGTGCTCTTCTGTTATACCGTCGATTCCGATGTTTACTTGAAAGCTCGTGTCGAAGGTGTCATCTAAAATTTCAAAATATAATTTTTTTTAGGGACGGATTGAGATTGTTTACCATCTGTATTAATGGTACTTAATTTTGCTATGACCCACAATTGCTGGCTATACGAACTCAATGCAGGAGTTCTCATGGTGAAAGAGCTGGTAGCTAAATCAGCAGCATTGGAATTATTATCTTTGGATAAAACCGACTTTCCATCCATTTCGGTCGTAATTGTAATAGGAGGGCCTAAAAATGTATAAATTATTTGAAACGAAAAATTGAACTTAAATGTTTTTACCTGCTAATCCTATAAACATTGCTAATCCAAAACATCCAAAAAACGCAATAAAAATCATAACAAACTCCCGTTTATGCATCGAATATAAACGCATTTGGACAGATCTAAAAATTTGTTGTTAAAAAATATTTTTGAATTTTTGTAACTAACCTTTCACATCTGTCGTGATGGTAAGCTGGAACAATATATTTATTAAATTCGCTAAATAGATCACTAAATTGCGATAAGCTATTTCTAATCCTTAAACTCCATCCTGCAGTAGGCAAATGGTAAGAGTAGCCCAAACTGGCTCCATCGAGTTTTGCCATAATATTTGTAAATGTCTTATTAATAAATTTAAATTTCGCGAAAGTAGAAAAATATTGTAATGAGGCAAAGTTGTTTTTTTTTACATTTTCGATTATTTATAAAATTTATTTTTTTAGAAACGTATATTATATGTCGTGCGCTGCGTATTTCTCTAATTACTATCAAAATATTAGAACACCTCGTGATACAAGATTGTATTGATCTGCGCATCGAGACGCTCAATTCTACGTGCCCAATATTATAATGGACTTTCCGCTACGTTATATCCAATGAAAACAGTATTATATCAAATTGAATGGCTACTGCCATTTTCCCGTTCTCATAAAATCTTATTAGTTTTTCCTGTTCTGGATCAAATTTTTTTTTCGTCCGCTAAATCAAAAATTAGAAGAAGAACTTGAATAGAATAAAACGGCAAGCCAAGTGACGCTGAAAATTTTCCAGTTCATAGTCGGAAATTCTCAGATCTGAGTCGGCTTTCAATTCCTTTGACACTGCTACAGGGAAAGATACGTCCAGCTGCTTTACAGTGAAAATAAACGTTTTAAACCTATATACTTTTTCCTAAGATTTTTAGATATTTTTTTTTGCATTTTACCGTCTGAAACTCAATCCCCTTCAAGTTTTAATTTTTTTAAGTTTTCCGTTGTAATATGAAGCCTAAGTAGTGCGGCCCGAAGGCCGCACTGACCTGTTACTCTCTTGTAACCTTTCAATTTTTCTAGATTGGCAACAAAAATAACCAATCAGAGGTGTGTCACGGAACGAAAGCCTGACAAAAATACTCGATTGCCCAGGTTGTGCGGCCTGAAGGTTGCACTGAGCACAACATAAGCTTTCGACAATGGTGTCTTTAAATATTTTATTTAAACTGAAAACTTATACGTTAAAAAAATGTCTACTATTGTTAATTAATTTAATCTGTTTATTTTTAAATCCTTTATACTAGTTTCACTTTTCTGCTTGCTTGCTTGAATACGGCAAAACTTAGAAAGTTAAATTTGACCCAGTTCGCGCTATCCAATCGAGCTGAAATTTTGCACATGGATTCGTCCCCGATGACAATACACTTTGTCAAAAAAATGTTTCCGAATTTTCACATTTTCCAAGAAAAAAGTGAAAAAATTAAATTTTTATGGTTCATTGTCAATAATTAAATTTTTAATCTTTTGTAAAATCGAGTATCCTATATAAAGGATTTATAGTGAATAACTTGATTTTACCGGTTTATTTTTTAATACTAATTGTGTAAATTTTACACATACGGGACCAGTATGTATATTTGAAAATTAGTTTTCTATATTTTAATTTATTATTTTTTCCTTTTTAAACAGCTGTTTTTATTGATTATTTAAGGGTGTTTTTTTTCAAATTTGCTTTGTACAAACAAATATTCAGGTCTATTATGTATCAAAATAGTACATCGTCTTATTCGGATTAAAAGTGAAACTTTATTTGACAAGCAGTTTTTGTATTTGCGAGGCGGAGCGCTAGCGGAGCTAGTAGAGCAATCAGATTTGATTGTGATGCGGACAGATAGACTTGGCCTTTTATAATAATAGATATACATATGTAGACAGTCACATTACATGATAGGACATTTTGGCACGAGCCGGTTTGGTGCGACACCGTTACCAACGATTACATAAGCAAGTGAAACCGGGATAGTAAAGAATAAATTGCATAACAAGATCCAAAGAGCAGAAATGACATTTTTAAGAAGCACAGTTGGGTATAAACTAAAAGATAGAAAAAGAAACGAAGATATACGACAAGAGCAAATAGAAAAAAATAAATTGAAATGGAGCGATCATCTACAGAGAATGACTGAAGAAAGAATCCTCTGAAAGCATGGCACTACAAATCGGAAGGAAGAAGAAATGTCGGGAGGCCGAGAACACGATTGGCACTGGAACAGGTCATAAGACCTAATCCTTGAAGTAAAGAAGAAGGCTCCTCCCACTAATTAATGCATGCTAGTTTACATGTAAAATTTTCGATCTTTAAATGCCGTTTTTTCGAAAACCAATGGATAATCCAAAAAATTTTTTTTTAATATGGCACACTTTCTATAGATAAAAGTATTTTATTATAAATTAAATTCTAAATTATAAATTAAAAAAAAGTATAAAATTAAATTTTCGCGCCGAAACGTTTTGTACCGAATTTCTTCTTTTCCTTTGGAAGTCAATATCTCTCCATCTCCATAAAACTGATTATTTTATTTTCTACAGTACAAGAGTAATTTTTGAATCTGAATGTCAAGTTTCGGTGAATCAAAAAAAATTATCTGCCGTGGTTCAAATTCAATGTTAAACAATATGTAGGTCCTAAAAATTTATCTTATGCATTCTTAACGTTTTAATTAGTTCTTGAGTAATTGAATTTCCTACTTGTAAAATTGTGTGCAAAATGCAGCTTTTCCACGAATTTCTTCTTTACATCTTCAGAAAGTTCACTGTATGATTTTATTACATCAGGATCTTTCAAACATAAAATTTGAAACTTCCGATTAAAAAATTATATTTGATTTCTATGTACAAAATTATGTTAAAAAATAAGTTACAAGTAAACTTTAATCCCAATATTTGATGAGACCATCCCATCCAGCAGTCACTAGTTTACTGGTTTCATGTGGATGCCACAAAACACTTATGCATACGTTTTCATGTGCCTTCCATTTCTTGTACAGTTTTGTAGTTTTCCAATCCCAAACATAGCATTTACCATCAGCGTCACCCGATACCAAATAACTGCAACAAAATTAGTTGTTAGTTTAGTTTTTCCAATAATTGTTCATAATTGAAGTATTAAGCAGAAAAAATAATTCTTACCTCATATCCGGAGAGAAATCCAGCGAACATGCATAACCAGCCACCATGTGACCTGTAAATGTCTTCTTCCTATTCATTTTAAAACGATTGAGAGCCGAAAAGATAACAATTTTGTTGTCCATACTTTGGCAAGCCAACCATTTCCCATTAGGAGCCGGCGTCACCGATGGCATAGAATGCATAGTTGGATCAGCAATATATTTCATATCCACAGGTATATCCCATTCCCAAACACGTAAGCTTTTATCATCAGACGTTGTTACAAATCGACGATTTTCATCCACAAATGTAATGGAATTCACTGCACCCAAATGTCTGTCGTACTCTTGTACGATGTCACCTGACCGAGTATCCCAACAAATAATTTTTTTATCTGAAGTTCCAGCAACAAAGAGATGCTGTTTATTTTTATCAGGATTAAATTTAACGCAGTAAGGTATCTTTCGACTAGTAAATCTTGAAAAAACTTGACCAGTTTCTGTGTCCCATAATTTAATGTAACGATCATAACCAGCCGACAAAAACAACTTCCCCGAGTTATTGAAATTTATGTCTCGAACTGCTTGTCTGTGGCCGGAATAGGTCCGCAATAATCTTCTTTCGTTATAAACCTCCCACAACTTTATTCTGCAATCCATACTGGCAGATAATAACATATGTGCAGTTCGTGGAAACCATCGAATAGCAGACAATCCTTTTGTGTGTCCAGACCAGGTGTGGATATGAGCTTTGGGTAGAAAACAGCGGTCTGGAGGAGTGTCCGATTTCAAATTGACTCCCACATCTTGCGGAGGATGCAAAAACGATCGTCCTTGATAATCCACTGCATCTTGAATATGCAAGGTAGTTTTTTCTTCGACAGGCTTCTCTTCCACAACCTTTCCCCTTTTATTGCGTTTTGAAACCAACTCTTCTAATTCTGCTGCTTCTTCTTCTGTTGGTTTTATAATTCTTTGTTCGTCTACATAACCGCCCCAAGGTCCCAAAAAACCATCGATATCGCCGGGGTCGTCGTTTTTATTACGTTTTCTTTTATCACAGGGTCTCAATTTCGTATTTTCAAACACAGTTTTACCTTTGGCTGCTTCCGCGAGTTCGACATCTCCAACAATTTTGTTTCCATCTTCGTTACCTCCAACGGAAGGGTCGAGTGCATACCCAAAACTGTGAAACGTCCTCCTTTGGTTCTCAAATTGAAAATCGTTTATAAAAGTCGGTTCCACGTAACCGGAGAGTATATTGCGCTGCGCTTGCATCTGTCTCGTTTTGAATGGATTTTCAGGCCCCAACACTGGGGCAAACAGTTCTTCATATTTAGGATTGTATGCCAACTCGGTGGCAGTTGGATCTATGTACCGTGGTAACTCCTCTTTACCCTACAATTATAAACACGTTAGGTAGTGCACAATTTATAAATACTACAAAGAAACTTACTGTTGAAATGACTGGGGGTGCTGCACAAATTTGAATTGTGTTTTTAACCGAGAACTCAGAGTTTGCTTCGTCTAACGGTTCCGGCGGTTGGAACTCTACTTGGTCTGATTTATTTTTATCTTCTTCGTCGCTACTACTTCCGTAATCGTTTAATGCCCACATTTTAACAAAATCTTCTTATAAAAATGTACTAAGTACGCATTTGTCAACAATTAAGGTTATGTTATGTAGTTCGAGTCAGGATAACCAACTTTTGAAAAATGAAATTTTACGAGTTTTTTTCGAAAACGATAAAGTATTTTTGAGATAATTTATCATTTGTGCAAGTAAATTTATCATTTATAACCTAGCATTAAAATTTGTGTGTTTTATTGTTGGTAATTTAATCTAGAGGTGTGAAATTTGCTACCGAAAGGAATAAATTTGTTTTACCCTGTACAATTTGGAAGGAAGGCAAAAATGCAGGTTTCAAGTTTATCAGAAAAAACTGCGGCGGGAACACTAATTAAAAAATCAGCTTCGCCTGTTGGGCGTTTCGAAGATGAAGTCGCAATGGTAGTGGACCTCGAAGTTGATTCAAAAATCACAGATCCCATGGAATCATTATCTGTTGGCATGGACGAAATAGAAGAAAAACGAATACACGAAACGATTGAGACGTTACGTGATGCTACTTTACCCTCGTGTGATGTTCCTGAGCGAATAATCATAGTGGTGGATAGGGCTGAGGATGACGAGGAGGAACAGTTACCGTTTGAAATGACGAATGGAAAGAAATATTCTAGTTTTGAATTAGTGAAACGTGCAGTTACTATGTTTGTGCACAATAAAGCTATGATCAACAACAAACATCAATTTGCCTTAATGTTCCTTAATGAAAGTTGTGCCGAATGGGTTTTGGATTTTCAAAAGTCACCTACTGCTATAGTGAATGCATTAAATGTAAAACCTTGTATTTCGAAAGAGTTCTTAACATTGGATCCCATTTTTAGTGTCATCGAAAAGAAAAGTACGCTTTTTTCAAATCCACTTGATGAACAGTGCATACCACCTCCGTATATAGTTAGAGTGGTTTTCACCTTTACGCGTTCTAGGTGTTTACCTATCCTCGATAAGACAAAGTTAAGACACATATTAAATTCACCTTACTTTTACTTCGATGTGATAATGTCCCACGGTGCACCTAGTGAAGATAACCAGTCCGATCAGTATTTTAAGTACCTCACTTCTATTGATGCCAAAGGGAACTCTTACAAATATTCTGTTGGTCGGAGCGGTAAAGAATTACACGAAGCTGCTGCAAAACTTTTGTCTCATCCGCTTCAACGACCATTACAGTCGGAAGCCAATTATTGCGTTCCCAAGACTGAAGAAAGTGTAAATTAATTATGTTTTGTATTATGTAAGCTACTAAAACTACTGTGTATATTTTTTAAAGTTTGTAATTAATCTTCTATTTCATTAAAACAATATTTTGTGAATTTATTTTTAAAACGTAACTCTCTTTTTTCATTGTTTCTTATAAAAATTTTGAGGGGGGGGATTTGTTTAGATACCTATACTAAGTTGATGTATTTTTACTTCGTATGACAAAGTAAAAATTTCTCCAGCATTTACCTTCTCGGTCTTCATACGAAGTATGAAAAAGTATTATTGTAATCATGCAGAAAAAAAAAGTTGAGATTTAGATGAATTTAGACATTTTGGGGTCCCAGAAGCGGACAATCATCATTTCCAAAAAATGTCTGTTGTATGGGTGTGTATGTTATCAAATTTTGTGTGCACTCTACCTCAAAAAGTAGTAGGAATTTTTTAACGAAATTTCGTATTTTGTACATAAATATTGAGACTTAGAGCTGATCAGATTTTGGTTAAAATCGGTACACGCAAACACAAAAAAAATAATATTTTGTAAATTAAAAAAATTAATTTAAATTTTTTTTTTTTTTTTATTGTATTCTGCGCTATAATAATATTAAAAAAGTATTAATAAATAATCGTGTAAATATCCTATATTTTTTTAATATTGTTTTTACAAAAAAAATTGAATTAATTTTTTTTTTTATTATGTTTTTCTCTAAATCAGGGAAATTAAATTTATTTTAGAAATATAATTTAAAAATTTTTTTTTTATGAAAAATTGAATTTTAAAATTTTGTTTGCCTTTTTATCTTCTGTTTTATGGAAATGTCCGTGAAAATTTTTTGCCAGGGAAAAGCCTAGAAAATTCAGTGGGAACCCTGAATAAATGTTTCAAATTATTTAAATTTAATATAATAATTAATTTTTTTTTATTACCATGGGAAAGTACTTCTTTTTTTGTATTCACCAAATTTCTCAGTCCAGGCATGCTACTTTCCCGGCCACAGAAGAGTGAGAATATTCCCCGAATTTTTTTGCGGTCTGGAAAGTAAGTCTTCGATTGGAAAATTTGTATTCTCAGATGTAAGTAACTAATTATCATAAGTAAAGATTCCATTAGATTAGTATACTTATTTTTAAAATTTTGGCAAAAATTCATCGAAAACAAATAGTGCTTTTTAAATACTAATTGGTATTCAAAAACTAGTATTCTGAGGCAGTGGCGTAACAAGTAGTTGAGGGACCCGTGTGCAAAGTTATTAATGGGGGCCCTGTTTTCAAAAACTATAAAAATAAAAAAAAATAATAAATAACTCATATACAATATAATCATAATTTTAAGATAAACAAATAACAAAACTAGATTAAGAGCCAAATTTAGAATAATCGGATAAACTTAGTATAACGTTATTCCTGGTATAACAATTACAAGGTTGCAGAGTGCCACTTATTTGGAAAATCTGTAAAAGTCAGGGAATTTAAGATAAACAATTTAATAAATTAAAATTATTTTATTTAAAAATTAATTTTGTTTAATTAAAAATTTAAAAAATTATTGGTTTTAATTTAATTTTAAAATTAAGATTTTTTTATCTATTTATTTTCTGATTGATCGAAATGTCATGGAAAATTTTTATTCTTTGTGGGGGAAGACCTGGAAATATCAGGATTTGATTTGGAAAATTTAGTGAGAACACTGAATTATTTAATAAGTCTAACTTTATACCAGGTTTATCCGACTATTGTAAAACCGGCCATTTTTTTAAAAATATTCCTAGGGGCCCCTTTAGCCGGGGGCCCGCGTGCGTCGCACCCCGGTAGTTCCTCCACTGTTCTGAGGAATCTAATATAAAATGAGCTAATAGTAAAGTTTGAAATAAATTAGATTACATTTTTCAGAGGAATATTTCGACCTTATTTTTTTGATTGCTACTTATTTTGCCATCGACATTTTTTCCGTGTTTTGATTTTGAATTGTGACGTCATCGTAATTTTTTTTTAAATGGTAACCCTTATTTTTCTTTACGGATAGAGCACAATTTTTTAAGTATGATTAAGATTTTCTTGAATGTTCTACAGGTTTTTAACATGTTCTACGTTTTTTCGGATTTCCCTTGACTTGTTTATTAAATTTCTCCAGCAATTACCTTCTCGGTCTCGGTCGAAAAAGTTGAAAAATTAAAAATAAACCTATCTGTAGTATTTCGAGGTTTCCTAGGATTTTATAAATTTCTTCAGTTTTCTTATTTCCTAAGAGTTTTTCGCAGTTTCCTTCAATTGTTCACTAGATTCACTAGATATAATGATGTCTTAAGATTTTTTTGGATTTTTTAAAATTTTGTAATTTTCT
Source organism: Cantharis flavilabris (assembly GCA_949152465.1). Taxonomy (NCBI): domain Eukaryota; kingdom Metazoa; phylum Arthropoda; class Insecta; order Coleoptera; family Cantharidae; genus Cantharis; species Cantharis flavilabris. The sequence continues at coordinate 9,851,690 of OX424436.1, read as the reverse complement.
AAAATTTCCTAAGTTGTTTTTAAGATTTTATATAAGATTTACTCTTTCCATTGATTTATTACATTTCTTCAAATTTCTTACGATTTTCTCGGATTTCCTAAGATATTTTCAGAATTCTCTTCACTTGTTCGCCAGATTTTCTCAGCGATTTTCTTATCAGTCTAATAATTAATGAATGCAGACGACTAAGTAATAATATGAATTTTGTTAACTGGGAAGTTAGAACTTATGTTTTTTTGCGGAATCAGGGCAAGAGCGGATTTACACAATAAAGTTTATGGCGAGGAAGAAAGAGGAAAGAGAGAAATATTTTATAATAAAAAGCTAAGATATATTTTTCGAATTTGGTGCTATTTTACAGTGCCTCCTATCAATCGCCGGCAGTAAAAGTATAATAGGTATTAATTAAATTTAATAATTTATTAACCTTTGAAGATAGGATAACATTTTTTATTTGGAGAAAATGAACTTTTTGTGGCTCATCTGTAATAATTGTAGTTAGACTCTGCCCTTGTTTCTTCTCTCCAAATTTAAATTTTAGTTAGGAAGTTCAAGAAAGTTTAAAATATAATTTTTGTTTAAACAGGTCGATTCTCTCTCAGAGTTTCCTAGGATTTTCTTCGAATTTTCTACAACATATATCAAGTTTAATGTATGTCAATACTTTCGCTTCGGGCCACTTCAGGTGTATTGACGCCACTTTGAGTAAGCGGTCAAAATAAAACAAAATAAAAAAATTTGTTCGACGTTTCGGGTTCATTTATTGACCTATTTTCAAGGCTATAAAATACAGATTAAAATGAAAAAATTGATTAAAAAGAAAATTTTTATTTTTAAAACAATTAAAATATTGAAAAAATATCGATGAAATACTAACCCGAAAAATGAAAATGGAGGTCAAAGAGCTACCATATTCCAGGATATTATTTAGAGTAAGATAATATTAGTTCAATATTTTCATAATTTTTAAAATTTCCTTTTAAATTATTTAAATTTAACGTAATTTTTCAATCAATGTTTTCAATTCAATATATGTATGTTGTAGCCTTGAAAATGGGTCAATAAATGAACCCGAAACGTCGGACAATTTTATTTGTTTTATTCTGACCGCTTACTCAACTATTTCTCGACAACTTAAAAAAATTATCTCTTTTTATTTAAATCTTATTTCTTGATCAAAAATATTTTATTTAAATTAACCAAAGTTTGTTTGCTTTTAAACAAATTCTGGATTCAACGAAAAATTGTTTTACTACTGCAAGGTAAAATATAAAACATTTGCTATTTTATTGTATTTTTGGTTAAACAAAAAAAAATTTGTTTAAATAAAAAAATATTAATTAACCGCAATAAAATTATTTTTTTATTTTTATCAAAAATTTTCTTTTTAATCAGAAATATTTTTTTATAATAGAAATTTTTTGGATTCAAATAGAAACTTTTTTACTACTGTATACTGTATATGCCACTTTTGTTATTTGTAGGTCACTTAAACAAAATTATCAAAATAATAATTTATTTTAAAAATATTTTTAAATTCAAAATTAATAAACAAGGAGGAAGAGTCACCGAACGGACCGCTGAAGTTTAATTTACTCAACCTTTCCTAAGTTTCCAAAATTAAACGAAAGCGATGAGAAAAAACGATCAAAAAATTATTGGCACTTCTCGCCCCACCCCCAAATTCGTAACCGTTAAAGCACAAATCGCGTAAACAAAAACACATTGAAATCACACAATAAGAGTAATTTTCACAGACATTTTTATTGAAAAACTCACGAGAAGTACAAACACAAAAACATTTGCGGAGGGGGGGGGGGTGATGACAAGATTCTCTCCAACCTATTAAAACAAATTATAAATTTGAAAAATTTATTTACTCGACGATGCGTTTTTTTCGCCTGCATTTTTACAAAGTTTAGTTTTCTTATGCATATCAAGTTTATCTTTCCTATTAAAATTTTTATTACAAACATCACAGAGGTACGGTCGATCTCCAGTGTGCACCCTAATATGTCGATTCAAATTTGAAGTGTGTGCAAATTTTCTCTTGCATATGGAACAGGTGAAGGGTTGTTCGCCGGTGTGCGTCCGAAGATGTTTATTGAAATCGCCCCTGTGTGAGAAGGATTTGCTGCAATGTGGACAAATAATATTTTTGCTAGTATCGCTCGACGTAGAGGCTCTACTGGAATCAAAACTGCTGTAACTGGAAGAAGCTTTGGAACTGGCTTGATATTTTTCGCGTCCTTCGATGACTTGCACCAGTAACGGTAAGTGCCCATGCTTCTTTATGCAGTCTGTGCAACTGCAATTGTACGGATGAGACTCCGGCTTCTTACTCATGCTTAAGTTCAAAACGTAATCATGCTGTGCACAAGAAAGAATTGCAAATTTGAAGTCATCGTCAAGCTCGATCTGAAATTTAAACGTGCGCCTTAAACAAAAATAATTAAATTTTGAAACAATTTTACCTCTCTTCTTTCCAAATGCTTATCGCGAAAATCACATCTTTTGTTAGTCACTGCACCGAAATCGTAACTACCGAATATGTTGCAAATCATCTCACCGTATTTGTTTTAGAAAAACATATGAATAACTTTTTCCCTATTATTTTTGAATAGTTGCGCGGTCGCGAGAGTGCGCAAACTCACGGGGAAGTCCAATCGAAATTAGACATGGAGCGTAATGACGACGGGGACACCGGGATGCCCAGGTCCCCACCTATTATCTTGTGACGCAAGTGAAGTGATTCTTGAAACTTTTTTGAATTAGCAATCATTTTAAATGGAATGACTAAACGACACGTAATCAACGCATCGGTTAATAAACTTTATTACGAAATATTTTTGTTTACTTAAGGCAAAAAAACATTTTATCTTTCTGAATTTCCAATTATTCATAGGAATATTGCGCGGAGGTAATAAAAATGAAAGTTTTCTTTCGTAGAATTGTAATTGAAATGCGGATTTCTTGTTTTAAATGAGTGCACATTAAATTAAGGTTCAATGTCTTCGTTTATTTTTATCCGATTAATTTTTAAGTAGCGCGCCAAAATAATATTGAATTTTTATACGGGGTGAGCTCATAAAAACCTTTTACCGAATATAATTTAAATAAATGTGAGGAAGTTGTTGATTTCCTTAACATCCTCCTACGCTTCTTAATTCTTGGTGAACCCGATTCTTTAATAAGAATAGGATTTCATAATCAGGATGCTCGTTGTGAAGTTCATGATGAATCCTATTGTTTTATACTTTTTCAGTGATGAGTAACCACACCGTAGGTACTTCAAAAGTATTAATTTGCACGGAAATAACTCACAAATCAGAAAAAATCATTTAAATTTCAAACCGGAACAGAAACAAATTAGTCAAGAAAAATCACAAAATCTTAAATTTACACAAAAAATAGGTCTTATCAAGATTAAAGTAGATAAAATTCTGTCTGAAAGTATAAAAAAATTGTTGTTCTAGTCTATCTAGTTTTCGAGTTATAGCTGTTCTATAAGAACCCTATTTTTTAATGATTTTTGATGCCCAAAAAAACGTAGTTTTCAGTTTTCGATGTAAAATTTTTTTCTGTTCATCTGAAGCAAAAGTGATCTAGAGACTACAGATAAGTGAAACTAGACTGAATCATCTGGAAAAGTTTTTAACAAAAGCAATTAAAAAAAATTTATAAATTTTACAATTTTTAGCAAAAATTGGAGTATTTTGGAAAGCCGTTAGCTAAAACTGTTAAACTGGAATTTTTGTATGTTAATACGTGTCTGCCTCTCTTCGGTTCGTTTTCGTCAAATTAAGGATATTTTGTGGTTTCAAATCTTTGCCTATGTTCCTTTTTTTTTCTAGATATGAAATTTTGTTCTCTACACTTTAGATCAGCAGTCGCCAATCTTTTAGACCTCATGGACCACTAAACTCACACTTTCGAAACCTGCGGGACACTAACATTATTTTTGTTAAAAGTGCGACAACTTTTTTTTTCAAACTGGAAGATTATCTAAATAAAAAAAATTTTTTTTTGAAAAGTTAGAAATTTTTATATATTTTTAATTATTATACTACATTTTGAAGTTCAAATGTTTTGATTTCCAAAATTCAAATTTTTTAAAAGCTGTTCTATATAAAAAATATTGTTTGAAATTATAAGATTATCTAGTAAATTTCTAAATTAAAAATTTATTTTTGAAAAATATGAAATTTTTTGAAAATTCAGATTGTTTAAAAGCTGTTTTACGCTTTATAAAAAAAAATTTTTGAGATTATAAGATTTTCTAAATTTCCAAATTTAAGAAATTATTTTGAAAAATATGACATTTTTTATTTTGTTAATTTCAAAATTCAAATTTTTTTGATCGTAAAATTTGAAACTTTTGTGTTAACTGTTTTAGCTTTAAAAAAATTATTTTTGAGATCATAAGATAAGGCAGTCTTTCTTATTGCCAAATTTTCCTGTACCGGTTTGAATATTCTGTTCTAGTAAACTTAGATCTCTCTTCTTATTAAAATTAGAATTTCATATCCGAACTATTTTTGTGCAAAAATACCTAATGAAGCTTATCTTTCAGATTAAGAAACTTTTTGTTTTTATATCTTGGGCAAAACAATCAATATTTATTAATACTCGTATTAATAAAAAATATTGATTGTAATAAATTATAAAATAATGATCAATAATTACCAGCGGCGGCTCGTCAAAGGAGGCCAAGGAGGTTTAGCCTTCTCTGAATTCAGAACTATTAATTAAACTAAAAAGTGAAAAAAGTAAAAATGTAAATTTTGGATTGTGAGAACTATCAAAAGATAGATACTCTTTCCACAACACTTATCCAAGAAGTAACGCAAGGTTACCGCAAAAGCAGAATCCTTAGCCTAGTACCTACATGCAAATGATGCAGTCATCACTAGATCCCAAGGATTTATTGTAATGATTTCGAGATAACTCCGATTACACAGATTAAACCGTAGGCATTCTATACCCCCCAGACCCCCGGTTTCAGACACTAACAATTTTTATCCATGATCTGTGATATATTATTAAGTAGTAGGAACCTTTCACTTGAATGACAAGATACATTTTTGTACACCGCATTTTCATTATCTGTTGTGAAATTTTCCCTTTATTGAAACTGAGAAGAAAATTGCTGCGAAGAATCTAAGAAATTTTGATCAAATCCAATGAAATAGAAAAATCGAGTAAATATTGAAAATCCCAGAAAATCTTAGGAAATGTAAAGAAGTCTTGAAAAATTAAGAACTCTTAGGAATACAACTTTAAATTTGCTTTTTCAACTTTTTTGAAAGAAAATCTTGAAGTCTTGCACAAGGAAATCCGAAACAATCTAGCAATAAAAAAAATTTGCCTTGTGAGACATTGGTAGCTTTCACCTTCAAAAACTGATGTAAAAAATTGCAAATTTATTTTCAGTACAGGCTGGTTATTTATTACCTGTAACGTTGGCATTAGTAAAATTACAACTGTATCCTTTGGATAATCACAAACCAGTCATAGTAAAATAATTATTGCATATTTAAATACGTGTGCAATTACCACATATGGAAAGCCACCAGTGAGATGGATTACACTATATTTTATGATTAGCCTCCTCGAATGAAAACGCCACGAGCCACCACTGATTATTACCAAAAAAAACAACTGAAAATTCATAAATTTTGCTCAAATCAGAACATATTTAAAAAAAAGATTTTTAAACCAAAATTTTTTTTTCAATGAATAATGAAATTCTACACGGCTGTTATTTTGTCCTAAGGTGACCTTTATATACTCCCAGCGGCAGATCCAGAATTTTTTCTGGGGGGGGGGGGGCACAAGAGTCGAGACGGGCAAAAAGTGTTCTCAGATTTGGGATTGTCTTGTTATTTTTAAGCGTCTGGGAGGGGCACGTGCCCCCCCCCTCTAAATCCGCCTATGTATACCCCTATAATATACTAAAATTTTATCAAAATCGATTAAGCCGTTGTGGAGTAAAATTTTTTTTCCATTTTTTTGTATTTTTGGACTTTCTCGAAACCCCCTCAACTTCGTGATCTTAGTATTTCATCAGTACTTACATATTCCCAATGTGGCGATTAAATATTCCTTGGAGGCAATTTCACCATGCTATCCTCCTATGCCCTTTGAGTTTGAAGCAACAAAATAATACGGAATACCTTTCAGTGCACTCTTGTTTTTATTTGAGAAATACTTAGTAGGCAATGCCGGATGGTATACTATAGATTGCTGCGTGGTAAATTTTCTCAGTATGATATGCAAGTCCTCTTTGAAATGCCTTGTCTTAAATGTTTTGGTTATTGAAAAGTTTAATTTGCTGATTATGCCGCCCCCTTACGGTGCGGCCATATCCCTCGGACGGTCATATCATTAATTTATAAGAGATCATTTCTGATAAGTAAACTTTTTCTTCTTGCATTTACGGTATAGGCTGTGTTTCCCTGTTCCTACTTCATGGATCGCTCCATTGCTTTTTTTGGGATTCTGTTGTTATTCATTCCATTGATATAATTAACTCCATTTTTTTGTACTCTGAGATATGTCCGATTTTATTCGATCCATTCTTGTGCAGTTTTTAGTTCTCCTAGCATTAATGTCATTTTCGCTGTTTGTATTTTTGATTCGAATGTAGAGTCTGGGTTTTATTAATTCATTTTATCATTTGATTGGAAGTGCCAGAATTTAGGTCAGTGTCAGAATTTGGGACATTTTCTTAATTGGTACAAATTTGTTAAAAATACACAATAAAGTTGTTTATCAGAACTAAAATCTGATGTGGACACCACATAACTTCCTTGTAATTTTTTATAATAATTGGACAGGAATCTCGTTAATCTATTCATGCGCGTCATTAATTACAACTTTTGGCACGGACAATCGCAACCAAAAATAAGAGGTGAACAACTAGATGCTATAAGTGTCTCAAATCCAAAATTTCAACTTTCTACGACCTACCGTATTTGAGTTATGCGACATACAGACGTCCGTACATATGTACGTACGTACAGACGTCACAACGAAAATAGTCAAAATGGATTCAGGGAAGGTCAAAACGGATATTTCCGTCAAAATCTGGAAATCGAAAAAAATCGGTATCACAATACTTCCTTGTTTTACAAGGAAGTAAAAATCAAAATTTTAGATTTCTACAGTTTTACATATGAGTGAAATCAATTCTGCAAATTTCAGAATATATTATACAGTAGAATATGCTTAATGTGATCACTTCGGGCTAAGGACATTTTAATAATATCAATTGATAATTGATAACAATTAGGGAAATTTAGAAAAAGGCGAATTTTAGAAGACTTGGATTAGAACAAAATAGAAGAAAAAGTGGTCGGTTTCCAAAAAAAATGATCACAATAACCGACTGATAACATTATCCGAGATCACATTAAGCGGATCTACTGTAAATTTTATTTTTTCTTCAAAAAATGAAATAAATATAGCCCTCAAATGTTTTGACCATAATCATTTAATAATATCAATTTACAAAAAATTATACTTATATTTTTGAATATTACAAAGGCAAACACATCAAAAACGATGAAAGCCAGAACCAAGTTTCTTTACAGCAAAAATTCTTTCTTCATTTGGAAAGGCCAAATTGTCTTTCCAAAATTAATTTATTATTTTCTCATTGCGTAAATATTATAAATACCGAATTTTTAGTGATTAAATGCGTCATGGGTTTTCTCATTTCACCCATTACTTTTTCATTGGTCTGCTTGAAAAGTTTCCACATTTGCATTAATTTTTTATAATTAATTAATACATTAAAAAATTTTTAATAGTCCAGTAACTACTGTTGAATATTTCTCAAATGGGTTTTTTTCTATGGATATAAATGTCAGTGATGAAGAAATATTGCTGTCTTGATCTACCACAATAAATTGCGGTAAAATACACAGCTGGTTTTGGCTATCCCGAGTTTTATTATTTTCGTAATATTTCAAACTACAAAAAACAAAATAATAGAAATATTATGGGTATTCAAGTCACTTCGTACTTTTGGTAGTTATCGTACTTTTAAATTTTGTTGACTTATGTGACATGAACACACTCACCGTTCAATATTTCGTAAATTCTGTGGTACTTGTAGATTATTTTGATGTTTTGAGGTAGATTTTAACTAATTTAATTATTCTATAAAATCTAATCAATTATTCTTAGTCTTAATATTAGAGTATTATATACGAAATTTCAGTTTACAATTACTATTAGTTTTTGAGGTAGATGAAATTCAGAAAAGATATTTTTGGAACAAAGTAACAGGGCTTTTTGTTACTTACGTTTGAAGAAGTATCCGTCATGAAATTCTTCCAATTCTAAGTTGAAAGCCTGCAAAAATATAGAAAAATATTGGAAGTAAAATTATACTGGGCATTTTAAATAAAACATAAATCAGCACAAAATATAAACTCGATTACATTTTATTTTCAAGAATAATAAATTGTAATGATACACACTGTTTTCTCAAGTTAAATAAATCATGTCTAATCAAATAAAGTAGCACAAATTATTCAGTAAAGAAAAAGGGATATGTGTACAATTTTTTCAAATCTTAACTTTAATTGCATTATACAAAAAAGTGATATATATACTGGCGTCTTAATAATAACTTACTACTTTCTTAATTTACAAAGATTGATTTCATTGGTTTATTCAATTGTTAATAATAATCTTAATTTATAATTAAATATAATTAACAATTTTAATATATATATATTAATATTAAAAGACGTTAGACAAAAGTTAACTTCTTTGTATTGAAAATCACGCAACTAACTAGCATACCCCCCTTTGAAAGACAATTTATACAAAAAAAACAAGTATGAACAAAAGGATAATAGATACTACAAAACATTAAGATAAATGTCCTACTATTATTACTATCTTATGTCTAAAGTTTAAGATTAAAACATTGTTACTGTTCGGTAGTTTAAAAATTTCCCAATTTGGTAACTGCAGTAACTTCATGTTTTTATCTTATAACTATTATACAAAAGACAAACGAAAATATTTTCATTAGCCTTTTGGTTGAATAGAAATAGATTTTCACATCCAAAATATTAATACAGTTTAAAAAAATAATTCTGACTAAAAAATACTAATACTAATCTTACAAGTACAATTCAAATTGGTCCTGTTCCACTGGTTTTCTCACCCAATTACCAAGGTTAGCTTTAGAAAATGATTCGTAGAGTTGCTTCTTTGCAAGCTACAACAAACGGTTTGAGAACTACCGAAATTATAAAATTAAAAAAATGCTTACATTGTAAGTGTTTGCTAATTCCTTAGCTTCACTGTATAAAGGAGGCATCTTAAATTCATAATCGGGATGAGCAGCTTTAGATAATTCACAAATTGTGCTAAATCGTTTCGATAAATGCTGTTTACATAATCTTGATGAACCCATTTCAGTTTTTCCAGTTGTCGTATTAACTATCTCTGGCAATTCGTGACCAATTGCCCAATTCACCGAAAAACTAGGAGCTTTAGCTGGATAACGTGATTCGGACGATGTCGTCAATAACATTAGTGGACGATTAAGTAAATATGGAGGAGGAAGACCTTGAAGAGTTTGTTCTATGCGACCGCATATAGCTCTAAACACAAAATTATATGGAATTATTCTTGAGAAATAAAGCCGGAATAAAACAACAAAATTTAGAATGAAAATTCAAGCATCGAGAAGGATTTTCGAGTAAGTTTAGACTACCTTCACTTTAACCTGATGATTTCCAAACTGTATCACTTACATACACTTTTTCCTCACCATTTCTTTGCTTACATTTTATTTTCAATAAAAAGGCTCCATATTGCAGCTGCGGTTGATATCACCAAATAGTTTCCATTATGTACAGCTGTAGAAAATTAATTCATTAGATTAGCAGTTAAATCTTAAGGAAAGTTTCTTATTTCTATCGCAAAGCCCGAACTTGAAAGTTGAGAAATTATGCAGCCATCTTTGTCCAAAAAAATATTGAAGTTTAAATTTTCTTCTTCTTAAAATCCGAGAATTCAATTGAGAGATCAATGTTTTTCTCTTATTTTCATCAAATCTACATATTATTAAGGTTGAATCTATCCTTCTGTTTAAAATATCTCGACCTGACAGGAGTCATTACTGCGACATCAAAGTCATTAATTAAATTTTGGGTTGAAAAGTCAGCTATCTTTGTGAATTCCTCATCGAAAAAGGCCCCAGATTCATAGAAACCCTTTCAAAAATACCGACTTGATTGCAAATGCAGAACAAAATCATAAGGTATAATTAAAGTTCGAATATAAAAGGAAGAAGAGGTTGAGTAAATATTACTGGCAGATCTACAAATAGTTGAAGGAAGGATTTACATACTCACTACATATAAACGGATTTAGAAAACATTTAAAGAAAAAATTTGGAGTTGTACTAATAATTCTACTGAATCAATTTTACAAATTCCCACTACAGATAGTATCTAGTATCTACTTAGTTAGCTATAATTTTAATTCGAAATCACACATCAGGTTAAATATTTTTTTTGTTGGAAAAATAATTTTTTCATTTATCAACCAGCTTATCAATCTCATGCAAGTAAATAAAAAAATACTCACCTATATAAATGTGATTCATTAAGCAAACTACCTAAAACAATGCTCTTAAGGTAGATGGGGTTAATGAAATGTGATAAGAGAGCCCCCTGTAAGCCTAGTACATTCCAACGAGCTACCTTATCGGAACAGGACATTGTCAATAATCTCTCCCCCTAGAATCATAAAAATTAGTTTAGGTATGCAGAAATTAAAATAAATACCTGTAGAACTCCATCCCACGTTTGTACTGTACTACATTTAAGTGGAATAGTACCTTCTCCAGATTCAATTTTGGTACGTAATTGTCCTCGGGAGCTTCTGTGAGGGTGTCTATCGATTTCTTCACTATCTTCACGTGGACTAAAAATTCTTGCATCTCCGCAAGGTGCAGTGTTAATGTACAAATGGAAATCAATTTCGGGCTTCAATTGAAAGCGATTTTCGTTAGGTTTTCGCTCAAAAATAGACGAATTACACTCTTCTACAAACAATCACACATAAAACAATAGAAACAATTGCATACATAAAATAATTTACCAGGATTTAAAGCCATTTGAAGCTGATCATATAAAAACAACAATAAACATCTACGCGAAATAATTTCAGCATGAGAATCATTTAAAGATGCTCCATTTATGCTCATATACTCTCCAGATATGCATTTGGTTCCGGTACTAATAGCTATCACTTGGGAATCATTTAAATCTGTGCCTCGGGTCATGACGATGCCTGCTAAAACTTTTCTTTTTGCATGGAACGAATTATTTTTCATAAGGTCATTAAATTTATCCATTACTATTCTGCAAAAGATAATTTTGTTCGTGAATGTTGTACGTATTACAATGCCAGATGAAAATTGCACCTTCCAATGTGGTCGGCAAGTTGCTGCTGCTCATTTGTAACTTGTTGCTTCTTATATGGACAAATCACAGATTTGTGTCCGGTATCACCCAATAACTGAGCCAGAGCACTGGTAGCTGCGGCATGTTTCGCCAACTTCTTTCGAGATCCTAGATAACAAATCTTACATTAAAGACTTAGTAACTTTGTAAAATCCCCTACCATTTAAAAATATTGATGGCAACTTACACATAAATTTGACATTTTTATCAGAATTTTTTTTTTTTTTGATAATAAAATTGATTAAATAGTAGGAATTTCATCATTTTATATATTTAAATTAAACATACATACCAGTTCCAATAAAACTATCTTTTCCAACGACGGCAACAACTTTAAAACGTGCATAGATATCGTCACCATTTTCAGTGCATTCATATTTAGTGTTAGGATACAATTCGTTCAATAACATAACAGCACTTTTGGTGGTGGGCACACTTTCGGAGCTTCCATTAGTTCCATTGGTATTGTAAGTATCGGATGTAAAGTCGCCGCTATTCGACAAAGCGGGAGAAACAGTTTTAATATTATTAGGAAATTGTATAAAGGATTGCAAAGCCAATTCGGCAGCTTTATATTTGGCAAGTTTCTTTGAGCCTCCTGTGCCAATATAAACTTGACTTTCGATTTCCACCGAAACTTTAAATATCGGTGCATGAGGTGGTCCACTCTGTTCGACAGTTATATACTTAATACCAGACTTGAGTTCATTTAAAATAGACACCGGATTCTTTTGTCCTTGATTTAATATCGTAGTTTCCCTCTTCGGACGTTTGATTGGTAATTGTGATTTTGTATTAACTCCATCTGGAAAATCAGAGATAAGAACTTCCTTTAAACTTTAAAGCAAAGCTGTGTCGACTAAAAATGTTAAAATTATAATTAAGCCAATAAATTGGCTATGAAATGAAAAAATGTGTAATTTGACAAAACAAAAAATTGAAAGCCTAAAACATAACCTCAACTTACTTTCTAAAGGTCTCTTTTTGGAAACTACGGTTGGAGCTTCCGTATCGTTCGTCATTTCGGTTGGTATTTTAAATAATTCTATTTTCCTAACAACTAATTACACAAATAAACACGAAATTTTAGATTTTATATTAACTATTATATTGCACAAATTTTATTCAATACCAACTATAACGAACGCACGGCACGCGCAGTAATCAATTTTTCATACATTTGGAAGATAAAAATGGCTTAAAAGTTAAAACATGCGGTTTGATAAAAGATAATAAATTTGAACATACAATTTTAAAAGAATCAATTAAAACTCACATAATCCGTTCAAATTTTCGTCAGGTTTGCCTTCTCCGTCTACTATTACGCACTTATCGTCAATTTTTATGTCATCATTTTCTTGAATAAAATCATCGAAAAAATATTGTAAATAGTCTTCTTGTTTTCCGAGCAGATCGACATTTGCTATCTTGTTCACAGCATCATGTTTTGCTAAATCGGGAGTTCCCCCAATTCCATATCGAAAAATTCCTCGATATTCCGCTGCATACAGAAACAATTTTTTATAGTCAAAACCTCCTTCCGAGATCTGGGCAAAAATAATATCATTGAATTTCATAATTTCAACACAATCGTCGTTAATATCCATTTTACTAAAAACAAAAAACAAAAATTAAAATGTTTCATCAACTTTTTCGTAAAACAAAAGAAGACGATTATTATTAGCCGCGAATATTAAAATTTGAAAAATCAGTTCATTATATTGTTTGCATCGACAGGGAAATCTGGTGTACGAGTAAAGAGAAATACAAACTGGAGAAATTTGAAGAAAACCTAAGGAATACTATAACTTTGTCGAAGAGAAGTTTTAAGGCAATCCAGGAGAAAATCTGGGAAAATCTTGCAAAAATCTTTTACAAGAAAATCAAAAATTTGCTTTTGCATTATTACTGGACTTTTCTTTTTACTATTTTTTCCTTTTCATTTTTGACCCAAATATAATTTTTAATTTCTCCGGGATTAAATGGTTACTTTATATGTACCAAAATATACAAGTTACGTTCCAATGATGGAGTGGAATTGTAGAATATGAAAACAGTTTATTTAGACCAAAATTTTTGATTTAGTTATTTATCGATTTCTAGGTGTATGGATCACGGTCTAGAACAACCGCAACACAGAGGCATGGCGGAAGCGACTCAATAACGGTACCGTACAGGCAGAGTTTTCGGCGCATATTTTTAACGTGGTTTTCCCAGTAGGCCTAATCCACAGATAACTATTTTTATTCAATGGTTATTTACAATTTTCTGCAATCTCAATCTTTCTGGTAGACATTCAACTTCAGTATTGACTGAAGATAGCGTTTCTTTCTGAGTTTGGTCTTCAGTCTCGGTCTGTTCGGTGCAACTTTTCTATAACTGCACAGAGAAATCGTCTACAATTTAACCGTCGTTCTCCTTGTCGATTTGGTTGTTCGGGGTATTTGTGCACGAATTAACACTATAAATTTTGTAAAATGGTTTGTAATAGTGACTCTGGTGTAGGTGATGCGTCATTGTCGATAGGTTGAAGGCACCGTGATTTTTTTTCCACTCTCATTTTGTTGGTTCCAGGTCTACTTCCAGTCAGTGGCGTATTTAGAAAATGCTTTTGGGGGGAGCGGACCAAATATTTTTCAAAATCTCGTTAATCCATTCATGTGCGTGAGTTATAAAATTACTGACAAGTTCCAAAAACTAAGAAACGAAGAAAAACAAAACACAAAAAAGGGACAATTGCCCCTTTGCCCCCCTCTAAATACGCCACTGCTTCCAGTCACTTTTGTACTTGATAAAACACCACGGATTTATGAAAATAAACATAAATTTCATAAATCCGTGTAAAACATCCAATAAAGAATGCTGATGTGCCAATGATTCCGATGGTAGTATTAATTTTGACATATTATTTTTGTTTTTAGCGGCAGATTTCAAGAAAGATTCGTATCTAAGGTGATTGAGCGATGTTTTTGTTTTTCTCCCACTGGCACTGTCAAGGCTCAAGGGCTATGAAAAATTGTTTCCCGGAGTTCTGAATTGTCTGTTGATTCGGCCTTTAATCTTTGAAAGTATTTGGGCATTCCTGAAAATCTTTCTCTATCTTTCAAAAGCTTCACAATAAGCTTTTTTTTCCGATGTTGAAAAGGGAGGAGGTTGTATAGTAACCAGTCAAGGCACGTATGAGACTTGTGTTCCAGACTGGAGACTTTGAGTTGAGTAGAATTCTTTTTTGTTTTTGCCTTTTGCTGGTTTTTGCAGAAAAAGGTTGTTGTGCATTCTTCTCAATTCTGTTAATAAAACTAGCAGATCCATGTACTTTCCAACAATGAAAATGTTTCGATTTGAAAACATCATCAGCTGGTTTTGCGCAAATGAAACATAATTTATCAAAATCAAAACTTGGTCTGAAGGGTTCTTCTGATGATGTCGATGGTAGGCTTCGAAGTAGATGTGTTTCGACGAAGAGCAGCCAAAATCAATTTATCTTTTGAGAGCAAGCTGAATGTAATCCTTTCAGTTTCTCTTCGTGATCTTTCTCACCTCTTTCGATACTCACTGATAAGAGCTTTTTCATGCCCCTTTCCTTAACAGTGGAAATTTCACCACTAAAAATTTTGTTTTCAAACTACCGCTACGAATGCTATGAATAACTGAATTTGAAGGAATTCCATTTGTGTAAGGACAGCTGTTCACAAGGCCTTCTCTTTAGCCTTTTCTGCTCACTGCAGGACAATCAGCCTCTTTCTCTGAGAGAAAGGTTTAAGCATTTAGACCCCACGGTTGCTTAATCCGGATTGGGGAATACCTGTAACCCCGTTTTAATAGTTGATAGCGTTAATCATCAACCCAGGGGGACCGCCGGCTTTCCATGCCCTCCGAACAGTGACGGCGCCAGAGGTGGGTCAGAGTGGGCATTTGCCCACCCTGCTCATTGGAGTGCCCACCCAAGTACCCACCCGAATTTTTTAGGTGCTTATTTCAGTAATGTATTTTTTTGAGTTTATTTATAAATTTTGTGTGCTCCTGCTCACCCCAAATATATTGGGCCCAATTTGTGCCCACCCATTTAAAAAATGTTGCCGCCGTCACTGGGATTAACATGTAGGTACATTATTATCTGCAATTGTGTTAAGTTCCATTCCATAATGAAGTTACTAGGTTAACAAATTTAAAGTGCACTGGAGGGCATTCCATGCCCCCCAGACCCCCCGGTTTCAGTAACAAACAGTTTATGTAGGGGCGGAACTACCGGGGTGCGGTGGGTGCGACGCACGCGGACCCCCGGCTAAAAGGGCCCCCGGCTAAAAGGGCCCCCAGTTTTGCTGTGCACTTTTCAATAGTAGTATTAATATTTAATTTTTAATATTCACAATGAAATATAATATTTTGGCAGCCTTCTCTTATCGAGGTAAACAAAGTAGCAATCATTTCGGTGGTCACAAGCTATAAGGGAATAAGTATATAAGATTCTCTGCAGACTTATCCCCTTATTGCTTGTGACCACAGATTTATCATCAAAAATTCAATGTTCCCACTAAATTTTCAAAATCAAATTCTGCCATTTCCAGATTTTTCATGCCAAAGAATAAAAATTTTCCATGAAATTTCGATAAATCAGAAAATAAAAAGACAAAAAAGAAATAATTTAAAATTAAATATAAATCAGTAATTATAATTTTTAAAAATTAATTTTTAAATAAAATAAATTTAATTTTAAAATTTAAAAACAAATTTTTTTTAAATTTAAAAACAAATTTTTTTTAAATTAAAAAAAAAATTTAATTAAATTGTTTACCTCGATTTTATTTTTAAAATTTTATTTAGGTGGTATTTATTGAGGTGTATAGAAATTTCAAGAAAATCTTAAGAAACTGTAGAAAATTTTAGTAAATAGGAAATCGAGAGAAATCCAGAAAACTAGAAAATCTTAGGAATTCTAGGAAATGGAAAATTTTAAGGTACCCTTAAAATATATGGAAAAATCCAGAAAATTTTAAAGTAAATGAAATCTCAGAAAATGGAAAAAGCAAAACAAAAGATAGCAAAAGAAAAAGAAAATCCGGAAAAATTTTAAGAAATCCCAGAAAATTTTAGGAAATCCAAGAAAATTTAATTGATTTTACGATTAGGAAATGTAGAAAATTAGAGGAAATAGAAAATTCTAGAAAATATTAAAAAAATATCCACAAAAATCTTAGAAAAATCTAAAAAATATCAGAACCTTAGGGAATCTTGTGAAGTGGGAAATCACAGAAAATTCTAGGATATTTTTGGAAATTGAAATTCAGAAAATTGAAAAATAAAAAACTCATCTATATATTTTTGATAAGAATTATTAAGGTATAATTTTCAAATTTGAATAAAATTCAGTGGGGGGGGGGTAGTTACTGGTCTCTATATTATAGATAATCATAGATATATCCGCCCTTGTTTGGAAGCAATTCTTTGGAAATCACTGGAATTGCATGGAAATTGTTATTTTTGCTTTTATAAAAGCAGGGCCCCCGTGAACAACTTCGCACACGGGTCCCTCAACTGCTTGTTACGCCACTGAGTTTATGGTCATGTTTTTTTATGAATTTGATTAAATTAAGAACTCTCACTCTTTCAGAACCAAATAGTTCAAGGAATATGAAACACCTTTTAGAAAGAGTGAAAGATGTTCAGATATTTATTCAATGAAATTGAACCCTTAGAATCTCCGGTGGAAATGTAATTGGTTCTGAAAGAGTAAAAGTTTCTTGTTTAAGGAAATTAATAAAAAATTATACACACATACTGTTTGATTTTCAAACCGGGGGGTCTGGGGGGCATGGAATGCCCTCCAGTGCACTCATAATTTGTTGACCCAGTAACTTGATTATGGAATACAACTAAGCAAATAAGCACACAGATGAAGTGACGGCGCCAGGGGTGGGCTAGGGTGGGCACTTTCGCATCCTGTTGATTGGAGTTCCCACCCAAGTACTTCCTTACAATAAAGGATTTTGGTTTTTGGCCTATTTCTCGAAAACGGTTAGCTCTAGCCAACAATTTATTACGTGCAAAATTGAAGCTGGTAAAATTTCCTTCAAGAACGTTTCTATTCATTTTTTACGGAATGCAAAAGATTGATGAATTTTTTTGTAGAACGCAATTAAAGTAATTCGATCAAAAAAGTGTTTGTGGTTTCAGTCAAATGATCTAACTTTTGATAGGTACTTATTCCTTCAGAAAGCCATCCAAAGCTTTTTGGCACCAAACAGTTGTAAACATTAAAGTAAACAGTAAAAGCATTGTAGGTTGATGTCTTGGCGAGACTTGGCATCGTTGTTGCAGTATCCTACCGAGAAGACAAATTCGACTTTTTTAAAGCCACAGACAGCCACAACAGATAAACTAAAATAAAACCTTTTGGTCTTTGCCGACAGTTTCCATAATAAGAAGAATTTGACCAATTGCAACCGGAAAGCTCTGATAAAAGACATACAGAATTTTTCATTATTTCTATTTTCTATAAATTCCATTAGAGCTGATGCATTGGAGAATATAGGTGATGCAATTTTGCATTCTCATAACATTTGAAAGTAATTTTTGGAAAAACCTAAAACAAGTGTGCTGTTGGCAAATGACAATTAGGTTGAAATTTAACTGTTCGTTCGACTTTTCCACATGCGCGTAAAATTGGAAAGTGTGGAAACAAAATTTCATGTATTAATCGCGCGGATAACCATTTCATAACATCAAGAATGAATCCCACTTTTACAACAAGTAATAGTAAACGGTAGGCAGTAATGAAAGTTTACTTTGCATTTGACTTTTCTAGAATACACATTAATCAATAAGATTGGAGAAGGATCGTTTTCTGAAGTTTTAAAATGTGAAGATAAGGTTAGCAAACAATGCTATGCTGCGAAGCGCTTGAAGAAAACATTTAAAAAGTATTTGTTTTGCAATTACTTCTAGAATGAAAATCATTTTTGATTTGTTTGTAGTACTTACGAGGTGGCCAATTGTGCCGAAATAATAGCGATGAACAAATTGGAAAGGCATCCTAACGTTGTATACATGCTGGAGTTTCACTAGTATGTTAAAAAGTAAATCTACAAAATATTGACATGATAACCATAACTTGTTCGAATCATATTTGCAGTGATCCAACAAGTGGACAACTTGTTTTCGTATTTGAACTAATGGACATGAGCTTATATGACTTTATGAAGTTAAAAAAGAGGTAAATCTATTAGCTACATTTAAAAAGTATTTAGCTAAGTTACAGCAATAAAAATTTGACTAATTAGGAAGTAAAAATACCAAAATTCCAAGAACCTGGGAGGTGGGAAGGTATGCAAGGAGCAAAAAGCTCCCGGTTTATAGTATTTTAAGCATAACTCAAAAACGGTTAGCCCTAGCTGAAAAGCAGTTATACACTAAATTGAAGCTAACAAAATTTACTATAAGAATGTATTTATTTATCTTTTTCGTATCTGTTATAGTTTTCGAGATATACGCAATTTTCAAAAACTTTGTTTTGCCTCACGTTTTTTGGTTCAACATTTTTGTATCGCTTGGTTAGATCAATATAGCGACATACATTTTTTGATATAAATTATTAAAAAACCAAAGAGGAAAAGGTTATCAAAATAATAAAAATTTTCACCTTGAAAACTAGAACAGATACGCAAAAAATGAGCAGAAAGGAAATATTATCAGTTGCAATATTATACATAATCAATTTTTGACTAGGACTAAAACGGTCTACTTATGACCTGCTTTGGTTGGGTGTTCCTGAAGCATCAGGTGCCCTTCATCAGATTAGATGATTCTACGACCATGATCTCCTATAACAAATGATCCCTTACTAAGTATAATATAAATCATTTTAACTACAAAATGATCCTTTCGGAATATTCCGGAATAATTGAATAATCCTAAATAATAATAATACCCTAACCTACAGAACAGACCTATGTTTGACTTGATCTTTGAGTTGATACACTGATTAAAAACATCCTTGAAGCGGCTCCAACTCAAAAATTCATTAAAAATATCTCTGTGATTGCCAGAACTCAAAAATTATGGTTCTTAAAGGATGGGATCTTTGAATAGCTCCTTCCACTCATTTAGTATTCAAAACGAAACGGGCAGAAAAAAATAAGTTTATTGGTTGAATACTATATTGTTTGGCTAGGGATACATACACACTATTTTACATATTACCTGCAATGAATCGGAGAGTTTCATTAATTAACCTAACCTTCATAACATATAAAAACTGTCACTGTCATATAAATTGACGGTTAAAACGATAAATTTAAAACCGAGTAGGTGGGAAGAAACCAATTGGTTTCTGACCAGCAGTCGCGTTGATCTGCAATTGTCGTGTTTCGACTGTCTCAACAAGCAATGAAACTCGCAGTTTCATAGTAGGTAATATGTAAAATTTTTTTCAGTGTATAGACTGAAATAATATTATTCCTGTAAATAAATCTGTTGCAGACGAATGCCTGAAGCAAAAGTGAAGAGTTACTTCTATCAGATACTGAAAGGATTAGATCATCTTCACAGCCATGGTTTATTCCACAGAGACATTAAGCCAGAAAATATTCTCGTAAAGATGCCAAAATTATTCAGCAATTGTCCGCCGTATCAGAGCGACATGGTGAGCAACCAATTTGTTTTTAATAAAAATATTATTACTTTTCCAACAGGGAGAAATAGTAAAATTGGCCGATTTCGGATCAATTCGCGGAATATTTAGCAAGCAGCCATACACCGAGTACATATCCACCAGATGGTACCGATCTCCCGAATGCTTATTAAGTGTAGGCTACTATGGACCTAAAATGGATGTATGGGCAGCCGGTTGCGTATTTTACGAAATGTTAACGTAAAGATCTACGTAAAATTAATTTATTTCTCTGATTACTACGAAAAAATTTGTTTAGACTAAAACCTATGTTTCCTGGCCACGACGAAATTGACCAACTCGCAAAAATCCACGATATATTGGGGACCCCCAATGATAGAATGATACGCCGATTGAAAAAAAAGTAAGTGGCCTAAAAATTTTAAACAATTGAATAATCATGACTTACCATTTGATTGCATCGTTTGAAATCAGAGGTAAAAGAGATAGATTCTTTTCTCTTGACATTTTGGTTGTTATAACCTCACTTTTACAGAATTACTTAAAATTCTGGGTTTATAACCTCTAGATAACTTTGTTCGATTTATTTAACAGTTTATGATTTAATTTGTTTAAAAACTATCTTTCCACTTAATTTTTGATATAAGTTCAGAAAACACAACAGAATTTTTAGTATACCGCTTGATGTTACACTCTTCCGCGTATTTCAAGTACTTTCAAATCCAGTATGGCATGGAATATTATTTTATTTATTTAGGTTTCATGGTTTCATGCATTTTGGAAATTGTGTTTTTACGGTATTATTATCCAGAATAAGTTTATTTTTAGTTAATGTATAATATATTTATACAATTTAATAATTTTTATTGTTAAATTTTAGTTTTTAATTATTTAAATAGCAGATGTGGTGACCGAAATGTTTCTGAATCTAGATTAGGGGCGTATGACACGATTCAATTTGTTGAACAAAAAATTGTAAACATTTCTGAGCAGAACAAAGTACGCAGCGCACAAAAGCTCTAAAATCGTTTCTGTGCTGAAAAAGCAAACAATCCAAATAATCCTAGCATATTATGAGTTCTGATACTGGCGTTTCCAGGAAAAAACCACCTATAGTTCAAGCATATGGGGTTTTTTCCAGGAAAAAATTCCCAAAGTTTTTTTCTCAACTGATTTATATGTATTTTTGGTCGCTGAATCCGATTTCCAACTTCCAAAGCTAACTTCAGGATTCACAAAAAACCAAAGAAATTTTTCACTTGTTTTAGTTTTTCGCTTATAGCTCGTGAACGATGCATTTTTCGAACATCACTTCTTTATACAAAATTAAAGTAGATAAAATTTCCTATAATTTGCGTATATTGACTTAATCATTACGATGTTACAAACCGCCGCTAGAGCGCGCTCAAAAATGGTAATTTTTTGACACTTACTGAAAAACTCAGAAAACACCATTTTGGAAATGCGGTGGAGCCGCGATATAAACTTTACATACCCAAAATCGATTATATTATGATTACCTAGTGTCCTTAGGTCATATTTAGCACTTTAGCGAACGTCTATGAGGTGCGGAGTCTAAGAGCCTACCAGTTTTTGAAAAACCGCGACACTCCCATGTTTCCAATTTGCTACTGGATGAACGAAGGTGAATGTGTTGACTGATTTTGCACTATAAATGGCCGAACGTCAATGAGGTACCATGTCACAAGACATTTGGGGGGGGGCAGACCGTCTCCTCCCCAATTTGCTATATACAGATTAATGAGTAAGTACAAATACAGAATGAATGCTTTGGAAAAACTTTTCTTGTAAATTTAAAAAAACGAAAGTAAAATAGTTTAAAAATCGATTTCAACACGCCACTCCTTCTACTTCTCACCAAATTTCACTCAACTTTTCCCTTTTTCCCCTCTTTTCTACATCGTCGTCTTTTATATCTTGATACCCGATGGACCAGGCTGGAGGTGATCGGATGTAGAGGGCTGTATTTCGAATGGATGTTCTGCAGCAGGTTCTGAGATGTCTTCCTGGTTGCCGCCGCTCCGTTCCTCCTCTGAAAACAGACAAACATAAGAAACATGCTCATCATATTGACAATTCGATATCCGCTATTCATTCATTCATAAAATATACTTACATATATGAAATATGTATATTACTCATCTTTACGACAACTTGATATCTGTTGGTCATTCATTCAAATCACAAAAGAAATAAAGTTATTAGTAGCAATTACCTTCCAAACGTAGCTGTTCTGCTTCTTCAACCAAAGGAATGTCGTCGTCATCTACGAGGGTTGAGTGGATGTTGGAACAGTTCCCTTCACAGCTCCCACATAGTTTGGAACAAAAGAGACCGACTCGTCGGCAACCACAGTTCCCCGTGCAGCCCTTCTTGCATGAGCATGCTACCAGTTTTAGCAGGGCATCTGGGGCGGGACTCTTGAGGGTTGCAATAGGAACCAAAGAGTTTGTCGCTTTTCTTCATCCCCAGTCTTCGAGTAACAACTTCGTTTCCAGCCACTGTTGTACTTGGTAGAACACCCTCAGAGAGTGTTGCTCCGCTGCAGCTTCAGTTGGTGGAAGAGATGCCATATTACCAGTCAGCTTATATGCTGATGTAATATAGCTCTTGAACCGCAGCTTATTTAGATTGGTGGTGCGGTGGTTCCCACCATATAAGGCCACCAAGAATTTCTCCCCTGCTTCGGTGATTTCCTCTGGTGTCGCTCTGGGATTGGAAAACCGGCGAATATAGAGTGAAAGGTCAGAATGTCTAGTAACAGTCTTTAGCAACTTGATTTTGCCTTGTTGGAAAAGCGCAGCGTCGAGTCACAACCGTTAACGGCATGAATGAAAAGAATATGCTCCGCCAGACTGCTTTCAATGGTGGTTTGTGGATGATAAATAAGTGGAACGACTCTGCCTCCCCTAGGTTTCAAGAAATATACATTTCATCAAACAGAGCAAGTGGAAAGGGACCCAGTTCGTATGTCAGGAAATCTTCAAGTTGTTCGTCTGATTGTTTTGCAACGCATATTCGTTGAAACAGGGTGTTTAGATTTACAATTACAGAGTGGTCTTGAACCACTATCGAACGTTTCATGTATGCAAGAGGTTTTACCCTATCACTTCGCTTAAATTTAACTGACTGGAAATTCTTGTCTACGATTGCATTCATACACCCAATCCCTACTTCTTTAGACATGTGGCAATTGATAGTATCATCATCCACTACCCCGCGCCCCCGGTGCTAATGGAAACCAACTCAGTAGTATCTGGAAAGGGCGGGTTCTGGCTGAACCATTCCATCATTGTTTGCGCATCTTTCTTGTCTCGATTGACGCTGCTTTCTCTGCTATCCACATGTTGCTCTGATGTGGCAAAATCAACTCCGCTGAATTGTTCTACAGCATCACAAACTTTTCGGTGCGTAGACATTCCTAATGTCCACCTTGACAAAATAGCGTGACTGGTTCCACGGTCCCTTGTGAGTCCGCCAGAAGATTTCAGATGTTTTATGAGTTCTTGTTCAATGCCCATATCAGTCCACGTTCCACAACGGAACTTATCGCTCCGGCGAATAGTAAAGCAGCCTTGTGTAAATGATTTAAATTCTTGAGGGGGCATAGTGCGCTCTAAGTCGATCATATCCTATAAGTATAGGTGACTGCACTTGGCATACAGGTAATGCCCGCTGGAATGAAAGTAGGGAAGCATTTCGTGTATAGTTTTGAGGTGTAGATCCCAGTTACCCGTTCTCTCTGAGTCAATGAAGGTCATCATCAATGTGACCATTTGGAACTACTGACTCCACAACTTGCAGTAGGCCCTAACGATGTCAAATGTCGAAGCTGGTCTTTTAATTTTTCAATGAGTTCCTTTCATGCAATCTTTATCACTTGCTGTCATAATCTCTGAGCGGTCTGCGCTATACAATACTTGTTCCACTTCACATTGAAAGTAGGGAGAAAATTCGATTGCTTCAAATATTAGTTCAGCCAGAATTCTGTGCGCCAACAAGTGAGCTCTTGCATAGGCATGACCTGACAAAACTTTTTCTGTGCTGTTTGCTGCATGGATAGTGTTAAACAGTTCGGCTAAACCACTCCCTTCCATAATGAAGCCTACTGCTCCCATGAATGACATTAGTAAGTGGAATCCCCCAAGACGTATAACCAAATTTTGAAGTGCAGGGTCTCCTTGTCGACTGACAACTACGTCTCGAGCTTTGAGGTACAGTGGTTGGTCAAATGTGACAAACGTTGTTACTTGGCCTAACGACCGTGTCTTCTCAACACTACCTATCAAAGCAGTGTAGATCGTATTGAGATCGCTCGGTGGATTGTTTATGAACGGTAGGCAATCAATGCATGTGATTTCATATGGCATTTTCTTGGTAACTTCTTCCAAGAACCCGTTCAATCCACGAACACCTGGCAGATCTTTGTATTTGCTGTACAGCCATAGTAAGTTTAGTGTAGAAGGAATGACTAAACTTGCGAAAGCGAACGATGTACCAAGTTCTTTGATTAGAATTTCAGCCAGGCCTACAATATTTGTCCGTTCAAACAGTTTCACTTGTACAGTTCCAATACGTCCAATACTCTCTGCTATAGGTATCACTTTCAACCGATCAATGTGCTGACCGGGCACAGCAGCAGACTTTGGATAACACATAGTATGCCACCCATTGAATGAAATGTGTTGTATCCATCAATGGTTCGCTCATTGAAGTCTGCGTTGTCATAAACCAGTTGGGAAAGTCCTGGTTGGTTAAGAGCCAGAGGTGGTTGCATTATGGAAGACATTTCAAAACGTGTGGCCTCCAAATATGTTGAACAAAATCCCAACGAACTCAGCACATCAAGTAACCTGCGCGATCCAAACTTTCTATACAGAAATCCTGCAACCCCAACTTGCAGAGAAGATACATACGACATTGGCCTCACGGCTGAAAGTATAAGTATTGGCATTCCTCAGCACTGTTTTCAAGGAATGGGAAAATTGTTTGCATTGCTGCTTCCACATCATCTCTGGGTCTGCCACGATTTGTTTGCCGACCTAATTTAGGTTTATGAAGAGCTTTCATGCATGTGAAATGGTATTGTGCGTCTGCAGCTCGAAAATCAAGCACTGCCTTTCGCCAGCCTCAATATGTTTCCTTTTGCCTCTAATTTCCTTACAGGGTACACAGGATTACGTTTACTTACCGGCTTTTTCAACTGCTGGGCCGCGTAATCTGGTGGAACTTCCTCACCGCACACAAAACAGTGAGTTTTAAAGGAGAATTGACAGATTTGTGAACGTAATTGAGGTGCATTAGCACTATCTTTATTCCTATTAATAAAAGCAGCAATCAATTCTTCGTTAATATACTGTTTTCTACATTTTTCACGAACCTCAAGTTCCGTACACCTTTTCAACAAAACTACCTTTCTATCCCCAAAATTTTTACTTGCTTCAACAAAAGA
Organism: Cantharis flavilabris; assembly: GCA_949152465.1. NCBI lineage: Eukaryota > Metazoa > Arthropoda > Insecta > Coleoptera > Cantharidae > Cantharis > Cantharis flavilabris. The sequence continues at coordinate 9,826,087 of OX424436.1, read as the reverse complement.
ATTCACACCTTTTTGTTTAACTACAGTTGTCGGTGTTCCATTTAACAACGACACTTCACAAATAATACACTCGCGAGACATGGCGGACGAATAAAAACTCAAAAAAGATTATAACTCACAACGTTTATTTACCCGGCACAAATAAAAACTGAATAACGCAGAGACCAAGTGAGAAAGTCAAGAATGCAATGTCAACCCTCCCTCAACCTCTATTCTGGTTCGTTTGGAATTTTATCTTGTGCGCATGCGTTACAATTATTATCTCTACATTAGTGATTCTCAAACTGTGTTTTGTTTTTTTCAGAAAATAAGTTATTCCACTTTTAAGAAATCTTTCAGAATGAAACGTTTGGTTGATTTTTGGTGTTCAGTAAATTTAGAATATAAAGAAATAGCACAGATAGTCATTAAACTACTCATACCGTTTGTTACCACATACTTATGTGGGGACCCCCCTCCCCCCTACATGTCTTTTGAAATGATACCTCATTGACGTTTGGCCAATATAATCGATTTTGGGTATATAAAGTTTATATCTCGACTCCACCGCACTTCCAAAATGGTGTTTCCTGAGTTTTTCACTAAGTGTCAAAAAATGACCATTTTTGAGCGCGCTCTAGTGGCGGTTTGTAACATCGTAATAATTAAGTCAATATACGAAAATTATAGGAAATTTTATCTACTTTAATTTTGTATAAAAAAGTGATGTTCGAAAAATGCATCGTTCGCGAGCTATAAGCAAAAAACTAAAACAAGTGCAAAATTTCTTCGGTTTTTTGGGAATCCTGAAGTTAGCTCACCTCTGGCGAGGTGGCAAAGTTGGAAATCGGATTCAGCGACCCAAAATACATATAAATCTGATATAAATCAGAAAAAAACTTTGGAAATTTTTGCCTGGAAAAAACCCCATATGCTTGAACTAAAGGTGGCCTTATGACTGTTAAGTACCACGAGATTTGCATTGATTTTTCCTGAATACCTACCATTTTATATACAGGGTGTCCCCGTGACCGTGGAGAACCTTTGAGGTGGTGATAAAGGTCACTTTTCTAAGATAAATTTTCAAATAAAATTTTTGTCCAAGTCCAAACCCTTGGGGGGTACCTCTCCTTAGAGCAATTTTTTGAATTTCTGATTTCAAATGGCCATAGCTCCGATATTATTGATGTTTTAAATTTAATGGATTAAAACTTTTTAAAGATCATTCGCTTATCTACAAATTAGGTCATAACTCCTTATCGTCTAGAATCAACGGATTTTGAGTTATAAATTAAATTAAGGGAAAAAATGTTAAAAAATTTCAAATATTATTTTTTTTACTTCTCTTACATCTCTAATGTTAAAAATAACAAAAAATGTTGTATTTAAAGAAACCAAAAAATGAATTTTCAATTTTAGATCACGGAATTTTAGCAATTTTCCTAAGAAAATGGGAATAGGTTTGAAAACAATGACCAGTAAAATTGGCGAAGATGCCGTGATAGTTATACAATTGATGATCCAATACGATCCCGACACTAGAATTAACGTTCGACGTTTGTTGGACCACAAATACTTCAAAAATTTGAGGTTTGAGAATGTAAAATTAAAAAATTAAATTTAATCGATCGAATTAAAATTTCAGAGAAGACGAAAGTTTATGGAGACTTAAATATTCCAAAGAGTATTCCAAAGAATTTTTGAGCAGAAGCAAAGGAGACTTTTCGAGCTCGTTTACTTTTCCTATTGATCTAAAAAAGAATAAGGTAGGACTTTCTGCTTTAATTTTTATTTCACTTGATAGGTTTGTTTTAGTATAAAACACAAGCTTCAAGATCAGGTTATCGAAATGGAGTTAAAGCTAGTTCGACTGAATCATCGAAAACTTCCTTCGACATTGTCGATTATAAGAAGGACTATAAGCAGAACCATAACTTATTGTCAAGTCAAGTACCCCTAGTAGGTCAAAAGCAAATGAAATTGTGGGGTGTTAATCCTTCAATATTGAAACCAAAGGCGGTTGAAAAGAAAAAAGTAGACTCACGTGTACCTTTAAACAAACCTCAACAGATGAAATTCAAGCAATCAAATGCATTGGAAATTCGTCGCTTCAGTAAAACGACAAGGTAAATATGGTAGGTAACTCGAAGTGAAAAATTTTAACTTTTTTAAATTTCAGCCATCTGCCCCAAGTACCAAATTACGGTACTTACCAAAATACTAAAGCGAAAAACTATCAATCAAAATCATTTGTTCTGCCCAGCAGACATTTACTTGCAGAGAAGGCGGAAAATTTTGATCTACTTCCTATTCGTAAATCTAATCAAACGTACAAAAGCAAAAAGAAAGTATAATCAATGTATTGTTTTTTTAAATGTAAATTTTGCCTAAAATAAAATCGAATTTGTGTAAAGAAAGCATTATTTGTAAGAGTCGACGGCAACCAGGAGCGAAGCTAACAAGCAAATGATCCGCGGTGTCCCTCACCGATTTGAATAATCATTAGATATGTGGTAAAGCATCAAAAAATAAGAGACCTAGCTGCTGTCACGCGGGTTTAAGGGGTGTAATCGCCCTTCAAAAACAGGGTGCAAAATCGAAATTTTGAATTTCCATGCAGAAGAAGTTGTTTGATTTGAATGAAACCAACCGCAAAATACTTCGCAATGATCACTTAATAGTTTTGGGGTGAAGCACCCCTTAAAATTTCAAAACCTATAGGTGTATAAACTCTTACAAAAACTTTTTTGAACAAATATATTGTAGGGGAAAGAAAACTGCAAGTTAGGTGTTTTTGGATTTTATATAATTGTGCCACGTAATTCTTTAATCACTTGATGTTTTTTAGGCCACTTCTTTGCCCCTCCTCTCTTTTGGTGATACGTCATGAGTCATGAGGTTTTAAGCTACCCCACCCTCTCTTCTCAACATCACGTGTAGTTTTTTTAAAGTTTCTTTAAGCAGGGACTGCAATGAACCGGAATGGAAGCCAAAATTAAAGGAAATCTCCGGCTATACTCTGAAAAATTTTAAAGCTGCAATAGATGCTGAGTTAATAGTTCATGATTTAGACCTGAAAAAAACAGTCGGGGGTAAAAAGTGGGCACTTTGAGCTCAAAAATTAACCGATAATGAAGACGGTCGATTTAAAGCTTATCTAAAGCTTTAAAAAACCCACTGGCAGGTTTGGAAAATTTATTTCGACCTTCTAATGTTTTTTTAATGGCGTCTAAATCTGGAAAGCTCACATCAGGTATGTACAATTAGAAAATATTGCAATTAATCTGAAATATACTCTCTATTAATACTGTCCGTAAAAAAGAGATATCCGCGCGAAGATATGCATCGGTTATGTAGGTTAGTGTTAGTTTATGATTTTTCTTCAGCGAAGTTGTACGTAAAAAAGATAATATATCCGAGCGAAGATATGCATCGGTTTAGTGGTGTTAACCTAGCTTAGCGGCAATTTTTTTTAGCTTGGAGGGCAGTTTACCATTTGTTTCAACTGTTTTATGGATTGGGGCAGTTTAAAGCAATGGTAAATTGCACTCTAAGTTCGTGCAGTTTACCATGGGGATTAGTCTTGACTTTTTGTTCGGAGTGCAGTTTGCCGTCACCCAGTTAAGAAAAGAGTTATTGCCCCCTTAAATATCATTTTAAGGAAAAATCTAAAAGCATAATATGTTCCTTACAGATTTTCCTCCACAATATGATATATTTTTTTTGAAAACATTTGATGACGTTAAGGATGCTTTATGCGGGTTTTAAAATTTTGGGGGATGCTCCACCCCCAAAAATATTAAATAATCGCTGCGAAAAAATTGTAGAGACCGGGTTTGTATGCGATTGCATGTTTCGTTTGATGCAACATAGAAAGCTGATTTTTGGTTTCTAGACGTTTTTCATCGAAATATAATAGCATAAATTTAAATATTTAAATAATTAATAATATTTAAATAAAACAAAACAAAAATTTTTAATTTAAAATTTGAATTTTAAAATTAATAGTATATTGTTTGGCCAGGGATGAAACAAAACGATTTCAGACTAGGGTGTGGATTGCGTGTGGATTGCTGGCAACACCCTGGTCTGACATCGTGTTTCATCCCCTGCCATACACACTATTTTAAATAATTACCTGCAATGAATCTGAGAGTTTCATTAACTAACCCAACCTTTATAAAATATAAAAACTGTCACTGTCAGATAAATTGACAGTTAAAACGATATATTTATAACTGAGTAAGCGGAAAGAAACTTGACGGTTTCTGTCCTAGGGAAGAAACCAATTGGTTTCTGACCAACAGTCGCGTTGATCTGCAACTATCGTGTTTCGACTGTCTCAACAAGCAATGAAACTCTCAGTTTCATAGGTAATATGTAAAATATTTTTTATGTTGTTAGCACCAGCTACTTTGGTATACCAACCTGAAAAGTGATGGGTACTATAGCCACCAATACTAACATATTATTATAAATAATATTAAAAGGTAATGGGTTATTGGACAAAAACTCAAAATTAATCTATTGTCGACGTTTCGCCGTATCTCACGGCTTCCTACCCATGTAGCACATAATCTTGGCGCAATATTGGGCCAATATTGGGTCGATATTGAATGTTGGTGCAATATTGCAAGATTCAGCCAATATCGGACCAATATTGTTTTTCAATATTGCACCGATATAGTAAATCAATATTGGACCAATATTGGCTGTAACTTGGCGCCATATTGGGCCAATATTGATAACCAATATTGTCTGCCAATCTGCAGCCAATATTGGTCCAATATTGTTTTTCAATATTGCACGTATATAGGAAATAAATATGGGACCAATATTGGCTATAGCTTAGTACAATATTGGGCCAATATTGGTAACCAATATTGTCTGCCAATTTTCAGCCAATATCGGTCCATCATTGTTTTTCAATATTGTGCCGATATAGAAAATCAATACTGGACCAATATAGACTGTAGCTTGTTGCAATATCGGACCAATATTGACAACCAATATTGCTTTCCGATCTAATCTAATTCGGTTAAAAATTAATATTAAAAAAAATTATTTTTTTTATATATTTGTGTTCCAAATTTGTTTTGACCATTAAGATTATTAAAAAAAAATTTGAAAAATTTTGATCTAAATTTTCGAAATTCGTTTAAGGTTTAACGGAAGGTTTTTTAAAATTATAAAAAATTACAATTTCGGCGATATATAGGAAAACAATATTGCACCTATATTGGCTGTAGCTTGGTGAAATATTGGGCCAATATTTATAACCAATATTGCCTTTCAATCTGCAGCCAATATGGGTCCAATATTGTTTTTCAATATTGCACCCATATAGGAAATCAATATTGGACCAATATTGGCTGTAACTTGGCGCAATATTGGGCCAATATTGATAACCATTATTGTCTGCCGATCTGCAGCCAATATTGGTCCAATATTGTTTTTCAATATTGCACCCATATAAGAAATAAATATTGGACCAATATTGGCTATATCTTAGTACAATATCGGACCAATATTGATAACCAATATTGCCTTCCGATCTACAGCTAAATATTCGGTTAAATATTAATATTTAAAAAAACAATATTAAAAAAATATTTTTGTTCCAAATTTGTTCTGACCATTATGATTATTAAAAAACAATTGAAAATTTTTGATCTAAATTTTTGAAATTCGTTGAAGGTTTAACGGAAGGTTTTTGAAAATTATAAAAATTTAAAATTTCGGCGAAATATAGGAAATCAATTTTGTAACTTGGTGTAATATTTATAACCAACATTGAAAAGGATTTTGAAAATTATAAAAAAAGCAGTTTCGGTATAATATAGGAAATCAATATTGGACCAATATTGGCTGTAGCTCGGTGCAATATTAATACCACGTGGTTTATATATGACCCCTTTGTATGATTTGGGTATAAAAACTGTTTAGTGTTGTTTAAATTTTTTCTTTCAAAATAATGTGAGCGCAGTTCCAAATTTTAAATAAGTTTATGTAACATAAAACTTAATAAGGAGCCGGCCATGTATCACGACAGCCGTTAAGGGTGAAATTTTTTTTGCAATGATGATGATTATCATTATTTTTGTGTACCTCTGACGTATATGGTTTTTCGTTTTTTGTGGCCCAACAAGTGCCTTCTTTTTTCCGCAAAACAATATCCTACGATTTCGACCTTACAAAATAAAACTTTTAAAATATTTTAAGTAACTATAGAATAGCGAGTTACTACAACCATACGCTAGAAGTTAAATTTTTTTAGGTGTTTTCCACGTGTAATAAATATTAATTAAATTATTAATAAATAAAATAAAAATATAAGTAAATAACAATCCAGAGCGTTTTCAAAAAATGCTATTTGATTTGAAATAAAGTATTTTCTTTTATTTGATGGTTTTTTACACGTGTAAAATACCTAAAAGAATGCCGAATTGGCGTATGACTTGATAAAAATTAAATAAATTATTTAAGACTTGCATTTTTTAATGTCAAATAATGTCAAATATTCCATTAGAAATTTCATAAATTATTCCATAGTAGAATATTTACTACTACTTTATAAGTTTAATTTTGAAGGTGATTTGTAACATATGTATGTACATATGTTTAAAATTTTAATTTTTGCTCGTTTTTTGAATAAAAATTTTTAAATAAAAAAAAATTAATTATTAAAATTTATTTGGTGTTGTAACTTTGTTTATGAAGCTAACACTATGTTGTGTTTTGAATAGTTGGCTTTTCGACAATGGAATATTTTGTATAATAATATTTTGAATAAGCTTATAAGGGGCTAACCGTGTCAGTCCCTACTAAACAATAATATAAGTAAGTAGGCTTCGTAGGTAAAAGGTAAAAGTGGTGGGTTTTGTAACATACAAAGCATCGACGTTGTGGGTTCGAATCCTGAGGTATGCGGTAAGTAAAAAAAAATGTTTAAATTTAATTTTCAGATTTACATGATGGTTGGTGTTACAGCACATCCAAAGGACTGGTAGGAAGTGTAATTAAAATAATTTTCAGATACAACTTAATTAGGAGGCTACAACAGGCAACAACAGGCTACAACACGTAATTTATAAGAAAATAATAATTATGTAATATACCGCTAGCAATATAGAAATTTATGGGTACCAATAATTTTCAAGATAAATAAACCTACTAAAACCCACTAAATTTCAATAATTAGAAAACCCAATTAAAAAACTACTACACAGATAAAAGAAATTTTTTTAATTTTTGATATTGGAAATCAATATTGGGCCAATATTGTAAATTGTTCACATTTGAATATTGGCCCAATATTGATTTTCAATATTGGTCCAATATTGATTTTGAATAATGGACCAATATTGGAAAATGTTCACATTCGTATATTGGTCCAATATTGAAAATCTATATTGGCCCAATATTGATTTTAAATAATGGACCAATATTGGTTTTCAATATTGAGCCAATATTGGAAAATGTTCACATTCGTATATTGGCCCAATATTGAAAATCAATATTGGCCCAATATTGCGCCAACATTTGTGCTACATGGGTAAGGACTAAAAAATCTTTATTAGTAAAATGCAATTAACAACAATCACATCCTACCTCTAGATTATAAATAGAAACAAAAATAAGAACAGAAGCATCGACCTCTCCAATCGTTCATCAACACTGTATATCATAAAATAAAAAACCAATAATAATAATATAATAATAAAATAAATAATAAATAATTTGTAAATTTGTAAGTGCTCAGATACAGATAAAATATAAACGTGTACTGGGAGGTATTCCATACCCCCCAGACCCCCCGGTTTCAAACCTATAATAGTATAGTTTGAATGCATATTCTGTGATTGATTTCATTAAATGGGAACCTTTTACTAGAAAGCCACTGCTAAAGATGACAGAGCTGCTACCACCATTCTACGGTAGAACTAAAATGTTTTTATTCTAAAATCGAAAAATGATTATTTTTTGATAAGAGTGGTGACAACTCTGTAAGAGTTATTGTCATCTTTAGCAGTGGCTTCTAGTGAAAGGTTCCCATTTAAAGAAATGGATCACAGATTGTGCAACACAAAAAGTATAGGTTAAAAACGGGGGGGTATGGGGGGTATGGGGGGTATGGAATATCCCCCAGTGCACTAGTAATAAAATTGATTCAATAGATGAGCATTTAAATTAAATTGCATTATTTCATCATTTAATCAATTGCAGCCGAAGTATAATAAGTACTCCTAAAATGGACGGATCCAGGTCAAATCAATAGAGAGGGCTTAAAGAGGCTGGGGAGGGGGTAAATATTTCGATACGTATTTGAAATATATGAACTAGCATGAATATAAAAACATAAATATAAATTAAAATGCCTACGTATTTATATTATAAAAGTGTTTCTATTGATTCAATTCCTAGTTTGCTGGGGGTAAGTTTACCCAGTTTACCCAGACCCCCCGGTTTCAAACCTATACTTTTTGGGTTGCACAATCTGTGATTGATTTCATTAAATAGGAACCTTTCACTAGAAGCCACTGCTAAAGACAACAAATAACTCTTACAGAGCTAAAATATTTTTATTCTAAAATCAAAAAATTCTTTAGTTCTACCGAAAAGTGGTGACAACTCTGAAAGAATTATTTGTCATTTTTAGCAGTGGCTTCTAGTGAAAGGTTTCCATTGAACGAAATCAATTACAGATTGTGCAACACAAAAGTATAGGTTTGAAACCGGGGGGTCTGGGGGGTATGGAATACCCCCCAGTGTACGGTTTACTTTTTATTTATGAACCTTTATTTATTAATTAGTTCTTCAGTACCAAACAGTTACTAGTAGCCAATGCTGGAACTCTTGATTGTGAGCGCCGTATCTGGAAATTGCAGTTTTAAGAAAAAGAGGGAAGGAAGTGGAAAGGAAAAAATTGAGAAAAATAGCATCGAAGGCCCAATTTTTGGGTTTTATTTTTTACCGTATTAGTTATAAAATGAAGTATCATGCCGTTGGTTTCATCCAAATCATACAACTCCTTCTGCATCAAAATTGAAAATTTCGATTTTTCAGTCATTTTTGAAGGCCGATTTCACCCTCTAAACCCGCGTCACAGCGGATAAAAAAGTAGGGGTCTCTTATTTTTTGATGATCTACCACATATCTGAAAATTATTGAAATCGGCGAGGGAGACCGGGGGGGATCCTTTGCTTGTAAGAGAGGAAAAGGACTTGAAATTAAAACACAAAGCAATAAGGTTTTTGTTTTATTTAATAATTGATAACATAACATTAATAGTGTTATAATTATAACCGTTATAGTATTTATAATTATATAATTCGATGTTCGTACATGCACTTAGAATATAATTACGTGATTGCTTAATTGAAATAACGACTAAGTACTCATAGTTGCATTTCCATTTATTGTACTTAAAATGTAACGATTGTGGTAAATATTATGATAAATACTTAAAATCTATGACATAAATAGCAGTGTAAAAGTACATCCTAAATACAAAATGAAAAACATTTTTGAAAATACAAATTTTTTTCGAAAATGTTTTGATTAAATATTTTCTAGTTTATTAAAAGCACCAAATTTCTTTTTTGTCTTTATGTATAAGTTAGATAATTGTATATACAAAACAACAAAGACAATTAACACTTTCAATATCAAACTTTAATAATTAAAAAATAATTATATAGTAGTTCACTCGTAATGCACATTTAGATGTTTTCAAAATATTTGCAAGTTTAGAAAATATTTAAATCGGTTAGAATTTCATTAAATCTTCTATTTTATTAAATTTAAATGATTTATTTTTTATGAATGATCGACTATGTACAAACGTGTTTCTATAATTTAACATTTATAGTGCAAATACAGTTAAGTGCGTTAAAACTACGTTTTTGGTGCCTTCTATGTTTTCCATATGATTTTCGTATCTGAACAAGTTAATTAAATCATTATGTCCAACCTTTCACTTTAATTATGTAAACACGGGTAAAATTACAGAGTTTGCACGTTTGGATAGGTGGGTTTCGTTCAATATCAAAATAAATTTATACATCAAGTAAATCCTAAATTGAGATCTTCAGCAGGGCCATTTTTCAGATTTTGATTGTTTTCCTAATTACCTATAGACAGGTTTTTTATAAAATATATTCCAATTCTACTGTTGATTTTTTCTACTTTTTTACGCGCAGTTTCGGAGTTATCGCTCTGCGAAATGTAGGAAAAGATATAAGAAAAAGTAAATAATATATTTCGTAGTTCATTAACAGTAGAATCAGGATTTATAATAAAATTTAGCGAAAATTGAAATTAGGAAAGTTTAAGAATTTACAAACTTTTTAAACTTTCAGACGCGCTATCTGAAAAACTATAAGAAAAAAGTTTTAAAATATGTTTGTTAGAATGAAAAATTATCTTGCAGAAAACAATTTCAACGAGTAATGGATTTTATATAAATTGTTACGCAAAACTTTGCATGCAATCGTAAAATTTCGAAAAATATCAAAATTGACGTTTTTAGCGGCGGACTGGCCCACAAAAATGTAATTAATATTTATGATTTCAGAGCATTTATGTGTTCTCTGACCTAGCAATATTTACATAATTTAATAACACTGGAAAGTGAGCTTATATCTTAGTTCTTTTAACCACTCACTTGTACATATATTTTTGGACAATTGGCAAGCGGCTTTAAAATATCTAAGACACTAATTTCTAAATCCAATACTGATTGCCATGTTTTAGTATTCATAAAATTTACTTAACTTTACATAGAATTGACAAAGTTTAAATAAGAATTAAATTTTGCAAGAGCTGCGAAAGCTACACTTAGTCCAACACACACGATTTCAGAAAGTCGCCTATGGCGCTATAAGAATTTCTAATATTAGTATACTATTGACGTATGGTACCAGTCCGCCTCTGCAAATTTCTGCAGCATCGTTTAGGCCCAAACTTTTTAACTTAAAACGAGATTATTTTAAAGTTTACGAGCCAATTAAAATTAAATTTAAATTATGGTAAACCTATGAAGTACATCACATGATTTCACTTTTTTGGTTTCAAATATGAATAGGGCACACACAGAAGATCTTAAGGGGAAAGTTTAGAAGAAATCTGCGCGGCAGATGGCGCGGCACATACATACCTTTGCGATTGCTTTTCGGGAAGTCCCCCATGCCATTTGTCGAAGAGATTTCTTCTGAATTCTCCTCTAAAACCGTTAGTATAAATAATTTGAAAAATGTATTTCTCTTTGTATTTTATTAAGATGTATTTGGATGAAAAATATCGGTAAACATTCCGCTAGGCTTGAATTTATTTCAGTTAGAAGAGCATAGAATGGAGTAACATACAATAAACCACAAACACGCCTGCCTTGAAATAGTGCAGATAATTTAATATGTGCGATGTTAAAATTGAAACTTTTGATCAAAAAAAGTGAGAATACTTAAAAAGTTGATTATGATTATACTGTCTATGGCAAATAGCAGAATATGGAAAATATAGCTTCAATATTTTATATTATAATTATTTATAGATATAAAAAAAATATTTATTACTATTTTAATACACAAATGACTAGAAAACTAGTGTTATAGTTTTAAAATTTAATGGTACGAATTGGTAAGATACAAATAGTTATGCAATATTTATTATTTGGTTCAAAGCTTTTCAGCCTGTATAATCACAGTGTCTGCTCTATCGTGCATGTTGGCATGCTACGTACTACTACACTATCTGTATTATTTTTTATAATACATAAATAAATAAAATAAAACATAATTTTTTATTTACAACAATTTAGACTATTAAATAACTGAGCATAGTATAATAAAATTACATGCTATGTTCAAGTTTTGTACAAAAAGTTTAGTTCAAAGTTTAAAGCTTACGTGCAACTTATTATTCAAACTTAGGGTTTGGATTGGTTGAAAATTCTACCATGGAATGTACTAATAATACCAACTAAGCAACAAAAATTTTTATATTTTGTCTATTATTTTCGACAGCATCGCATTTGCAAAAGAAATCCAAAACGATTTGACTATTTTGCGCTTACGGTACTGCTTAATTTAATTTAATTTAATTTTTAATTCATTTCACAATGAGGTTAAATTATGCACATCAACACACACTTGTGTTTCTAACAAAATGTATATCAATTTGTAATATTACTTTAAGCGAGGTTTCACACTTATACTTTTAACCGCCATCGAGACGTATATAATTAGGTAGTAAGTAGTAGAAAAGAGAAAAATCGAAGATTCAGTTTTTGAAGCGTAAGTGTAAAAGATCGCTCGAAACCTTTAATTCTATAAGCTCATTTGGTATATTAAAAATAATAAATAAAAAAATTTTTAATTACACGACGTCAATATCACAATAATTAATAATGCACTTGCTGTACTTACTAAATTTGCAGTACTACGTACTTACACATTTAATGAAATAAATATTCTTCTTTAAATATTTACAGTGCATTAAAGCTACACGTTTTGCGAACTCTTGATTAAATATCGACAATACCTGTACTTGCAACCCAAGTACTCATAATAGTAATAAATAATGTTTCTAATAGTCCACATTAAACAGTTTTGTTCCCTTTAATTTTTTTATCTTTTCACCACTTCTACAATATGATATGTATAAATGTTCCGTATATTATCCTTAATCCGATTAACCAATTTAGGACTCGTCGTGAGGCGATTCAGTGAAACTCTTATAATGACAGAAGAAGAAGATCAAAAACACTGCAAAAGCTGTAGGAAATGTAACTCGAGCTATTACGTCGATCGTTTTTGCCACTCGAATCGGATGAGGTGGTTCTTTCTTCCGGACCTGCAATAAACATGCCTACTCCAGGTTAGATAACGGAGACTTTGGGGGTAGAACACTGATCTTAGCGGCGATCTGTTAACTAAACCGGCGTTAAAATTGATCGATATGCACGTATCGGAATCAACCAAAAATGATAAATCGTAAAATTGTGAATTGTGAAATTAAAAGTATCAATCAATTTTTACACCATCACAAGGCATGCAAAAGCAAATAATTGGCAACATTAAGCATCATAAAACAATTTTCAGAAACATTAAATACCTCTGTTGCACATCCATTATTTGCCGTGTGAGTACATGGATTCGCACCACATGTAGTGCACGAGACGATTTCATTAGGAATCGCAGTATCCCTCTTTTTATCCCCCTGTGTAAAATATTAAATTAATTAATGGAACTTTAACCCACCACACATTAAAAAAATTGTTCAGTGTAAATTAGCAGTTTACTTATTATTCTACATTTTAAAATTTTAACTCTCCTGCTTAAAACGATCAACGTTCGTTCACGTTTTTGAAAATCCAATTATTCTTATTATTATTCAAAAAAATTATTATTATTATTATTTTTTTTTTAATTTGCAATTTTATTACTTACCCACAGAAAAATAAAAATATTAATATTTTTAAAATCTATACATTGTATTTATAAATTATTAAGAAGCAAAGAAAGTGTTAAAAGTATTAATTTTAAATAATTTTTATATAAGTAATTTAGTTTTATAATTTGGTGCAGTGTGTTCAAGTACTTTCAAAATTCATGCTAGAAGGACATAAAGAAAACTAGTCAACTAAAAGATATTAATTAAACGCAAAATCAAAATTAGTCGCAAAAGCTTCAAAACTTGATCAACTGCTACTTCGAAATTTCAATTTCAATGGTAAAAGTATAAAAATAGGATTACCAATCGAGAAGGAGAGAATCAAGAAACAAATGAATATAATGAACAAATGAAAACGAATTATGATTTGGAATTGTCTTAAAATGTTTAACCCCTTCTGCCTCCAAACATTTGTTTGCGTTGCACATTTATTTTACATCTTTCTGTATGCCCTGGTTTGACTCAATTCTGTGGGGTTTAAACGTGGCAATTCTATTTGCAATTTTGTTTTTATTGGTGATCGATGCAATCAAAGCTCTATATTTTGATTCGGATTGATCAATCATAATTCCTATGTCAAATGTCCACAACTACTTAACCGTTTAAACTAGGACAATCTGAGTCATGTTATTTAGTCATGAAAAACAAAGAGAAAGCCGAAGTAACAGCAATTAGTGAAGATACATCGCCAGTCAAAGATATAAGATGAAGATAAAGACAGAATTGATGAGAAGAGAAATAAAAAAAAAGAAAGAAGAAGTAACGGCAATTATATAAGCCGTGATTAATGAGAAGAAAAACGAAAAATTTGAAAAAGAAGAAAATATAAGAAGATAGCAAAAAGAGAAGAGAACGAAACAAAAAAATTAATTTTGGTTAAAAAAAGCCAAAGACAGAGAAAATGTACGATACAAAATTGATAATGTATCAACGTCTTAATGGATAACCGGATAATTGGATAAGTGTATAAGCGGATAATCGGATATTTTATGTTGAATCATAATAGATTTAGCACCATCTACTTAGAATTCAGCTAGAAGGTATTCCTGAAGAAGCAGATTTGAGGATCCTAACAAAGATGGTGACTGTCAAGGTCCGAAATATTAAGTCACTGGCGGCGGACGTTAATGTAAAGTGGATTCTTCATCGAAGAAAACCTGACGTATATTTTTTTATATTATATTTTTCAAATTTGTTTGTTAAAGGGTATATTACTTGAAGCTTTAATGCTCGGCCAGAAAATGAGCTATTTTACATCCTTGATATTAATATACTTATTTATATTATTATTGTCAACTTTAAACAATATATTTTAAATGCTTCTAAAGGTGTAAGTTTACTATTTTACTCTTTCAGTTCATCATGTAAAGTGGATGGTTTTAACATAATTCATTAAGTACCCATTTCAGAAACCAAAGGTTTGTGATCACGTTCTGCAGTTGATTTCATACAAAAAGAGGAACTTTTTGAAGGAATCTTTGGAACGCATGGGAATACTTCTCAATATCCAGTTGTTATGAAATATGCAGAATTACACTTTGACTCTGCATTTAAGAAGGGTTAAGAAGAATAGAGATTGATAACTGCTGAAGAAGCAAAACCGAAGATTGGTGTAGGTAACAAATTCTTCTTCTTACATTAATTCTGCAACCTTGATGATCCTAAGCCACTCTTAGTACTTTCAGTGTATTAATTGTTTAGAATCCAAGGCAGCTTGCTAATATTGCTATAATTCAGTTTTTTAATTGAAGAAGAACTGAATTCGTCATATTGCCGCTTGGAACTTTTCTTTCATGAACGAGTGGAATAATATAACCGAGAGATTGCAATCGGATGACAAGGACATTGATACTTCATTTGGAGAGATAATTTTCGATTATTACTGTAATGGAAGTTTAACTGGTAGTTTAACTGGTAGTTTATTATGCCTTGAAAGAGCAGCCACGGATAATGAATTTGATTCAATGATATGTTTTTGGTCTGATTTTCTACTGATAAACCTTTGCTTAATTACGAAGCATGATAATGAATTCTTATGTGTGTACAAATATTGAAAAATGAGAATGAGTAATTGTTTTTATGTTCTGTTTATTACGTCGTATATTCCATTTGTTCTACTTCTTTATTTTCTTCTTCTCGACTGATAGCTTTATGTAAACCTGCGTTAAAATTCTGCGTTAACAGTATGAAAAACTTATTACGCAAAATAAAACAAAATTACAATAATTAATCTAAGCATCAATATGCAAACAACATTTAAAGAAAACACTGTGATAATATAGAAATGCAGGAAAAATCAAGAAAAAGTTTTCCTCACTTCTATGAATTATTTCTCCCCAGAAAAACTATTAAAATAACTCTACTGCAACGCAACTTTCCATTTTGATTGAGCTAAAGTTAAATAGAAATTTTTACGATCACGTAGGAAAGTTGCGGTTTATTCTGAAAAAAAAAAATGAATTTTTGTATCAAAACGTCTTCCTATACTAATATAAGCCTTAGTATGCATACATGAAAAATCAAAATTTGAGGTGTTGAAAAGAAAAATTCGGCAGCCTTCATTTCAATAATTTAAAACTGCATTCAAAGCAAGGAGCTTCTATGAATAAAAATTCTCTAATATACGAAATGCATTTTTAATATCTCGACTAGGACATGCACATGGTAAAATAAGAAAACACGAAAGTCTCAAGTTTTATTGCAACTAAAAATGTTCTTGTCACGCCAAGAGTTGACATAAAATCAAATTTAACTTTTGGGGGCTTCAAAGTTTTTTACATTTTATTTCTGCAAGTAAAATGTAATAAGTAATTCATACGTCTTTCAGAAGAGCTTAATAAGCCTCGGCTAGATAAAAAAAAATGAGTAAAAAAATAATTTTTGCGTAAGCATAAAATGTAGCAAAATAAAAAATTCTATTCCGAGCAGGTCCGACAATCATGCATTTGAATGCTTAAAAATGTAGGTAAGTGCTAAAAGCATGAGCAGGGTTGGATTTAGCTAATGAATGTTAGTCTTACCAAGGGACTGGCCAGAATTATGCCTATCCTGCTGAGAACAGCGGGTAGTCGCTGCAACATGACAGATCAGACAAGGTACAACCTTTTATGATTTCATTGACATCAAGCTTTACGCGGATTATCCGCATATTATAAATTACATGCTAAACTTGTGCATATATTTAAAAAATTTAAATTACATCGATTACATTTATTAGTACAATAAAGGAAGACATTCATTGTCGTTTATTAATTTGATGGGCAAAATTTTTTATTGTGATTATCATATTATTATGTTTGGGAGCAAATTCATCATTTTACTGATCGCAAAGATGAAATTACACTTTTGGGAGTCGATTACATCACAACAATGATTGTGAGGAAAACTTGAAAATTGTGGCTAAATTGTTTAAAAATATTATAACACTGCATACTTTCGTAATGCTCTCACGATGCAGTCCAATGCTGCATCGGGGGTCTAAGTACCTAATGTCCTGCATAACATGCACTTAAAAACTTAAGCTCTCCTTAAATCTTATTCCAAACGGAATAAGTGGCACTTACCGATTTAAGAAGCGATTAATGTTTTTGGAAGTTTTGAAAATTTGGAGACCCCGACAATGTCATAATATTTTGACAGACTAGTTCACATAACATGCAAAAGTTCTATGTGCATGCAATTAGTATAGAATAGAAAACACATATTATTGCATAAAACACTAAAGTGTGTAGTTTAACAAACAAGAAACACACAGTGTAAAATTATGTTTTACTTGTAAGTTTTTACTTAAACGATTTTTTAATTTTTTATTTTCAGTTTTGTGATTTTACAAAAAAATAACAAACCAAATGGAACACAAAAATATGAAATATGAAAATTGATTTTTTTTTCATATGTGTAATTATTTAATTATTAATCATGATTTTTAATGGGACATCTTTCACTTTTAGTTGTTGTTCTTCGTTTCAAGGAAAAAAATAAATAAATATATATAAATTTCTGTCCATATACCACTTTGTACCAACCTGCGTAACGGGATTTTCTCCTGGCCTATAGACAACGTTATGCAAAGGCCTTTTTCGTCCGACGTAATTAACGCATACAAACTCCAAAAGCGAAGCATAAATGAAGCACATACAAACACCGTCCCAAACGTTCATGGCAGTGAGATTCGAAACCACTGGTAATGTTGATCGAAATCCATTTGAAGTTGTGAAAAAATTGAGCATTGTAGTTACACCTAAAAATTGCGGCGTAAAAGGAAAATTGTTACTCTAACCAAAATTGTTACCTATCATAACTCGAGCGGGTACAGCGTTCCATTCCAACCAAAAAGTAATGAAAGATGACGTGACTAAAATGATTCCCGGTATGAAAACTGTCGTAAAATAAAAAGCTCGATCCCTTGTAAATACTAATTCCACTCTTAAGCAGCTATAATTTTCTGTAGAGTTAAAAAGACAAAGCTTTCTTAAAATTTAAATCAAGCTTTTAGTTATGATTGTTTTAGAAATTTGAAATTATCTGAAAAATTTGTTAAAATTCCCCTTCTTTCACTATTGACACACGAAGTACTATCCAAAGATCACAAAATTTTTAAAAAACTACCACAATGCCATCTATTGTCGAGACATGGTAACTTCAGGTCAGTAGTACCTGTTCTTCGACGTTAGATGGCGACAAGTAATTTTGCCTTGCTTGGTCTTCTGTACAAAGTCACCCTTCACGCCCCAATTCACAATACTTCAAATTTTATTTAAAAGCCAACACAAATAATATTATTAATTGAGAGTCTGTAATACGAATAGCGAAACAAAGCTGGACAGCTGCGTCTTGCCATGTAAAAAGTACTGATTTAGTTTTATTACTTTCCTATTTTTGTCATTCCAATCGATTTAATTTAAATTTAAAGTGATTAAAAATGTTGTATCATTTATTATTTGTTTTATCATTTGCAGTGTTTGAATAAAAATGTTTATCTTTCTAAATTTAGACTAAATTTAAATTATATATTGGATCAATTGGAATAAAAATAAAATTAAAGGAAATATAAAATTTTGTTTTGTCCGTTAGACAATAGACACAAGAGCGATCATATCAATAATTTATAGGGAGCCATTTCTAAAAAATAAACAGCAATAGTGAAAAATATGATGTACCGATCTTATCCGTTATCTGTCTACCCACTGACGCGCACGAATGTATTAACGCAATTTCCGCTTACATGATCAATGATTTTCAATCTGGGCGGCCTCAGAGTTACGCTAAGCTATCGCATTTTTAGGAATACCATTGATTAAGAGATGTCCTTTAATTATGTGAGCCGTCTAGTGGGAGAGGGGGTCGAGCCGAATCTCACCCAATCTCACGTGGGGGAGAGGGGGGTCCCGGAAAATATCATGTAATTTTTTTTCCGCAAGAAACTGTAAAATTGCGAGAGAAATGTGGGAAATTAAGTAAAACAAACAATCTCACGTAAGATTAGAGGAGGGGGAGGGGGTCTAGCCAAATTTCATTTTTACTTTTTTTAATTTTATCGAAGGGAAATCTTAGGGCAATTCAGAAGTAAATTTGGAGAAATCTCCGAAAAATTTCAAAATAAATCTGACGTACAAAAATTTGCCTTATATGACTCGCTCCATGTCTGGTGTTCAAAGAACGGAAAATCCAATAAATATATGGAAATGCCAGTAATTTAGGAGAAAATTTGAGGAAAAATCTCGTAAATGGAAATTTGGTGTGCAAATATTTAAGTTGCGAATCTCTTCTCCTTTGGGTTTAAAGTTATATCCATAGTTTTACCAGTGGGAGCTCATGAAATTGTACAATGGCGGTGCAAACATAACTAAAGTTAATTTTGGGTTTAGCAGAGAAACTATTTTCTTGGAGGTTTTAAGCTCTAAACCGATTGTGGAGTCCTTAACATTTTTTAAATTTTGAATTTCGGTGTACACTGGGAGGTCGGGGGAGTATGAAACACCCTTCAATGTTGGATTGGGGACCATTTCTAAAAAATAACCAAAATGATGAAAAATATGTAGGTATTTACAGATCGTATCTGTTATCTGTTTACTACTGACGCGTTTGGTTGCGCATTAAGGATATTTTAACCAAATGTTTGGGGGTTCAGAAACTTACTCACTTCGACAAATTCCCGCCTGAAGCTTTTAGGTTATATCTTCCAGAGATAAAAGGATTTCAAGTAAACGACTTGCAAAATGTAATTCAAGTTCTTAAAAAGACTTGAAGTACTTTAATTGAAGTACTTAAAAATACTTGGTACTTGAAGTACTTTGAAAAAGAACTTGAGTATTTGATAATTGGATTTAATAAAATGTGAGTAATTAAAGTACTTTTACAGTAATTGAAGTCATTGGCGGTGCAAGAGTAGCTAAGGCCCGTAAGCAAATATACAAAACGGGCTCCTAAAAAACAATGTAAGGTATTAATTTATTTTGAATTGTGTATACCTAACTATTTTTAAAAAATCTCATTTTTGGGATTTGCTACCCTTTTTACGTGAGGTGATTTTGGAGATTTTTAGATCCCCCCCTCTTCCCTTGGTGAGATGTCGTGAGATTTAGCTCGACCTCTCCTCCCTTTCTAATCTCACGTGATATTTTTTAAAATGAGTATTTTTAGTGTAAATACGTTAATCTGTGCTTGATTGCTTTGGTTTTATTAACCCTCCGATACTAACATATCTTTTTATAACACAAGTACTAAAGGGCCATCCATAAATTACGTCACACGATAGGGGGTAGGGGGGTCATTTTAGATTTTTGACAAAAATGTGACAGGGGGTCCGGGGGGATTTTAAATGTTGTGATCTCACCAAAGTCAAATCTTTAAAAAATATATTTTTTGATCCATGGATCACATTCGAAATAAAGATAAAAATAAACTGTTATTTGAGACCTGCAAATATGATTTAATTTAAGTTAGTTGTTAAAAACAATTTTGCGAATTATTAAATTTTATAGGGTAGAAATGTGACTTAGTGGGAGGAAGGGTCTAAAAGCTTTAAAAATCGTGTGACGTAATTTATTGACGATCCCTAAAGTCGCGTCGGTCTGTGAGACAGATATATTTCTTTTACAACAAATGGAATAATATCAAATGCCTAGGTATTTTTCTTTATAATGTTAATTTTGGTTAATTTTGGAAAAAAAAAATAAAAAGCTGTAAAAATATTAAAATTAAATTTACAGTTAAAAATAGAAGTCGTCTGTTTGTGAGACCGATTAGGAGGGTTAAAAAACTTAATTTGCTAATTATTAATAGAAGAGTGCACAGGGAGGTATTTCATACCCCCCAGACCCCCCGGATTACACCAATTGTTTTGTGACTTAAATAATATGTTTAAAGCTTTGGAATCGGAAACGACTGGTTTCGCTGCTAAGTCTAAAAGTAATTTTATTTTTGCACATTAGAGAGTAAAAGTCGAAACATATTACTTAAATCACAAAATAATTGGTGTAATCCGGGGGGTCTGGGGGGTATGGAATACCCCCCAGTGCACCCTTCTGGATTCTGGATTTTAGGTAAGAGGTCAGGGTGATATCCCTAAGCGCACTTAGGCTACTAAATGAATTCGATCGAGACCGCAGCATCGGAGGTAGTACAATGGGCCAGTGGCGGTGCAAGAGTAGCAAAGGCCCCTTAAGTAAATATACAAAACGGGCCCCTAAAAAAACAATGTATTAATTTTGAATTGAGTATATTATTTAAAAATCTCTTTTTTGGTATTTACTACCCATTATGGTCATGGGCCCCTTATGGTCTCGGTCCCCTAAGCATCGCTTACATTCGCTTATTGATATTACCGCCACTGATTGAAGTATTTTTAAGGAAATTGAAGTACCTTTAAAATATAATTGAAATGTTTTAAAAGTAATTAAAGTACTTTTAGAGTAATTGAAGTACTTTTTTACTTAATATTTTAAACTAATTGAAGTACTTTAAAGTAAATGAAATACATTCTCTTTCCACAATTATTTGAGCAACTGGACATTAAAAATCAAAATGTTTTACACTTTACAGAGACCGAGTTTCAGTATTTAATTGAGTATTGCAAAATTTTGGAACTTCAGATACTATGCAGAGAGAAAATAATAAATTGTAATTTTGAGTCTTTATTACCTTGTTTATGTAATTCTCTAAAAAATTAAATGCCAACAAATTGTAATTGAATAATGCAATTGAAGTACTTTACTTTGGGTAATTGTAGTATTTTAAGCGATAGAAGTGCTTTGAGTAATTTGGTGGTACTTGAATTACTTTTTGGTTAAATTTGAAATACTATTTAAATTACTTTTGTTAAGTACTTAGTAAATGGTACTTGAATTACTTTCACAAAGTGCTGTGGACAGCTCAGCATCTTATCTAGTAATTTTGCATTTATGCACGTCAATGCTCGACAGATAATTTATTTACTTATGGCATTAGTTTTAAACGCTAAACTTTCCAGTTCCCTAAAGAAGGTGGGAAGTGTCCCTATAGCCCCCCTCTTAAGACTGCCCTTGGTTAAATATGAATCTGATACCGCCAGATAAAAACTCTTTATTTATATTAATTTAATTTAATTTAATTTAATTCGATTCGATTCGATTCGATTCGATTCGATTCGATTCGATTCGATTCGATTCGATTCGATTCGATTCGATTCGATTCGATTCAATTCAACTCAACTCAACTCAACTCAACTCAACTCAACTCAACTCAACTCAACTCAACTCAATTTTTATTATGATAAATTTGATGAATTCATTAAAACTTTTAAAACTGTTCTAAGTTTATGTCGAAAGCTCTGCGAACTGGAAATTTTAAACGAGGCAAAGCCGAGTTTAAGAAAACGCAAATTATCTCAAAATTATGTGTATAATTTGGTATTTTATTTGTATAAATTTATTTAACAAATTAATTTTCAGAGGCTTTACTTAAGAAGAAAGTCGTAATTTTAAATATTGCCTGCTATTTGTCAATCAGCTGTAAGTGAATTCTGGTTTCGTATTCGTATTATTGAAAGTTTAATAGTGCTTGAACAGTCGTGAAGGTAGATGAGCTGCATTTAAGGTGAGTCACCAGAGATTTACATGTAAATTTTTCGTGTTAATATTGTATTTTTAGGTGTTTATAGGATTGACGAACAAGCGAAGCGTAGCGGGAGGAGCTTTTTGCTTTAAACGGATTGGGTTCACGAAAAGTGACTCTTTTAATCTGCATAATACAATAGAAAAACAAACACATACGGTTTATACGTGATAAAAAGTAATAAAAATTTTTGATTTTTTTTGTAGAATATTGTAATATGTAATTATATTGGCTGCCCAGGTGAGTGGGGCGTGTCGTCGTAATTTATTGGTATTACATTACCTACATGGGGCAATTCGTTACAATTATTTTAATCGCCAGGCAGACTTTATTGGATTTCATCCAAAGTAATTGACAAAAACCATAAAATTTTGTGGTACTCCCCATATTTTAAGATTCAAACAGTTTATTTGCAATAAATTGCGTATCAAATTAAGAGAAACGAAACCTCAGCCATTGATTTTGAATCAAGTTCAAGTTTGTGTCTCTATTTTAGTTGTAATTCGCTTTGTCGCGTGTCTTAGAGTCTTATTTCCTTTGTTTAAATGGCAAAATTACGAAGTACCAGATGAAATTGCATGTTAAAAATTTGAATGCTCCTATTGCATTTACAAAAATTATTTGAATCTGTTTGCGAGCCGTAAATGAATTTATTTGATTTGTCGAACAATTTATGCCATTGCTCTACTTGTTAGAGTAACACGATTCACCGTGTGCCAGTAGATCGATGCCAGCTTCGTATTATTTGCAGTGCATTGCAGTACAAACATTGACATTGGTGTAGTGCCAAGGGCACAAAAGAACAAGTAATTTTAAATTTGACAAAGTTTCGATCTCGCAACTTTTGGATAGTACCTCGTATAAAATATTATTTAAAATATTCTATGTTAGACTAGTTTTTGTTTTCTTTAAACTATTTTATAAAATAATTACTAACCCTTTGTATTATTTGATTTTCCATGTGAATGTAAATTAAAAAGTTCTGAAAGTAATTTAATAATGAAACCAATAACAAAATAAATACTAAAAAATTAGCAATTAAAATATTAATAATTTTTATTGAATTCTCACCTCGCCAACTGGCTTTAGCCGTACATTCGATAGTTTGGTTGGATATCAAATATGCGTTAAGGGATGTGAGACTAGGAGATTTGCGCAAAGTGTCTTCATCGTTTTTCCAAACGTACTTAATGGCCGTTTGTTCATAAGATACTAAAAGCATTATTTACGTTTCATACAATAAATCTTTAAATATCGTCTACTTACTACTTTCCATTGCGAAGGAACATAATGGATCGTCAAAAGGAAATATGTTGAGACTTCCTTGGCAAGATAATATAAGATGCCTCCTGAAACGGGATACGCCCAGATGAATATTAGTGGAAAACATTTCGTTAAAAACGCAAAACGGATATTAACCAATCCTGCTCATATACTTTCCCTATATCATCGATAATTTAATATTCAATTACCTTTATTAAATTTTTAACGTTTTAATTCGCTATATTTTAAAAATTATCGAAAGTAATGAATAATAAATTTCCCAAGAGTAAAATATTTTCTGGATGCACATAACATTTTGTTATATATTTTTTATGAATTTGAAAGCAATTTACTTGCAAAATATAATATATTTCAAATCTCCCCCAAATTTCGATTACAATTTAATTTTTGGTTGCGTAATTTTTTCGAATATTTTGGAATTTTGATGAAATTATTCTGAAAGGCCGAAAGTTAACTCGCTCAAAACTTAATGTTTAAATAGTTACAACACTGGTCCCTCGGAGCAACCCTCGAGAGGTAACTCATTTTGGGATGACGTTGTGCTTACCGCATAACGTAGTGGACGGTGCCATTGCGGTAAATTCTAAGAGAAAAATGTACAGGAATGAGAGGGTCTTTGAAATCTCCATGCATAATGAAATAAGTATCCGGAAGCCAAATATCATTATGATGATGAATTGCATTTAAGAAATCGAATACACTCTGGTTTGCATATCGCAATCGTGGGTCGTACCATTGTTGTTGCAATAAAAATTCTACTTCATATTTCTACAAAATTAAATTTCAATTACAAATTACTAGCAAAAATATTATATTTTTATTATTACCAAACTTGATTCGTCAGGAGAAGCCAAACTAAGTAGTAAGACACTGATGTTGACTACTAAAGTTCCTGAAAATGAAAAAAATTAGAAACCATGAGTTGAAATAGCAAATTATTGCTATTGCAATATTCTAAGTTACAACAATTTATTCTAATTCTAAATACATTTTTTCAGTAATAACGAAGATTTATAGCACAAAAACGATTTCCCATGAGAGGTTCCGCATTTTTAAGAACGAAAACGACAGTTTCGTCTATAAATAGTCCAGGCGGTAGACCAGGCCTTATAAATGTGTCAAATGAGCGCTAATAAATAAAAAACACAACATTTCGGCGTTCCATTTTTGCGCGGCTACTGATCGAAAAGCATTGATCTTGGAAAAAATACAAATAAGATCTTTTTTGTAGAAAATTTAATTAACTTTAATTCAGTATAAATCAATTTTGGGCAAAAGATGCGCACAAAACTAGTTATCGCGCAAAAACCAGATTTTAATATTTAAATAACAATAAATTTAGGGGTAATAATATTATTACTCCAAAAATTCGATTGGAGTTGTTTTGCCAGAATGCTGTTTTGATATGTATTTAAATAGTTAACAATATTTTGAAAAACATTTACAATTAAGCATATCTAAAGGACACGGTTAGTTTGAGAATTAAATGATATTGTAATTTTTCACAAAATTGATACACCGCAGGTGATTTACTGAGTGTTTTAAAAGCACAGAAAAAACAAGCGAAAGAAAAAATAAAAAGCATTAAGGATGTTTGAGGATAAACCCACAACAACAAAAACAAAATTAATTCAGATATGGAAGATGCATTGTTTAGTAATGTAAAATTTCTAAATTATTTGTGCCGCAGTTATAATTAATTATTATATTAATCTAATTAAATACTACATTATTAATATATTATACTTGTTTGCACCACAATATTTAACCTACCTAGTACCTATTACCTACTAGTACCTACTAGTTAATGGTCAATAGTCGGTTTCCCCATTGCTGGAGTCAGTAATTTTAACTATAGTATATACTAATATACTGTGATGCAAACGGGCGTTAATGCAATATTATAATAATAGAAGTTTTACTATATTACTCGGATGCAAATATCTATTTTTTTACATACAATATGTACAGAGTGGTACGTAGTAACAGCGGTACGTCCAATCTTTAATATTAATAATTTTCTCTCTATTTTTACCTTTGGATTTTGGCAATAATTTAATACTTTGAACCACTCCATCTTCAGAAAACCTGAAGTTTTTTTGAAACAAACCGTAATATTTTTCAAAAGCACGAGGGGAGAACTTGACATTTGAATATTTATTTTTTGAAACATGATTTTAATCAATTGGGGATGTGGAATGTGGGATTGTGACGTGCGTGAACTTGGCTCTCTTTTTTTCAAAATATTAACTTTTTTTTGTTGTTTTCAATTGTTTTTCATTTGTTTTCAATTGTTTTGATAACTTTTTTTGGTTTTGCAAAAAAACTGAAGAAAATCTTAAAAAACTTCTTTTCTGCCAACTCCCTTTTTTCGAAATTAAATTTTTTTTTATTGTTTTCGATTGTTTTTGATTTGTTGTCAATTGTTTTGTAAAAATAAAATTTTTAAATCAAATCATATGCGAGAAAATCGCAAAATAAGATTTTGCGTCAGCTCCCCTTTTCTCGAAATTAAAATTTTTTTTTGTTATTATGCTAACGAAACCATTAAGAGCAAATCAAGAACAATCCAGAACAATAAAATAAATTTTTAATTTTGAAAACAGGGGAGCTGGCGCAAAATCTTCTTTCAATTTTCGCCATTATTATTGGATTTAAAAATTTTATTTTTACAAAAGAATTGCCAACAAATCAAAAACAATCGAAAACAACAAAAAAAACTTTTAATTTTCAAAAAAGGAGAGCTGGCGCAAAATCTTATATTGGATTTTCGCGGTTATCATTTGATTTAATAAATTTATTTGTACAAAACAATTGACAATAAATCAAAAACAATCTAAAACAAAAAAAAATTTAATTTCGAAAAAAGGGGAGTTGGCAGAAAAAAAAGTTTTATAAGATTTTCTTCATTTTTTTCTTGCAAAATCAAAAAAACATAAAACATAAAAAAATTAAAATTTAAAGCCAAGTTCACGCACATGGGATTTTGTTTCTGGGATTCCCCTTCATGGTATCATGGCTTTGTTTTTATTCGGGTAATAGGTAGTTTATGTTGTCAAGGACCAGGACTCTTGCATACCATCGAAAGTTAACTATTGCAAAGCAAATGGTTTTTGAATGAGTCTTTAAGCAAGTGCAAGCACCACTTGGTTAACTTGCTTTCATCCTGAAGTTTTTCCAAAAGGGCAAAATTGTAATACAATAAGGAACAAAAAGATGAATTGGTGTAGACTGTACAGGAATTTTGGCTGCTGTTTATTATTCTTTGAATATTTTTTTCGATTATTGTTTGCCAGTAAAAAACTATATTTAGAATAATCTTCTGACTTCCACTCATGCATTCATTGCATATTGAATAAATGATTGTCCTTTAGAATCAGAAACTAAAACAGAAACCTTTTATTTGGCTACTAAAAATGCTTTTATGACCATAACTCATTTGTTTTAAGCCTGCGCTCTCAAAAACTGTATTTTAAATAACAAAGTTAGCTAACGAGCATAATAATATCTAGTTATGTAAATCTTGGAGCGCTCATCGGTCGTGAATATTCTAATTAATTTTTCACCTTAAGTGCCTCCCTTAAGTTTTAAGAAAAATTAAAAACAAGAAAGTTCTGAATGTTTTAATTTCTTTGGTGAGTTTTAAAACGTTTGATCGGCGTTCACAGTATCCAGGTTTGTACATCTGGACTAAAGCAAATATTATTTTCAATTAAAAAATTACAATTAGGAAATTATTTGTTAAATCATCCCAATTAAATTTTTATGGTAAAATTGTACTGCACACAGAGATACACGAAATACAAGGAAGAACATTAATTTTCCAATAATTCCAAATGTCTACCAAGCTATAAATTACTATAGCGGTATCTCGAGAAGCTCCTCTCTAAATCTTCGATACCACCACGCTTGGAATATCCCAAAGAAGGCAAGATATTAACTTCGAATAGAAAAAAAAAAGAATATCTATATTTGGACGGATGGAACTAAACAGTGTACGACATTGATCATCAATTAAATATTCACTAATTTAGTGTCTTGTTTGCTCAAGAACTTATACATGCAATTTGTTAAGTTAATTACCAAACTAGAGAGTTCTCAATTGGTGCTTGGAGCTTTGCACCCCGAATTTGCTCACATATGTCGAGCAGCGAGCAACATTTTATAATAAACCTTCCGTGTTGATATTATTAATGCATAAACTTTGAAGTCAAATTGTACCAGCAAAGTGTACTTAAAAAAATATTAAATTCAAAATAATTTTTGTTGCGGTGTGTGTGCTGACATTTTATAGTTTCAAAACATGGCTTTGCTTTATAATAAATTAAAAATGGCTTTGAACCGAACGAGCGATGTATGAAATTAAAAACGTAATTAGCTTAACAATTTTACGGTGTAAAATAAATATAATTTTGCTGGGTTATCGATACTAAATTTTGAAATTTCCAAAGCCATAACTATTATTAATAAATAATCAATGTAATTTAATTAAGTTTTGATAAATTTGCCAAATTTATTACCCATCTCTCATATTTCATTTTATATCACCTTTGTGTTTATAGTCACGAACATCTAAAACTAGGAAGAACTAAACTTTCTATAATTTATTATAATAATAAATGAGGCATTCCATGATTTGCGATTAAATTTTTGTATACCTAAAGGATTTTGTTAATTCAACAAGCATTCAACAAACAATAATAACATCAAACAAAAGTGCAAACCTTCTAATAATTGTTTAAGCCAAGAAGTTATCAGTTTAATTATCTAAAACAATTTATCAAGGATCGACAATCGCACGCAAAATTACACAAAATAGAACTACAAAAGCATCGTTGCGGCTGTTAAATGAGTTTAATTTTTCTCAAGAGCGAACGCAAATTAAATTTCACTATGAATTTTGCAGTTCATTATGTTAGTAGAAGTTAAGAGAGAAAACACAGAAAAATTCTAACAATGAAAACAACAAACAAGAAACGGACCGTATGTTATATTGCTTAGATGATTTTTGATGAGGTTTGCCTCGTGTGGTGTTTGGAGATCGCAGCAAAAATTTCCATCTGTAACATTTAACACTCTAATAAACAAAACCAAAATCTTAGTTAATGGATTCTGAACTAACAACTTTCATTTAGGCTTCTTACTCTTAGCTAAATTTAGCAGTATAATTTATCATTTGTTGAGTGTGCAATAAAGTTTCATTATTACTGCCTCTCTTAATCCATCTTGCGAATTTTTCCCAACATTTTATCGAAAATTGTTTTCGAAAATAAAAACATATCATTACGCTTAAGCGCTCGTAATGCTAACATAATTATTCCAAGCTTTTTCGCTATAAAGTAAAAAGCTCTTAATACCAAAATTATATTCTGACGATAATGGCATTTATAGTTATTTCGTAAGTTAAATCGACTTTTTCAACAAAAAGTAATATTTTGAATTTTGACTTGTGATAAATTCAGAACAGGCATAAATAATAACTTTATAATAAAAATTCTTGCAATAAATTTAGATGTCAAGTCATGCTGTATCATTTCTATTCGGGGACAAATTGTGCGGCAGGAAGGAAGAGAAATTATGCTTCAACATAGCATATTTGATCTGCTTGATTAACATTCAAGTAACGGAAGCATTAGTGATTTTATTGTCAGATAGATATGGTGAAAACATTCAACAGAAAGTAGAATATTTGGAATTTTCAAGACAGAGCTGCATCTGCAGAATAAAGAATTTTGTATTAAATTGGGGTGGACATTTTGTAATATTTATTTATACAATTTGTTCAAGATATTGTAGTAAACATTTGGAGCAATTTTTACTACAAAAGTTAGTACGAAAATATTTATAAATTACTACAATTACTACAAAACCTTCTTACAAAATTTTATAAAATATTACTACAATTTGTATGTACGTTTATCACTCTTGACAATACGTACAGTTTCATTGTAGTAAAAATTACTATACATTTTTTTCAGTGTAAGATGTCATATTGATTAAAGTGAAGACCTTTGTTGAACAATTATTTTCAATAATTTGTTACAATTATAACAATAACATGACAATAATATAACAAACAAATAATTTGTTAAACAAATTTTCGCTTCCTTCCAGAAAATTTCAGTTGCTTGTAGTTTCTGCTATCTGACATATTTCTCTTCTTTCACCATTTTTATCTGCTTTATAGATATTCAACTGTATTTTATTAACTTCATTGAATTTATTTTTGAGGTATATAAATATCGGTTTGTTAAGTTTGTAGTTTTATTTTTGTTTGCTAGTGCTTAAGTCTTCAACTTGGTACTAGCACATCTTAATTGTTTTTTCATAGGAAATTTTACTTCTACTATTATTTAATTTGTTTTAATTGTTTTACTTCTTTTAGTATCAGAACAATGTTAATATTATTGTAGAAGTATTACCAACTGGGATATAATTAACGATCATGATTGGTAACAAGCACGAATGCTATAGATTTCAAAAATGTCAATATTTCATTTTATCGGCAGCGAAGACTGAAAAGAAAGCAACCCACTGACCTAATCCAAAGGTTCCAGTAACTATATAATGACTAAACATTGTAAATTCAATTTAACACATAGACATAACTTGAAAATAGTAGATTTAGTTAGACGGTAAAGCCCTGAGCCCCTCCACCCATTAACATTGCTAAAGCTACTACAACTCAAAAATTATGGATCTAGAAGATACAGATTTTTGTTTTTAAGTTAAAGTCGACTATAATTAACATAATTTAATTAAAAATAAATATATCATATGATGTTAATTGTGGCACTTTTCCTGTTGCACCTATTTACGCCGATCACACGCACATAAAATTGACGCTACCCAGTTTAATCGCTTTATTTTAATGTTATCTTTCAAATTCTACAATAACTTTGGTGATATCTATAAAGACCATGGACCCAGTTAACGTACTATACCCATGTCACTAAAGAGGAAATAAGAGGGCTGCTTCAGAAGATAATTATGCACGACTAGATTCTATTGACAAAGATGTCAACAGGGCCTGCCAAGCCATAATAAACTAGAAAAAAATGCTTGAAACCTTGCTATTTGGGCAGTTTGGGACTATTTTGCCATTAAAATAAGCCATCCAGCTTTAGTATTTCGTCAAAAAAAGGGAGAGCTCCTGGAACCTATTGATCAACTTTTGAGATGAGATAATGTGGAAAAGTTGAGTAAAACAAGATAGACAATCCTAATAATAGATTCTAATGAAATTTAAAAAGAATGTCATATGAAACTACAATTAGGAAATATATATAGCAAAGATAATGACTTTGAGAGAAGATGTTTCTGCTAAATTGTCTCTGGAAAACCTGATAAACATCACGGTATCAACGAGCAACAATTGGTAACTGATCTGGATAGGAGAAAAGACCCAAAACGAAGTTACGACTAGCGCAGCCTTTGGTGATAGTTAACTGAACAAAGGGAGAGAAGTGAAGATATGCTTTCTAGAATCATGACTCTAAGAAAGTAAGTAAAAACCCTTATAAACGCTTCATGGTTTGAGTTTGGTTAGATTTAGTTTGGGTTAGGTTAGATTAGATTTATTTTTCTTTTGATTTTTACTTTACTTTGTAGTATTATTTACGATGTAAGTAAGTACATTACGTAATTTCATAATCTGAAGTCAAGAGTAAGCGAAAGAATAAATTAAATAAGAAAACCATATATTAAAATGATGTAATTACTGATATTCATCATCCTTATTATTTCAAAAATAGCACTGTTCTCTTAAAAATTACGAAATTTGCAATTATTAAGAGTTATACATTTTAGGGTGTGAAATTACCTGGCATAAAATTCTGAGAGTTTAAAAGTTCTCTATTTATTTAGAATTTAAATTTTAAATTATCAGAAGTGCAATTACCAGGAGATATTTCACATATAGTATCTACCGTTAATCATGGATAAGCTTGGATTTAAAACAAGAATTAAAAAACCTTTGATATAAGATAAAATGTAAAATTGTAAAGTTAATGTACTTTGTTTTATTTATTTGGTATTAGGTATTACATCTATTTATACTCAATTATTTTAAAATAAAGGACCCGCACCATTCTTATGGGAAAATGTCTTTCTGTAGGTTTGGCTGATTTTTGGATATATTGTAATTCTCGCCATTCGAACAAATGTCTCAATAGGTACAACTTGATGTAATGAACAGTTTCCGAGTTACATCCACTAAAAGGTCAGATTTAACATGAAAAATTTAAATTATTTTATTTATTTCTTATATTATTTATATTCCCAACAAATTAACAGGTAAACGTTGGTAGAAATTTCAAGTAAACGTTAGAATGTAATAAAAAATAATTATTTGTAATTATACCGAATTTTTTATTTTATTATGTTTTTAAGTTTAAATTTTTTTACTTGTTTGTTCATGTCAAATTGATTGATACTGTTTTGTTGTGTTGTGCTATGTTTTGTTTTCTTGACAAACACATACAGTGGCTAACGAAAATATTCGAACCCTCCATGTTAACAATGTAAATTGCACATTTTGAAACCGTTTTTTGACATAAAAATCGGTTTAACAGCAAATCTTTTTAGACATTTTTTGTTACAAATTTCATTGTCTTCAATTTTGTACCTATACATATTATAAATATCGTCACTATATCTCGGAAAAGGTGCAACAAAATAGAAAAATGCTTATGAAGAAAAATGTAGAGAATCACGTTTTTAAGAAAAAATGCTAATTTATATTTTCATTTCGTGGCACCGCTTTTGAGATATAGGAGTAGATGACAATATTTTTTGTATTTTATAGTCATGTTTAAGTCGCTGCTAGTCAAAATAAAATTGAAGACAACGAAATTTTTAACAAAAAATATCTAAAAAGATTGCTGTAAAAGCGATTTTTATATGTCAAAAAACGGTTTAATAATGTGCAATTTACATTGTTAACATAGGAGGGTTCGAATATTTTCCTTAGCCTTTCTAAATTCAAAATGTAGGTGTCAATCCGGGGGTTCTGGGGGGCATGGAATGCCCTCCAGTAAATTATTTAGAAAATACCTCGAATTGACGTAGATTCAGATGAAAAACATGTACCAATGAGGTATTTAGCATAGGGTGCACTGGAGGGCATTCCATGCCCCCCAGACCCCCCGGATTGACACCTACGTTTTGTGAATTTAAGGAGTAATTAAGTACATAGTAATTGTACATACTGCAGTGTTTAGAATGCAAGCAATCGGGCCTGAGGCAGTTGTCAATTTCATTAATTAAAGGAATTATGTCAAAAATCAAAAAAATTCAAATTTAAATTTATACAAAAAATTAATCTTGAAAGAAATAATTGGTTAAAATAAACAATTGAAAGTTAAAGAACTTCAGGTATTGTAAAATAATTATAAGAAGTGCATGTACAGCCGAATGAAATAAGTATAACAAATCGCGCTATCATTAAAAAGGCATTGACTTGAAAAATTGAATGTAAAAAAAAATGAAATTGCTAGACAACGGATTGATGAGGAAGATAATAAAAGATAAAATCAGTTGACGACTGAACCTCAAGAAGAAAGGTCGTTAAGTGTGGTCCTCAGAAAACGTGAGGAAAACCACAAAGTGAAAATAAAAACAAAATATTTCGAAACAAAAATAATAAATTCAATTTTGAAACGAGAACGAAGTGTAATTTTGGATAAATTTAATTTTGAAACGAGAACAAGGTGAGATTTTGAACAAAACATTTAGAAAAAGTGGAAGGAAATTAATCTGAGATTTGCTTGTAGCGGTTCCATTTAACGCGAAGAGGATAGCAGGAAATTCGCATCCAGTTTAATGTGGATCCTTTGGGTCGAATAGAGAAAAAGATAAAGACATAAACTGATACTTAAATATAAAGCGCAATTGGGGAAATGAATAATTAAAAATTTGTAATTCAATATTTATTTGTTTTTAAAATAAAACGTAACATTCACAAAAATTTATATAAAATTCTTTGAAAAATAAAAGATTCCATAATTCCATTAATTTGATCCACAAAGAGTTGCAGCTGAGGTTCGATAAGCTGTGCATTCATTGTACAAGCAGAGTAAGTATGGGGTTTTAAAGATCTTCAGTCTTTAACAGTGCAATACATAGTACATAGTTCTATTTCGTTGCACCGATTTTGAGATACAGGTAATAATATACAGGATACAAAATTAAAGACAATGAAAATTTTAACAAAAATGTCTAAAAAGTTTTGCTGTAAAAGCGATTTTCATATGTCAAAAATTGGTTTCAAAATATGCAATTTACATTGTTAACATAGGAGGGTTCGAATATTTGTACATCGTCACCCATGTTCGACTGGCGATCACAAATCACAAATCTGGACCTTATAGAACCTTATAATTCGGAAACTGCTCATTACATCAAGTTGTGCCCATTGAGACATTTGTTCAAAATGATGAGAAGTACAATATATATAAAAATCAGCAAATCTACAAAAAGACATTTTCCTATGTGTAGGAATGGTGCGGGGTCCTTTTAAAAGATTTTAAATTTTACTGCCGACCGAACTATGCGTTAATGTCAGTGCCGGTGGCCAACGTCGACGGTTAAACTTTTAATTAAGCTTTTCAAGTTAAACTATAAGCAAACGTAAAGAAGCTCCCAGTAAGACACCTGACAGAAAAAGTAACGTTCCAACGTTAGCGATTACTTCAGGGTAGTTAGATTTATTCTTCCAATCTAAATAATTTTCTGCACTCCGGATATCAGTACATTTACAGATGTTCTTCGATTAAAACGTCTGTTTTCCTTTTATTCTTCCTCGATGCTCTCTAAAGCAACAACTGATATTTTATTCTTTTTGGTATGTGACTAAGGTAGATGAACAGCTTTTGTAATTTTTTTATTGATTTTATTGCAATTGACAAAATGTGAGCAACGCTTTTTTTTTTTTTTAGAGGCTTTATCAGGTGTTCAGTCTTGATACAATTTTCGCTCTAAACTTCCCTCCCTGAGCTAAACCTGTAGTGATTACAGTAATCTTATTACGCTTCTTACGGACAACTTGTAGAGAATGCAAAAAAATTGGGAAGGGCCAAATAAATAAATTTTAAGTAAGCAGTAAACAGAAAAGTAATGGAGTGAATAAAAAAAATTTATGAAAATGCAGGCCGTATTTTGGATTAAACCGTGATAAATTGTCTAGCAAATGTAATGGTGCACAAAGAACTCTTACAGATGCAGGTATACATAATTACTTTGGAAAAAGCAAAGCTTTCATTTGTCATGATCCTACGACCCCATCAGTATTTTGTAAAAGAGATGCTGAAATGAATAGAAAATTAAATTTTTTTAATTAAAAAAATGTTTAACATCTAGGATCAGAGAAGTTCACGAAATCATACCCACAAACAAAAATGAAAAAATATCTAGGGTAAAATTTAAAAGGAAAAATGTATTTTTATTAACCCTTTATCGGTAACATAAAAATGAATTATTGAATCGGAAAGTTTTAAATTTTTAAAAAATGTTTTTTCTCCCTTTTTATCCTTAGAACAAATTTAAAACATGACGAAGGTCGAGTGAAAATGTAAGCTAGAAGTTGAAACTTAGAATGCTCCATTACACTTAAGTGTTACGTTGTACTTAGAAGTATGTATATTATATTTCACTTTGACTTTCAGTGGCATTCAGAATATTTGAGTGTTTGATAAAAAAACATTAGTTAGGTACGGAACGCTATCTCTTCAGCATTTAAACTGATATGCTAATACGCAAATTGACGAAAAAGTTAAACAACCAACTGCATGCAATTTACTAAAATTTATTTTGCATCGGAAAACCTGGTTCTGCCAACTCGTTGTTTGGAGAAGCAGAGCAATTGAAAACGAAAAAAAACTACTGCATCCATGAGAACAGAACATTCTGTTCAAATGGAAAACAAGCATTAAAATAAAACTAAATTTAATTTTAGTTTCATCAAGTTTTATGCAGAATAAAAAATTTCAGTTTGCCAAAAACTGAAAAGATATACATAGTTTTAGAACAGAATCAATAGCGCCGCAGTTATGTTATTCTCTCTTTAGATCTATTTAATTTTTACAATTTTAAGCTACGTTGGCGCCACCATTATTTTTATTGTTATAGGAAAATGGCTTTTCTCTTTACGTAGTGAATTTGCTAAATTCGAATTAAAATTGTAGCGATTTAATAAATTAGCCGGTTTCAAGATTATTTACAGTAATAAAGTCAAAAGCGTGGAAGGGATAAAGTTCGAGAGCAAATATTATTTTAGGTATTTAACTTAAAAACTCAATTTTAGGAGATATAACTGTAATGTCTTCAGTTATTTTGATTTCGCAATTAGGTAAATATATAATCGTAAATTATTTATGCCTGATCTATAAACGTGATTTTTTAAATTGTATAAATTCGTAATAAGGACTTGGCAAACAAGCCGTGTAATGTTAAATTCCAGGACTTGAAATATCGTCTGGTTGGGTGTTAATTGGGAGTAAATAAATACCTTAGGAGAATCTCTATAAATAAATAGAAAATGCGACCAAATTTAGTAGAGTTGTGTTTAAAGCGTAGTGAAACATAATTGGTTAAGATAAATGATCGCAGCCTAAATCAATAGAAAGATTAATCACTTGTCTTTTGTAATTTTCATCCTGATCAAGTGTTTTAGAAAATTATGACTTTAAACTAAAAAATACTTAAAATTAATGAATTAACTAACCTGTAACCGGAGGAAGTAGCCTTTTATCGTAACGTTTAGCTAGTAAAAGATTATCAAGGATCTCTTTGTCTGATTTTCCTTCTCCAAAGCTGTAACAATAAATTACGGTCATTACTAGTGAAAAACGAAAAGTGCGTAACACATTTGTATTAAAACCTTAAACACGAAAAGTAATAAACGATAGATTTTTCTTGTAAAATTGAATCACTTTTAGTGCAAAATTTTTTGTTATAAATAAACTTTAATTACGGATCACGTTTTTGGTTAAGACAATTTTGAATAAGTGTAAAAAACACCACAAGGTTGGTCGGCACGAATTGTAAATTATTAGGGTAATTTCAGATGTAATATATCTTCCATTTCAAAACCTCGAGCTCAAAATTATAACATCGTTACCGGCGTACGTATTTAAAATGTTTGCTGCGTGTAATAAAATATTCCCGTTTGATTAACGAAACTAGACGGACACATAATAACACATAAATAAAAAATAAATTAAAACGCTTTTATTGAAAACAAAAACCACACTAAAAGGCAAAAACAAATTTAAGTGCCTTTGTATGCAAAACATTTTAATATTAAACTGACAAAAAGTATAGGTGCAAAACAAGAGCGCCCCATACTTTGTGTCAACTTCATATTGCATTATTGAATATGCAAAACTTAAAACATGACACAAATTTGTTGCCTATCCTTCGGGAAATAATTCCTCAAAAAATCCAAAAGACCTTGTTTTTATCTAATAATAGCTAATAAATTTTCCTCAATGCGGCAATGATCAGGCATTTTTTTAGCAAAATAGTGAGAAACATAAATGCCGGATGACTGCGCATGAGTGGCGCAGAGAAGAAGGAGCGCTGTTTCAAATCAGAGCTTAATTTTTAAAGTTTGTTTAAATTTGCGACAGCTTACTACAGGATCAAATGGTTAATTTAAATTACTTTAATTATTCCATTTATAATTAATTCTGTAAATTTATAATTAATTGCATTTGTGTGGATGCAATCAACATAATGCAATTAGTGCATTATTTATTCGAGAGGTTTCTTGCTGATGCAAGGATTATAGTACGTATCTTGTCAGAACACATTCTCTAGCTAAGTAAATTTGTCACTTTACATTGGTAACATTTACCAAGATTTATTTTTGAATCCACGATTCGCTCTCTCACAACTAATTATGTTAATGCGAAGCTCGGTTAATTTGTTTCGTTATAACTTTCTGTTATAACGCGTTAATTTTTACTTTAAAAATTTATGAACCACTTCATTTTTCCGAGACGTGAATTTTCCACCGGAAAATCTTGGCATTCTATTTTTGAAGCTTTTTGTTTAAAAACAAGCATGAAGATTGAGGTTTTAATCATAATTATACGACTGAAAACAGGAAACAGAGATTATCATTGTTGTTGATAACACAGACATGTATTTGCGAACATTCTGTTTTATTAGGTTCAGCATGATTGCATTTCACTTTAGAATACATGAAAGACTGTGATTGTCTTAAGTCTCAATTGTAGAGTTTTTCCCTGTGGAATCAGAGCTAAGTATTATTTCAGGTTGAATAATACTGCCACAGTTATTTACACAGACAAGTAATCTGGTAGTTAAAGCTTTCAGACCGGAGGGTTTGCCATATTTGCAGGCTCTCCGGTTGCCCAATACTCCAATTATTGTTTTCAAAAAAATAACTGGTTA
This sequence comes from Cantharis flavilabris, assembly GCA_949152465.1. Lineage (NCBI taxonomy): Eukaryota > Metazoa > Arthropoda > Insecta > Coleoptera > Cantharidae > Cantharis > Cantharis flavilabris. Next base: position 9,787,861 of record OX424436.1, on the reverse strand, counting down.
TTAAACCCCCGAATTTAACATTAAAAAAATGAAGAAAGTCTTCGAAATAATTTTTGTAAACTGTGATTAGTCAATTTAACTTGTAGCGCAATTAATTTGACCCTTCTAAAGAAAGAGTTAATTTTGGCAGCTATTGGGTAGCAGCGGGAGCGAGGTCAGGGGTTGGACTAACTTGTCGAATATCGTGCTACACACTCCTATGTTCTTTTTTATCTGGTTTACTTGCGTGGAATTCGACCTCGTCGAATGTGTATGACTGGACGGGGGGGGGGTGTAAAATAAATAAAAGAACAATTCTGGTAAAACAACAAATAAAATTTATTATACTCAACTAGTGAAAAGATATTTACAAATAGAAAAATAATAATTGAACTATGGTTACACTATAATTTGGTACGGCACTGGGTATGCTATTTATAAACGGAAATGAAATTTGTAATATTTTATAATAGGACTTAGTAATTATAATTACAAAGTGCGGGTGTTGTGTGGGAAAACTACTGTTAACTATTTCTCCTACGACTGGTAATTATTACTTGACACCTACTAGTAACTACTACTGGTATCTATTACTCGTGACTATTACTGGTAACTACTGGAAAACTACTGGTACTTTCTACTAGCGAGTACTACTGGTACTTAAACTGGTAACTTAATCTAATGAACCACCTGTAATTACTACTACTGGTAAGCACGGGATGATTTATTGCTACTTGTAACTAATTGAAAACTACTGGTAACTGGCAACTACTTTATTAAAGAGGTAATTCAACTTTCCCCGTTTCTAGCTGGAATAACTACTGGTTGTGAAACAAAAACTACTACTATCATTCACTACTGTCTGGTAAAACTGGTCTGGTTATCTGGGAGCTACCGTAAAATTACACTCGGATCTGAGTCACCCTTGACTGGCTTAGCAAATACAGATAACGGTTTACTAAGTTTGGATGGATTTTCACCGGTATGAATCTTTCTCTGGAAGGCTAACTGGTAGCTGGATTTGGCGGGAATAGATTTTGTCTCGCCAGGCTAAACAAACTCTTTTTCAGGTTGAATGATATGAAGCTGTCAAGCTAAGCGGCAGCAGCTTCCGAGAAAAATGGAGAATGAGTTATACCGCAAGATAACTAGCTTTGAATAAATCGACTTGCCAAGCTGAATCGAATATTCGTTTTGCCTTACTTGAAGTACAAACCCACCTTTTGAACGACCACCAGGCAGACACGTTCTGAAGTATAGCCTAAACGATACTCGGATTGAAATGGAAAATTCACCATCGTAACAATCCATCGGGCAAAAACTTAACTGAAAACACTTGATGGTAGCAACCTCTATTATTTTGACAAGTAATTACACTTCAGCAATTCAATTCAGATATCATTTTAAATACAATCAATTTTGGATAAGATACCACCAGACAGCCATTTGTGTTGCCTAATCATTTTTAATAAATTTAAATTTTGTTCGAATAAATTAAATTTGTTAAATCAAAAAATGATAGTTTCGTTACAAACTTTACTACAAAGACTTGGATCTGGTAATTTCGGTTTCAGTAAAGAGCAATAGAGACCCTTACCGATGAAATTGGAATAAAAATTTACATAATGCAAATTTCAAGAGTGTGCTACGACTTCTTTGCGCGATTAAATTACCAATAAGCTGCTTGTAACAAATTTTAAAAATTTTGTTTATATTTTTGGGTACGCCCCTGCCTACAGAGTGTTTTTTTGCTATTCGCCTTCGATTCGGCAATTTAATGTCTAAATCGAACGCATTTCGCGAGACATTTATGATGATAAAATTTTATCTTCACCTGCAATAAACTTCCACAACGTTAAATTTAAATCAAGTAATTATTTTTAATTATTTCATATTATTTAATGGTTAAATTATTTTTACTGTTGGTGTAGACTGCTTGTTCATAATTGTTTCTCTACTGATGATATTAGACAAGTAGCTCCGATCTCTTCTTTTTTTCCATCTCAATTGTGGCTGTCGGTTCTTATCGCGGAAGCCACCCCCTTGCTTCCAACCCATTTACAACTAGTTATAACACCGTGGGCTTCTACACGAATTTAAAGTTGGTTCATAAAAAATTCTATTTATCCGCAAGGGCAGGCTATTTGCCCCTTTGCTCCCCTCTAAATACGCCACTGACTGAAGTACTTCGCGGAAAGAATTTTATATTATCTCGTTTCTTATTTATTATTTATAAGAAACCATACTTTTCTTTAGATATTGATGACTGCTATTTTCAAATTGTGAGGAAGCAAATTAAAAATCAAGATTGTTTACGCTCTGTGCTGTATGTTTTCAATTTAAATAGTTAGTTTACTCACTATGAGGGCAGTAGTATACTAGAAATGGTGAACACTGGGAAACATCAACTCTAGGTCATTCAAATAACATTTTTTTCTTATCTTCTTACTTTCCTATCTTCATAACATTGTGACTATGGCTTGACTATGCTGCTACTTAAGCTCAAGTAAAGCAAATTTGGAATTTTCGCTAATGTACACTAAGCTGCTCCTTCAGAAATTACGACTGCTTCTGTATTCTATTTATATACAAGATAATTGTTGCGACATAAAATTAATAATATAAGTTAGTATATTGACACTTACAGTCACTCTTCGAATCTGCATTTGCTGCAACATGGCAGCTAAATTATAAATTCAACTATCCTTAACGAATGAAGTTGAATTAGTTGAATTTATAATTTGGCTATTATGTATGTATGTAGATTTCGAGAGTGCTAATGACTGCTAATGTATTTATGCGATAAATTAATGTTATATGTTGGAAATTACAATTATTACTGTCTCATACTAAATATAACAATTTAACTTTAAATAAATTTTACCGGGAGTACTTACAGCCTAAGGGTGGTAAGCATAAAAACAGAGCAAGTTAACAAAATGTTTGTTAAATCCAAAAAATTACTTTTTTGATTTGCGTATAGCATTATACAAATTCTTTATTTTTTATAGCACTGGCTGCCGGGTATTTAACAGCTAATAATAGCTAAAAATATTTCTTTGGAAATAACTTTTTATTTATATAAATAAAATGTTTTTTTGATTTATATGATCAAAAATATTGTTACTTTCGGTTCAAAGTAGTTTATTGAATGAAAAATAAACTTATCGATTACTTCAGAAGTAGCTAGCTACCCTAGCTAAAGTTCCAAGTCAAACATTTTCGATCAAGTTTGGAAATTTTAATTAGTTTAAAATACTAGTTGTTACAGATTGAAAATAATACTTTTGCATCAATAAATATTCTTTTATTTTAGTTGCCGGCTATGAATCGTCTTGATGATGAAAGAGCTGGCAATGAAATAGCCAGAATGAAACGGGTTCATCGATGAAATGCCCCAATTGGGAGTGTGTCAATTTGTCAATTGTGAATTATTTTATTGCGAACCTTTAACTTCCAAACTGATATATACATCGCGGTCTTTCTGATCAATAAAAGGCTTGGATTAGTATTGGATTGGTGTGACCACCGGTTGATTTGCAGAGTACAAACTCTTTGTTGAAATATCTCGCTTAATTTTCTTAACGGCCACATCCCGTAGATCAACAGAATCAAAATCCAGCAATAAAAAATATTGCATAATATAAATTATATCGGCATATAAGATGAGTAATGGATCCAAAGCAAGAATTTTGTGAAACATTAAATATGGACAGTTTACCACAAACTTTACATTAAGACATTCATCTCTTTGACATGTAATTTAAAAAATCCGAATTTAATAAATTCAACATCAGAAAATTGGTTAAGATTCCTTTGAGACTATCGCCGCTACTGCTATTTTCGTTTTATTTCGGTGGGCACCTAGAGTCCTCTAGCATTTCCTATTTATCCTCCCTTTTATAATTTATTATTTTGTAATTTTCTTTTTCACAACAATTAATTTATATTGTCTTTTCTGTTATTTTATTCATTGTTGAAAGTAGATCTAAGCATGCAAAAACGTTTGAGGTAGGTTTGAAAACCTAAAATTTAAATTACAAAACTTCATCATAATGGTAGACTTTGGTTAAATAATTTAATTACTAAAATTCCTTTTATGACCGTCTACATTTATTAGTTAGAATAATTATATTTTAAAACATGCCAGTTTAGTTGTGAAATTTTGATACTAACAAAGTATTAAGTTTATTTTAATTCAATTCCATTTTGAATAATTAAAACAAAGGGGGAAAAACACGATCGATGAATGAGTTAATCGAATTATTCATTTATAATTAGTGCAATAATGAAATTAACTTTGTGTACTAAACTAATACGTACATGTCCCTTTGTGCTGAAGTTTGCCTCGTCACCAGTAGGATAGCGGCTGCACCAACTAGCATCCAAGGCAGACCCATATTAGGACATCTAGAAAAAAAAAAAAAATTAATATTGTTATCTTAACACTTCATTTTCTCCCTAATCGCGTTTCTTGTATAAATTTAGAAAAATTGAGCTTTCTGTCGTTTTATTGCAAAGCCCGAAGTACTTTTTTAGTGTCTTATATTAAATAAGTAACCAGCTTTATGTGCAAGTGCAGCAAAGGGATTAAATTAAATTAAATTTTCTCTAACAGAAATTTTAAAAGTACCTGCATTCTATTCGGATATCTATTTAACAGTGAATGTTATATGTTTGCTGTAAACCAACTGGAAATTTAAAAAATAAATTGGGTTTGTCAACTAAATAGTTATTTGTGCAATAGGGTAGAAAAACTGAGATTTTGTCTCTATTAAGTGTCAGACTACTAGAAACAAAAAAGTTCGCATTTTCACCGCATACGAGACTTTTTCCAATTATTTACGGTAAGTACTTTTGTTGATCACTGGAGCGTAAAACTGTTATGCTGTTGTTGTCTGCTTGACCTGTGCATTTTCTGAGAAATAGTACAATAGAATACTACTTGTCTTTTCCATCCCCTGTTGCAATTGTTTGGTTTCTCAGAAAAATTACTTTTGTGTTCTGGGCAAGCTATTATCACTTGCATTTCAAACTGACTGCCACATATCACATATTTTTCATTGTGTCAGATGTTTTGTGTTGATTTTAAAATTGAATTTAGTAAATCTTCAAAAATATAAGTACAGCAATATTAGCTTTTTAGAACTATTTCAGATAAAATGAAAACATAAATAAGTATTTTTTACTACGTTACCACACTCAGTGAGAAAAATGCTACTTTTTACCTGCAACTGGTACTAAAAGACTAACCGACACATACTGTCCATCTACAGTTTAATAAAGTTATCATGGGCTTGTATAAACAAAATATTAAGTAATTCCTAACTTATATTAAATTTTTAAATATTAAAATTTGCTGCTAGGAAATTGATTTCAAGTTGAGAGATTGGAGAATAACTCTTAGTGATGGACAGACATAAACGATTTTATAATGATTTTTATAATTATAAAGACTCCGTTGTTTTGAAAACTTTATTTATTGATTAAATAATAAAATTATGTTAAAAGCTTTATTTGATTATTTCGAGTTTTTAATGGCAAAACAAATTGAGTCAGTTGTATCAGTTTCTGCGATAAGCAATATATTATTCATTATACTAATTGATTTTATTTAAAAAAATAAAATATTGTATTCGGTTCGAAATGAGTTTACATTTTTGACTTTTCATCGCAACAATTTTCCACTTCTACCTCATTCTCAGTCTTCAATAGTGGCAACACCTCTACAGCCGATAATTTTGTATAATATTATAGTATGTATTCTACAGTGTAGGTATATTATCGGATATTCGATACAATCAGATAAATCGGTTATTTGGCTATAATGACATACTTACATTAGCGGAAGTATCTGTGTCGCCCTTTAATCAAAGGAAACTTCATGACAACAGAAAGTAAAAGTCATTACAAATAGATTTTAGATATTACGTAGGTTTTACCTGTAGTAGCAACTTGATTTGTAGGTTACTATGTTTTTATGGAATAATCCTACTCGACGAAAAAATATGGTAATGAACTCCGATATTAGAATACAAAATAGGATGATGTTCCATCGTTCATATGATTGCCAAGTTCATATATACCATATGTGGCTATTTAAAAACGATTTATCATCTTAAGTCTTTCCAGCATCAAAACATATATGCTAATTTTGGAAAATATCTCAAACAATTTAAGAAAGGGAATATAAAGTTGTATATATTGTAATGTTCTTCCTCTAAATTGGGGTTGACGTTTATTTCTGATTAAATGTTTAAATTAATTTATAACTAAAGTTATAAAAAAAAGAAATACTTTTCGTAAAGGTAACGTTTTTCTGCTTAACTTATTAATCATAAAGAACTTTAAGTAGCAAACTCTAGGTCCAGGAGTGAAAGCCAAACAGAATTCTTGAACAGCAAATGTATAATAAAATAAAAACAGTTATAAAAAGTTTTTTGCAAAACAACAGAACTTTTCCAATTTTAGAATTTTTATTATAATTTTATTTGCTAATGGGAAGCCCTAGACCTAAATCTCCTAATATGTAGACTAAAAGACATTAAATGCTGTTTTTCTTAGTTGAATTTACCGACACAAGCAGAAGTTGTACTACAGTTTTGCGTTTAGCTGGCCTAGATATTGCAGACAGACCGGAGACACCAGCGAAATATTCAGAGCTGGCCAACTATTGGCACTACTAACTACAGTCAATAACGACTAGGGCGTTGTAACGGATTGCCGACGACGTTCATTCCAAATAAATTTCAATGGTTCATAAAACCAGAATTTAAGTAATTAACACAATATTAATTGCAGTCAGGATTAAGTGCTTACGTCGTTAAAGTGTTTAACAAATTTAAAATGCAGGCTTATAAACCGCACTTAACATTGAACGAATAAACCAGGTTTTTCAGTAAATTTAATTTAAATTAATTAATTGCTGGCTTTTTTGTGTTGTTAGAATTCTTGTTGATAAATTACATTGTCATCGAGAAGACTATTGTAGAAAGAAAGTTGCAGGGACGTCTTCCATAAGAGGAGAATATTCCAACAAATCTGTTTTTTTTAATCTAAAGATTTTTTTGCCGTTTTTTTCAGAGACAAGATTGTCAAAATAAAGTTTTTTCTCTAAATTTTAAAGGTAAATCATAGCAATATGTATAGTTTTTACTGAGAACGGCTATTAATGTGACTATGGCAGTTGAATCTTAAACTCATAATTGCAACTTTTGCGATAACTTCTTCTATTGTGAGTTCGGGCTTCTAGTACTGATACGTCAGCAGTAATTTTAATAAAAAACGGCTGGTTATCCGGATTCTGGATTTTGGGCTTATTGTACTACTTCCAATGCGGCGGTCTTCGTTCAGTCGCTTCTTAAGCCATTTTAATTGCAAGATAAGCTCAAGATTCAAGACTCAAGTTTAGAAATTCTCCAACGTAATATCTTTTTTTAACGCTGGAGATGGATAGTGACAAAGTATATGTTTTGCTATTTCGTCTATTCTGTTGGAATTATCAGATGGAATTATCCACACATTCGACTGTGGCGATATGTTTGTTTAATTTTCCCAGTTACTCTCCCTGCAATTGCTAGTAAATTGACTCTGAGCAGATTTACCAGAGAAACTAGAGTGCTTTTTTCGCTGCCCTTGCTTGTCTGCATTCAGTTTTTTTTTCAACTGCTGGAATTAAGTATTTTGAAATTAGTTACCACAATAAGGAAAGGGCATTTGAGTTTGATATTTCATTCCAGCACCACAACAGAAGTATCTGATATCTAAATATTTATCCTGAATCAAGGGGTAAATATCTCAAAAATTTTGTTTACACTTATTTGGAATTCTCTTGGAAATCTCTGGAATTCCTTAGAAATCACAGAAATTCTTTAAATTGAAACTAGTTTGAAAATCAAGGGCGGATCCAGGCAAACTTTATGAGGCTGGTGAAGAAATATTTTTGGAATTAAAAAAAATTTTAGTAGATTTTGTTGGTTTTTGTCATCAGGAGGGGTTAGATACACCGTTAACCTCCCTTCTTCCAGTCGCCTTTGCCAGGCAAACTTAGAAAATGCGAAATTTGAGGAAATTTTGAATATTCATTATTTAGAATATTTTAGGAAGCCCAAGGAAATCTCAAAAAATTTTAAAAGCTAAAAAACAAAGTTCATCGTTTGTATATCAAGGAGTTTTAGAATCTTAAAAAGTTTCAAGAAATCCATGGAAAGTTTACGAAATTTAAGAAAACTTGAGGAACAGGAAAATTTAAGGAAACGTAGAAAATTCTCGGATATCTCAAGTAATATAGACAAAAGAAATATTCAAGAAAATTCAACGAAATATCAGAAAATACTAGGAAATCTTTAAAATAAAAAGAAATTTTAGAAATTTCTTGAAAATTTCGGGATATTATGAAATTCTAAGAAATGAGAAATCCGAAAAATTGTAAAAAATTCTAAGATATCTTAAGAAATCTCAAAAAAAATTAAAAAAAAACATCTAACCATTGGTATTCTTAAGATTTCCTTGTATTTTCAGTTTTTTAAGACTTCCTGGGATTTCCTCAAATTTCCATTCAATTCATGAATAAGTGAGGCTGGAGACGGTAAATACATATTTCTTGATAAGAATTTTTGATTTTGATGGGTCATCGGAGGGAAGGACAGTTACCCCGTTACCTCTCTATTGTTGGAAATTATTGGAATTCCGAGTCCTGTGTACAAAATTATTTTGAGATATTTACGCCTTGTCCTGAACTGGCTTTTGCACAGAACAATATGCCTATAAGCTTTGTTTGAAAAACCTAATAAGTATGTGTATTTGGCAGAAAATATTTCTGCTTTCAAACCAACATAGTTTTGGTTTAACCAACAAACATTATAATAATATGTAATATTGAATGTTTATTTTGAGTTCAACAGGGTATTAGATTTCTTATCAAATATTTAAAGGAAATTTTGTCAGATGGTCAAAAACTGAGTAATTCTCCAAAACCTGACTGACTAAATAAGATTAAGTGCTGAAAGACATAAAAAGGTCTGCAACGCCGCATTGGAGCTCTTCGTATCACTCCAGTAACAGCCAGACCCAAAGGCCACGCTTCCAAAAATTGCAGGGGGGGGGGCAATTATTTTTAAACGCTATTAAAATTTATTATGTTAAAAAAAACGATTAAATATAAAATAAAAATATATTCTATCAAAGACAAAAACATTTCACATTAACAAAATAAGCAAACCTAGTAGCTAATAGGTAGGTACCTACTACTTATGTAACAACGAAAATAAAAACTAAAAAGAGTACCTTTGCAAAAACACAGCATAAAATAAATTTGGATTTTTATATTGCAATTCTTAAATATTATATGTTTTGCCAATGCTATAGCCCCCTCTGGCCCCCCTTGGCGACGCCCATGGCCGGACCAGTTAATCTCTTAGAATTCGGTACAAGGAGGACAATGCTGTTGCTTGATTGGTTCTGGTACACTGGACACCACGATCATCCCATTAACTTTCTGGATTACCAGAAAGCCATCCTTACCTATTTAAGTTTGGTTTTTAGATATTCCGAGCAGTTTAGCTAAATAATTTCTAGATTTAACAATAATTTCGCCAACCAGATCGTGTGACTTGAGAGTTTGCCACTTCTTACTTTATGCGAGTAGTTTAAGTGGCATTTGTTCAACAATTTTAATAAAATATGTAGGGGAAAGGCTTGCAGGCAGTGGCGTATTATCGCAAAAACACATGAAAAACACAAAATTTTAGGAGCGCAAAATTTCACGAGACGCAAAATTTAATTTCAGAAGCTGGAAAAATAAAACTTTTCATTTTCGAAATTAAAATTAAAATTGTCATCCCTTAAATTTCGACGGACATCGATGTCAAACGAGTAGTTGTCGCTTTTAATGTAATTGTGGTGCAGTCGAACACAATAACAGGGTGTTTGATAAATAAAGTGTGAAATTGTATTTGTAAAAAAATGAAAAATGAAAATTGTGCTTTTCTTCTGTGCCCATAAATCTGTTATTTTTTCATTCAATTTTCATTATTCTAAAAATATTCTAAACCTATCATGAGTTTTTTATTTATTTTATATACCTATTGACTTAAACGCTTTTTAAATATTTGAAAAATTAATATAAATAATTATTTGCTCATAATTCATGCATTTATTTTATATATTTTTAGATTTAAATTAAAAAAGTTTTTTTTTTAATTTTAACTTTTTTTTTCCTTGTCAATTTACTCTCATTTTTTTTAATTCACAGCCACTAAGTGTAATTAATATAAATCACATGTTTTTACTTGAGTTTTTCTATATTTTCAACAATTTTTCAAGGGGTGGCAACCTGCAAGCCAAAATTTCAAGGTATCGATTTTAGATGCTTTTGAAAATTGGCTGTCAATTTTTAGTTTTTGAGAATTAAAATGATTTCTAGCACAAGATTGTAGCTTTATACTTCCCCTTTCCTGTGTACATTATTATATCAACAATATGTTGATTGTATGACGAGTTATGATCAAAAAAGCTATGGGGTGGCAACCTGCAAGCCTTTCCCCTATAATTGATACTGAATTAAATCTATTAATGCTGTCCTACCACCGTTCTGTCATTTTTATTTATTACTTTTTAAAATTATTACACTGTTTTGAGTGAATAAATAATAAACGATTAATCCAACAAACAGAGAATTACAGAAAAAAGGAAAAAAGAAAAGAGAATAAAAGATTTACGTTAACTAAAAATCAAAGGCAGCTCGTAGTTGTAATAATAATAAGGCAACGACAAAAAATGTGGGGTCAAAGATAATTATACTTACATAATATCTATTTATCTATATTAAAAATAATTATGCAAAGTTAACAATAACTATTTTTCAATTGAAAACGTAAAGTGGGCATCTAACTATCATGGTGAGATTGGTTTAAAATACAATTGCTGGTGCAATTGCATACCTCCCAGACACCCCAGTTTCAGACACTCAAAAAACGTGTGCATCTTTTTGTTTAGTTTTATTAAATAGCACCCGTACAAGTTTAAAAAAAAATTTTTTTTATTTGTAAAATTGCTGTTTTTTGGTTTATATAAATTTTGTAGGTACTTATTTTGACTTTTGTGGTTTTTCCCCTAAATAGTTAAGAAAAGCAAGCCTTTGTGGCCAAGATGAGGCCGTAATCGGTGGAGATCGATTTTGCTTTCTTAATTTTTGATTTTGCAATTTTGAGTTTGGATTAGTATTTTTTAAAATACTTGATAGATTTTTCGAATTTTAAAAGGGAAAAAAAGGTTACCAATATTTTATGTCGATGATTAAATTTGACTTTTTCGTTATTGCTATTTTAAAATAAATTTTCAATGAACCAAATAATTCGCAGCCACATTACTTAACTTTGTTATAAATTTTCATTGTCATAAAAAGTTTACTATTGTTCTAAATACCTAACATTTACGTTACATTATTCAATTTTCAGCTTAATTTGAGAAAGTAATATACTAGAGTTATTTCTAATTGGTAATAATTAATAAAGTACTAAAGTAGTTGTAGAAAATCCAATTAAAGCAATCTCGTATTTATTTAGAAAAACATTGAAAAATAAAATATCAAAACTTTTTCTATTATAAAATTTTGAGATGAATGTTTCCAGCAGCATTCTAAAATGGTTAATTAAAGCAACATAAATAAATTTTGTTTGCTATTTCCTCTTTAATTATTATTTCGTTTTCCTGTATATTGTTAATTTTCAGTCAATTTTGAGAACCAAAATAAAATTTATTCGAAATAGCAATTTTTTTACTTTTAATATAAATTAAGTTTTTCTTAAACATAAACAAACTGTAATATTATAAAATGAACATAAAAGTAACAATTAAGAATAAATATGAAGCAGTTTAAAACTTCTAATAAATGTAATTTTCTTTATTACGTAAATTACTGCCGAGAGCTGGTGACTTTCCCGTTGGTTTTATAAATTTCAAAAAGTATTTTTTTTCAACATCTGCAAATTTCTACTTCACTTAATTACAATATAAAATTCTTTAAAAGTAAAATTACAGTTGTAGAATTTAATTGAAGCTTTAATATTAGAATATATTATATTTTGGAATAATATAATAATTAAATGTTTAAAATTAAAGCAGTTACTTTACTTTGCAGTCACGAATGAAACAATGAGACAATTTTCATTTAAAAATTAAAATTACAGTAGAGTGATTGATACGAACAAAAGTAAAAAGTTAAAAAGAAATATTTAAAAATTAAGAAGATAACGATCCTTAGAGAAGGAAGAAAATTAATGTACCGCATTGTAGAAGGAAAACGTGATATGGGTTTTCTATCAGAAACTCGAGTAAAACTTTAAGAATAGGATAGTTAAACCGAAAATAGGACACCAAAGAGAAATTGTCCTGTTAATTTTTTGTTGGGAAGATTTCAGATGTGTAATTTAATCAAGGAATAGAAAATCAGATTCCTAGGCACGCCATGAACATTAACTGACGCAGAAGATAAACATCAAAACGGTCATCTAAGTCTAATTGGATACAAATTACAACAACTCAATAGAAAATAAAAGTAATGCTATTGTTTGGGTAGGTATTGGATTTTCAGATCTCCGAAGGGATTTTTGAAATAATTGCGCTAACTTTCAAGATAAGGATGTTTGTTCGAAAAATTGATACTAAATGTTTTGTTTATTGTCAAATATAATCGGAAAATAATTATTATTCCGGATAGTTTATTTTGAAAATTAATTTTCCAGCTTAATTAAAAATAAATAAAATTTTAATTGATGAAATCAGCTACTTCAATTAATATGTAATTATAATTGAAAATCCACAAACAATGTTTTTCTAACAAATTGTGAACCATTATAATTCTGTTCTGCATTAAATTTAAATAATCCTTTTGATGAAATTGAGTTTGCACCAGAACCGGACTTTATTATTTTCTAGTACTACTCCAAAAACGATTTTTCTGTTTTATTGTGTTTGTTTAGCTTGTTAATTATTATTATTTAATTTTATTTTAATATTAAATAAAGTACCGCAAAACCGAGTTGTTACAATTTACTCCCCTAGTGTCGCCATGTAGATCTAACCAATAGTAGTAATCCAATTTGATTACTAAATTTTGAAGTAAGTTTAGAACACTGCGTGAATAACATGAATAATAAACTAATACACAAAGGGGAGTTAAAGAAAACGTCACAAAGAAGGGAAAGAGTATTCTGCGTTGCTACACTTCATCCCATCCTAGGTCCCAAGTGATATTACGTAATTGTTTCGTAACATAGTCCTAGTTTCTAAATCGAATTTTGTTCGTACAAAATCTTATTCACGCATTAAAAATATCATGATTTTTCGTTACAATTTGTTATAATCTGTTCGATTATTTTGGTGCCACCTGGCTAAATAGACCTCGCTTGCTTTTCCCACAGATCCGGCCCTGTTGTTAAAAGCCACTAATTAACAGGTAGATTAAAGTATAATAATCATAAATTCTGCGAAAATATTAATTAATTAAGTTTTTATTCATAATCCTGTTAGCCTGTTGCCCTTCTCTTTTTGAGTGCATCTAATGAGCTACTCTATTATTTATTACTTAAAAGTTTTTGTATTTTTCAGTAAACATTCAGGAGTCAAGTAGGGGAAGGTGTTCTAATAGCGATCACCTAAGGCAAATAAAATTGTAGACCAGTAGTCTTATATAAAAAAAAGTTATGCAAACCTAATAAAAAACAAAGACAATCATCGATCAATGTAGTCAATTTTTCTAGTATCAATGGATACGATTACCTACTTTAAATAGTTTAAGTAGGCAATTGGTCTTATAATTTAGAAAAATTTTCTAAAAAGATGTAGAGAGTGTTGAAATAAATGTAAACGAATTAACTATCTAGTGCTAGTAGTTGCTTAATCTACACACAAATGTGTTAACTTATGTAGACTAGAGAGCTGGTTGTAATATCCTGTCTCTGCGGTAAGATCTACCGACCTTACACTTCTTCGATCTATTTCTTTTAGTAATTTTTTGAATTTGGGTTCCGCCAATAATTACCTTAAGAACCAATAATTTCAATGTGATCGTGTCTTGTAGTTGTCTTTTGCAATTCAAGCTATCGTCTTTACGCTACTGTTACAACGAGTTACACGTTATTTGTATATATGCTTAACTTTTGAAATGTACGTTAGCAGAATATGTAACTTGGATCGATTACCAATAAGTAATACATGAATTTATATTTATATTACGTTATATCCGTTTCTAGTAATAAACTTTGAAATAATTTTGTAGTGAAACTTTATAAAAAAAATTCACCTTCCTTGAGCAAGATTCGATACGTCGCTTATATTATACTCGTATACAAATTAATGACATTTATTTTTATACCAATATTTTAGATAGTATTTTTAAAAATGTAGATGAATTATATAGTAATTTTAGATACAAACACTATTTCGTTTAGCGAATTCGACTAAAAGTTATACAAGATAATATTTCACCATTATTTGTCAGATTCAACTAAAAGTTTAGCAAAAACTGCTAATTTGAGTTGATATTTCAACTAACTTAATTGTCTGAATGACCTGAACAAATTATTTAAATATTTTAGCTAAAACAGCTATTACATTAGGCGGTGCTAATGCTAAATAAATAAATTTTCTAAAAATTTTTTTCTGTGTATAAAACAGAAATTATAGCTGAAACATCATTGAAAGTCAGACAAAAAAAAGAATTGCGGAAGAGAAAGCAACTAACACGATATCCTGCCCCCAAAGCTAAATTCACCAAAGCCACTAGAGAATTAAAGAAAAAAACCAAGGCATCAAAAAATATTTGGAATTGGAAAGCTTAACCGCAACATATGCTACAGAATATTCCCTGTAGAAAGCTACAAAAAAAATAAAAAACCCACAACAATCGCTCTCTCTACTCAGAGATGAATACAAATGAGCCAGAGATGATAGAGAAAAAGCTACTGTTTTTGCAAAACAAATAACAACCATTTTCCAACCATATCCCTGATCTATCATTTCAGATGGATTTTTCAATAAAATATTCAAAACGGTGAAAGAACTGGAGTTTGGTTTAATCACTGGAAAAATTCAACAAAATGCAAATCATAAGTTCTTCCAAGCCATTGCGCAAATAATGAATGCAATTATAGCATTAATCACTTTCTAAATTAATGGACAGTAGTACAAATTATCAGGATACCTAAACCGGAGAAAAAACCCGAATATGTTACAGTCTTACAGATCAATTAGCCTTTTCCCTGTATTGTCAAAATCTTTACCCAATTTTATCTGGAGTGCCACAGGGAAGCATTTTGGGGCTCATATTAAAGATCACAACAATAGCTACATTTACGGATGATACAGTATTGGCTCCAGAAATGGAGAATTAATGTGGTTTCGATATAACGCGGTTAAAGTTTTACGACACTCCTTCTTATTAAATTGCATAAATTGCAATTGTCACATTCTCAATTGACACAATCACAAAATATTGCAATTGGAACGAAACAATCTGATTTACTTATGCTTGAGATTCACTTAACGCGGTTTTTATATAACGCGGTATCAATTAATAATTGCTGTTTGCAATTTTTGATTTTAAATTTATTCCAATGATTTTCTTCTATTATAGCAAATAATTCAATTATTCAATATTGAATAATAAAATTTCCTTTTAGATTGGAGCATTTCCATTCCAAGATGCGTTGGGTGATATTATAGAAAGCGCAATTAAAAAATTAGGCATCGATCAATGTTAATTACTACATCATGCCAAATTAAGTTTTCTTTTATATAAAGCTTTCATTCAAATTCAACTTGAACAAAACAGGAATAATTTTTTATGTAAATACAGTTCAGTGTAGTAGTTAACCTTAGTTGGAATTACAATTATTATTAGCATATTTTTTGTTTTTTAAAAATTTTACAGCAACTTTCGGTTTATGTAAATATTCTTATCGCGTATATGTATATTTTTGTAAGCATAAAACCGTATTTGTTTGGTTTATCAATTTCTGCTCGAAAATTATGAAAAAAAGATGGAAGTTTTCAGGCGCACTCAAACTTTTTATACGAGGTATTACTAACGCTGCTATTAAAAAGCGACAAAAATTTTATTTTCAATGACCTACATTAAGAGCACAAAGGGAGTCGATTTTTTAAAATGTCACTAGAATTAATTTTGTCGAAATCAATAACAAAGCAATGAGGAGGTACTTAAGGCTAAAAAGTCGACGGTATTTCAGGAAAAAAAAGTATTCGGGTTTAGTTGTTTTAGATGTTGGGAAATATAATTAGAGTTCATGAATATTTAGCAACGTTTTGTAATATTGTTGAGCCAATTTGCTAGTAAATTTTCAGAAAAGTAGCAAGAAAAGATTGCGAGCTAAATGGGTTTTCTGATACTTGATAAGCTTCACTGATAACCTAATGATCCTTTAACTGCGGCAAAATTCAAGACACGTACTCAAACTTCAAGTTTTTTGTTTATCAAATTGTTTGCACAAAAAATTTGCAGTATCAATAATGGAACCTGATTCAGTATATAATTTGCTTTCACTTATCTTGCAAATACAACCGAGGTACAAACCTATTTCTTTCTTGTCTATTGTGTTAAGCGTCAATCTCGTAATTGTTATGATTTTAGTGAGGAAGTGTAGATATAGGCTTTTGTGGCCAAAATACCTTTTGCATTAATAGGTACATGTATTTCAGAACTCGCAGCTTTGTTACTTGGTTTCTGTTCTCCTTTCTTACTCTCCTTTCATCATCTTAAACAAATCTGACACTTGGGATGATACAACATTACAAATAATATACGAGCATAAAGGTCTTTTACAATATATTACAACCGGCCTTTGAATATAAACGGCTTATATTCTAATATTTTATACAAAATTGTTTTTTAAAAATTTGTCGGCATTTTCTAAATTACCATAAACGGAAAATTTAAAGAACTTAATTACAGAATAATAATAAAATATGAGACTCAATTTTTACTGCCATTTGTCTCAATTCTGGATTTGCGGTAACGCAATTTTAAATTTGTTTGTTATTTATTTTTCCATAACATTATTACTGCTTTAATTATAATTTAGGTCTTCCCATTCAAGTTACTGAAGTTTTCTGAAAATAAAATTAATAATGGACATGGTTTGTCGGACATGCGATGGTATTTGATGAAAACCTTGATCTATTCAAATAAAACGAAAACTACCAATTTTTTTTAGATAGCTTTTTGCGTTTTGAATATAAAATAATATAAAACTAGTAAAATCAATTAAAAGTATTAATTATATTAATGACGCAAAATATCATATGCAATCACAGTTCGAAATTCATCAAAAGTGTCGAGTGCGAGATTGTGCACCACGCAGGGTTTTGCAAGAAGCCGACCAAAGAAGATTTACTAAAGCTTTTTCTAAAATCGTTAATTTAATTTTTATAATTGTTCACATTATTCTGCTGTTTTATTATAGTTACATTTTCATTTCATCCTGTTTATATTTGTCGTAGTTTATAAGTACACGGTGAAAGCTTGTACTCATAACATTTTCAAGTATTAAAATAATCATTCCCAAATTAATCTTTTTAATTGAATTCAAAAGATTTAGGACCAATCCAAGAAACGCATTTCATCCCAACTTCCTCAACGTAGGATTTGGGAAAACCGAGGTCATCGTTATATGTCGACATTGAAATATTGTTATGAATTTTTGCGAGAAACTTAAAATCAAAAAATATTCCAAAACTTCCCAATCCAAATTTTGCTTGTGATCAGGAAGAGCTCAAGATTTTCAAATTTTCAATATCTTTCTTAATTTCCAATTAAATTCCACTATAAATGGATATTTATAAACTTGATCCAAAGGCCCTAGGGGTATAAGTATGGTCAATGGTATGGTGATTCGGCCCCTATTACTTATAAAGTAATAGGATCGCTAACTTAATTGGTTTTTGATAAAAATCTAAATATGTAAAAAATGGAAAATTTTTTTTTCTCGGGAATAGCTGAATGGATTGATCTAAAAAATTGATACGTTTTGGGAGCTTATAGGGGCTCTTAAGAAAAAAATTAACACTTATATGGCTTCATAAGATCTCTGAAAAAAAAATTGCTTATTCTTTAATTTCATTTTTTACTATGGTACAATTTTTGTAAAATTATGAAACTATTTATTTCAAGCTTCATAAATTTTTCAGATTTTTAAAAAGGGTGCACCCTAGTAGAAAAAAATAAAAACAATGTTTTGACCATTAATTTAACTGAAATTTACTTGAATTTACTTGAAATTTTTTATTTTAGATTTATTTTCTAGTTTATACGTTAAAAAACGTGGTAATTTTGAATTTTTTCAAAATATTTTGAAATTAACATAGGGAGCAGTGCCTTTTGATTTTAATCTGGCAGTGCTAGTTTAAGAAACGCTCCGTTCAAATTATTTTCAAAAGGGCTATACGACATTTTTGTGGATTATTGGGAAGGCATCTTCGTCAATTTTTAATATTTTATTCATTATTTATAAATTCTTATTAGTTTCGTTCGAATATTTTTCTTATTTTTTCAATTTTTCGTTATATACGACTGATGATCAGAAATAACCTGAAATAGGGACCTTATGTTGATACAACCGATCCATGGATCAAAAAAATATTTTTTTAAAAATTTGACTTTGTGACTCCCCCGGACTGCCTGTCACATTTTTGTCACAAATCTGAGATGACCCCCCTACCGGTTCTAGGACACTTCGCTCCGGGACATTTCGCACCCGGACATTTCGCACCCGGTCATTTCGCACCCGGACACTTCGCACCCAGGACATTTCGCTACCGGGACATTTTGCACCCGGGCATTTCGCACCCGGACATTTTGCTACCGGGGACATTTCGCACCCGGACATTTCGCAAATAATTTGAATTATTGTTATTATTTAAAAAATTTTCAAGTTTTCAATTTAGCCACCCCTTGCTAGTAGCACCTATTCGAGTTTTTATGAGAAAAAGAGATATAAAAACAGAATTAACATTTGCCGCCATTTGGAACAATTATAGCATCTTCCGAAAAATAAACAATTTTTAAATTATTTTAATTGTTATTAATTTTTTATTAGTTAATTTTGATTTATTTCATTTTACTTTTGCAATAAAATTTGCTATTTTGCTAAACCAAATGGTACTGAATACTGTTGTTTTTGATACCCCTTTTGGCATATTATTATTCATTATTTGTTAATGAATGTTAACCAAGAACTCGAATAGGTGCTACTACCAAGGGATGGCTAAATTGAAAAAATGAAAAAACTTTAAATAATATAAATAATTCAAATAATGAATAATATGCTAAAAGTGGTAGCGAAATGTCCGGATGCGAAATGTCTACGGTAGCGAAATGTCCGGGTGCAAAATGTTCCCGATAGCGAAATGTCCTGGGTGCGAAGTGTCCTGGTGCGAAATGACCGGGTGCGAAATGTCCGGGTGCAAAATGTCCCGGAGCGAAGTGTCCGGTCACCCCCCCTACCCCCTAACGTGTGACGTAATTTATGGATGGCCCCTAACTAACTAATTTGTAAAATATGTAATGGTAATTATAACTTACTTAGTCAGCATCTAACACATCGCTCAATAAGTCCGTAGGATAGCTAATAAAACAACAATATTTTGACATAATTTGAATTTATTCATCAATATAGTTTCCTTTTGAGGCGATACAGTCAGTCCAACGCTTCTCTAACTTTTCGATACCATGTTTGTAGAACGATTTATCTTTCCCTTCAAAATATGCCTCAGTTTCGGCGATGACCTCATCATTCGATCCAAATCTCTTTCCCTGGAGCATCCTTTTGAGATCCGAGAACAGCCAATAATCGCTGGGGGCCAAATCTGGCGAGTACGGTGGATGGGGCAACAATTCGAAGTGCAATTCATTCATTTTCACCATCGTTTTCATCGACTTGTGACATGGTGCATTGTCTTGATGAAAGAGAATTTTTTTCTTCTTCATGTGCGGTCGTTTTGCGTCGATTTCAGCCTTCAATCGTTCCAATAATGCCATGTAATATTCGCTGTTGATTGTTTTACCTTTCTCAAGATAGTCTATGAACAATATACCATGACTATCCCAGAATACGGAGGCCATAACCTTGCCAGCAGAGATTTGAGTCTTTGGGCGCTTTGGGCGGCTTTCACCGGCTGATGTCCACTCAGCCGACTGCTGACTTGACTCAGGATTGAAGTGGTGGATCCATGTTTCGTCCATTGTGACATAGCGACGCAAAAAATCCTTTTTATCACGGTTAAATAGGGCCAAACATGCCTCAGAATCATCGATTCGTTGTTGTTTTTGGTCCGGTGTTAGCAAACGCGGCACCCATTTCGAACAAAGCTTCCGCATACCCAAATGTTCATGCAAAATGGTAAACACACTGCCTTCAGATATCTTTACGGCCTCAGCAATCTCCTTCAATTTCAATTTGCGGTCGGATAAGACGATTTTGTGGACTTTTTGTATGTTTTCTTCAGTAACTGCCGAATTTGGGCGACCGGAACGTTCAGCATCATCGGTGCTCGTACGACCACGTTTAAAGTCACCAAACCACTTCTCAACCATTTGCCTCGATGGAGCAGAGTCCGGATAACATTTGTCAAGCCACTGTTTAGTTTGCACCGTATTTTTTCCCATCAAAAAGCAATGCTTAATGAGCACACGAAATTCAGATTTTTCCATTTTTTTCAATTCACAAAAGTTGATTTAATTGTTCACACTGTAACTTGGTAAATAATAGTCCGAATGTCATGAAATTTTGACAGGTTATCGTTTGAAGGTTGCCACTTTCTAAAAATCATAAGTATTCTGTATTTGTGTTGCCATCTATATGTCATCCTACGGACTTATTGAGCGATGTGTTAGCAAATTTTTTCTTAAACGTAATACTATAATCAATAAATAAAATAATTATTTCATAACGAAGGATTGTATATACGACTGATAATTTGACAATTGAAAAGCCTAGCGGAAAAAGTAGGTAAGTGACATTTTTTGAAATTTTCGACTAAGCACATAATACAATTCCACAGTTTTTTCTCAACAAGTGAGCATAAAAATCATGTCGGAAAAGTGTCTCAAACTTGGTAATATTATTTTATTAATATTTAATTACTGAGACTCCGTGCAAAAAATAGGTAAGTCACAAAATTGTTTCCCGTTTCTCGATATTATTTTGAATCAAAAAAATTTTTATTAAGAAATTTCATTCTTTAAGTCCATATCCACCAATGCTATACGAAGAATTTCAAAAATTCGGAATGGAATGTATCATTTACGATTTTTCAAAACTTTGACTTTGAATTTCAAAAATGTGACTTAGTGACTTTTAGATTTTTACAAGGACGTTGATGAATTCATACTCCTTTCAGATTGGTCAGTTTGAATGATTACGCAGCCAAATTATATCTACTATATATTATTTTTTTGTGGTTATTATTGAAATTATGTTCTTTTGTTTTTCTATATTATTATTTTAAATTTTAGTTAATGTATAATGCCCGAGCTGCTCTGAAATTCTTTCAGGACCAATATTTCCGAACAGGTAAATTCTGTGCATTTACTACTACCAATTTTGACCATCTTTTCAGTTTCAGGAACTTACCCTCTGGTAATTTAGCTGAACCACCCCAACTACAATAACCTGGGGAGGGTGCGGTTTGTCATTTTGACATCTAACATGTAACAAATAATATTGAAACTTTGCTTGAGATTATTTGAAATTCAAGTTCGAACTTAGATTTTTCACATACTAGTAAGCAGCTCTATACGATTCAGTTTTGCTTAGTTCAAATTTTGAGCAGTTAGATCAAATAACATAAATTAATTAAGTACGTAGCTCGAGTACACCCTAAAAGTTCACGGAGAATAATATATCATGTGATAGATTGTAGGGCGGATTTTAATTAATTGTCTAAAAGTTGATTTTGTTGGAATTTGTTTAGGTTTGAATAATTCGAAAATTAATTTTCTAATTTTTTAAAATTCGATTTTAAGTTTAGACACCTAATCATAATATAGCAAATTTTGAAATTTAAACTCAACTTTATAACAGAGTAAAGGTAATTTGAATTAAATTTAATAATAATGTTTTCATGTTTTCATAAAAAAACATGTTTTATTCGGAGCTAATGTACTTTTTGCAGCTCGTCGTTATTTCTTTAGGATATCTCAGCTACGTGCCGCTATGCTCCGCTGGTCTGTAAAATTTACTTTTATTAAAAGCGATTTAAAACTAATATAATAGTACCAGTTTTGTTTTTTCAACACTCCAAACTGTTTTTAAACTGTCAAAACGATTTTGAGTAGACCACATATGTGTTGTCATTAACACGGTAGGTAATATAAAATAAATTATTATCAATCGACAAATTATTACTAAGTATACTGCGGTATCCAATACACTATCGAAGAGTTCGATTATCACCGCATTTGATTTACGATGTAATTAAATAAAGTGATAGCAATTGTTTATAATGTATTTGAAAACATATAATTATATAATATTATGTAAGTAATGTAAGGGTTGTAATATGTGTTTTGCGTTCGATGGTAAGCCATAAACTTGTTTACCGTTTAGATTATAAATGACCTGTGTAATATATCTCAAGTGTAATTTTTCAATTCACACTTTAAGTGTTTTTTAAAAAAACTTTACGCTTCTTTATTACTTCCGGTGGTACTTGTGACGCTACCAAAAAATGTCAACAACATGGTGGCTCTATTACATGCACTTGATGTTGCTTTGAGTGTTTGAGTTTGATTATTTTATCGTAAAACCGCGGTGAAATGATAATTCACAAAATAAAACACCAAAACTTTCTATATCAACTATAGTAGGTACGTACTAGATTAACTTAGTACTTCTCCGCGTGGTGGCGTTCGTTTATGTAAATCGCGAATAGGCTTTAGTTTGAGATTGTTTTAATTTTGTTTAAAAATGTGCATATCATAATTTTGTGAAATTTTTTTAATAAAGAGATGAAAAAATAACAAAAAATATTAATTTGAAAATTAGTTAATTCGTAGCCGAATTTAAGCAGAATTGTAGTAAAATTTGGTATCTTAGAGAAGATAATTGATTTAAATTAAAATTTGAATATATGCTGGAATTAATTTGATAATGATAGAACATTTTTGAAAATAAAGGTATCATATTTATTAGGATTTACCATTTTGATTTGTTTCGGAAATAATTTTTTTAAATTTAATAATAATCATCTAGATATTTTTGATAATTTTGATAACTATTAATATTTGAGCAATTTATAGTATTACTGAAACTGCTCTGGTCTTCTGTTCAGTGTTTGGCTGCAACTCAATTGGTTGTCAGTTATTTTTTAGGCTGGTAAGACACTTGTTCAATCAGAACCTTTTTTTTACAAAAATATGTCTGTCATTGGTTAAGATGTTTTTGAATTTTAAGACTTATATTTTCTTATATTTTTATATTTTTATTATAATAATAATAATAATAATAATAAAGGCTTTATTGTCACGGAAAATTACAAAAACAATTCATGGACAAAAGCATGACAAAATATTTACAATAAATATAAAAAAATATATACATTTTTTACAAGAGTAAATATTATATACAATAAAATTTAATACAATAAAAATTTAATATAGTAAACATATAGTAAACAAAATCAAATGACGTACAAAGAAAAGCAATTGCCACTGCCTTTGGAGCCAGAGATTAATTTGGGGTATAGAATTCATACATTAATCCATTAACTTCGCCATATCACGAAGATGGAGGTAAGTTATTGACTTCATAAAAAAAATGTTGTCTTGATTATTTATTGAAATGCCTTTTTTATTTGGTTCGGCGAGGTTCCCAGCAGCGCCTATTGAGAAGTACAACAATTGCACCATTTCTGGAGTTATTTTTTGTTCTTTGAAACTAACTGAGAACTTGCAGTTTTCAAAAACAATAAAATTAAAAAAAAAGATTAAAAAATTTGTGTTTTCCACTCGAGTTTCTCTCAGAAGTATTAGGTACAACAACTTGTAATGTTATTTTAATGAACACGTTTGTATTCTTCAGTTTTTTCAAGAGTCTTAGAAGTTCTCTAAATATTCTTCTCGTATCTATACAAGTTGACGCTTCATTTACTAAAACTTTAATCACATTAACTCACAGTCTAAGTTTGTGCACACTCGACGCCGTCGATTCGAAATTAAAATAACTCGCAAAAATAACTTTTGTGTTAATTTGCGAAAAAATGTATGTAAACAAACCGATGCTGCCTCGGGCATTAAGTTAATCTACTATTTTATTACACATAAAATTAACAAATGCCCTATTTGCTTTTAAGCACATAATTAACTAATATTTCTTTTGTCGTTGTTTAATCAGCGTAGACACCAATAAAGGTCGTGGTACCCTTATAAATGGCTGTCGGAAATACGACATATTTCAAGTGGTTCCCCAATGACAACGCTTCATATGTTGAAATAGAAAAAGCTCTGAAAACTTTGGGAAGGGCTAAAATTGGTTGCAAAATTAGTGCAAACGTGATGGTGAAAGCTCTCGAATAACTTAACCTGCTTCGTTGATTAAGTTTCAGGTATCGCCGTCCACATTTCGCAGTAAATTAGGCTCATCATTTATGTTTCATGAACTGGCCGATGTTGAAATAACATTTTCTCAAAGTCAACATCAAAAGAATGTTGTGGAAATTTCATATTTTACTTGACTATTGAATTCTACAACGAAGTTTAACGAAAATAAAAATTCGAGAATGTCGAAGCTTTCACAAAGTTGCAAATATCTTCAGAAACCTTTAGGCTTTTTTTCTTTTTAACCTTTTATGTGTTACTTTTTGTATAAAATTAATTATTTGTAGGTGCCGCACACAAGAAAGAGCTAATACAAAGCCTAGCGAAAAGCGTAGCGGTAAATCGGGGTAAGTGTAAATAATAGCGCGGTTAACAAGAAGAAGATTGCTTACGATGAACAATAAAAATGTTTTATTTGCTAATTTATTACAAATATGATTAACTAATAAATTTTTTTTGTTATTAAACCATCGTCGAGTACAAAATGTCTGACTTTTATTGTTTTAATATTGAAGAAATATTTCGTAAACCCCAAAACTTGATTATGTATTTGTAGATTAGAAACGAAATGATAATGCAGCAATTAAGCAGCTCTTTGCTTTTTACAACTTAGAGACCACAAATCGTGTAATCAGACTAACGAAAGAACCCAGTCTTAATAAATCAAATTCGCAAGAATGTCGTTAATCCTGAAAATTAATGATGGGAGCTTTTTGATGTGTACTAAAATTAGCTCAAGTTTTTATCAGGCCGATATTAATTACAAGCGAAACTAAAGGTTTTTTAATGGTAAAAAGGAGTTTTGCTATTTTTCGGCTGCTCGGTCTTTTCTGCAATTCAAGTTAACTTTTGCTGAGCCACTATTTTTACTATATTGTAAAATAAACTACATTTTGATAGTTTGGATAAGGTTTGCAATTTAGCTTTTCACGTAGACTTGCTTTTGCTGCTGATCAATAATCTGCTGCGGTATACCACACCACATGCTGCAAAGTTGTATCAAAAATTTGTCTTTTCATTATTACGGTTAATTATCATTTTCCAACAATGGGCTTTCAAACACGTTATCGATTGGAAGGATGCATTAAGAGGATTATTAAATAATGCACTCATTCACGTGTTGCTATAAATAAACTCCATACCAACAATTGATTGTTTGAATTAACTGCCACTTTACAACGTTAACATGACAATTTAAAAAGAACAGAAAAAACAGAGAAAGAACTCAAAATAAAAAATTTTTAAGTAAATTTGTGGTTTTTAGTATGTATTTATGGTTAAATTCAAAAAATATAAGAATAATACAATACGTAGAAAATCAAAATTCAAAAAATTTAAAAAGGAGACAATTAATCCAGACCTGTTATGTGTTAATTGTCTCCTTTTTAAATTTTTTGAATTTTGATTTTCTACGTATTGTATTATTCTTATATTTTTTGAATTTAGAAAAAACAGAGGTATAAATTATTGTAAATCGAAATGAATTTGTGTCATTTTTAGCTTTTCAAGTCAACACATATGATTCCTTCTGTTGGAATGCTTCCAACGATGACAAGTTCTATAATACTTGAAGACGTTTCTCCTAAACATTTTTCAAGTCTTTATGCCATGAAATATTGATATTTAATTTAAAGACTTGAAAAAGCGTCTATTTAGTTCGGTATAAATAAAATATTAATTGAAGTTTTGTTCTTGCGTGACAGACAATATTGGATTATAAAAAACTTATGTGTTCTAAAAATAGACTACTTATTGAAGAATTCCATTATTGATTGTTGTGGTTGTGAAACTAGTAGATACCCGATTGGTTACTAGAAAACCGCCACTATTTTTACCCCAAAAATACACAAATACATTTTAGTTGGATTAAAATTTTCGTCAATACTACTTAATTCCTTTTGCTTCGTTAAGAAGCTTGAAAAACATTAAAAGGGGATAACATGCTGCCGATTTTTCCGAAGCGAAAACAAAGTGCTACATAAGTCTCGAAATTAATTAATTAAATTCTTGATTGATATAAACGTGTTTCCAAGTACTTTTTCTCTACTTCTCAATGGCACTTACTTTTCATTCAAATTTGATCTCGAAGTTCTGACAACCCAACTTTACATTGTTAAATAATGTTTGAGGTGGTCAAGTGCCTCTTATGTTGACGGTCTAGCTTAAACGGCTTTTCTTCAGTGGTTAAACTGTTTCAAGTATAAATTCACAGAAAATAAGTTACACTGAAATGCAAATAATATCAATCAATTTATCCTAAACGAAAAATTTAATTTTGAGTTTTTTTGTAGCGGTCTGAAGGACGCCTACTTTTTTTTTAATTGCCACCTACATCAAGTATTTATAAATATTGAAATTATGATTTTACATGAATTGGTAGCTGTTATTTAGGTATTTAACAAAATTAATCTTGTAGCTTAGTCTTAAATGGATCTGTGTTTCAGTCTAGCAATGCAACCAAGTTCGAGGTCTTCAAAAAGCTGTATTAAGATTTGATTTGTGTGGGTAGGTTTATCTTGTTGTGCATTGTCGACTGCAACGTTACGTTAACTTGATGATTTTACCCCTGGCGTTCAATTCACCTTTGATAGCTTTTGAGGACGGTTCAACTACGGCTTTGACAACTACAAAATTCACTCACATCTACCTATAAGTATATTGGTTTCACATCGCTTTACGACGTTTTTCAATACCCAAGAAGTCATTTTATGAACGATCAGAAACTAATCTGACATCTGAACTCTACATTTCAGAGAAAAAAGCGACAGAGCTTTATATTAGATTGAGTTTCATAATTTGAAGAAAACCAGGTGTTTGTATTGCACTATTGTGGCGACCCATTATCCGGATTAACATCAATGCTTATAATCCGTTGATCCGAAGGATTATAGGATTATAAGATAAAACACTATAAAGGAGAAAGACCTATTTGAAAATAACAACCACTCAACCAACCAACCACTCAACCAACCAACCACTCAACTAACTACAACCAACTAAGATCCACAACCATCCGCCACCACCTTACTACAAAAGGCAGCATCCAATAAATATTAATCATTCGACAATTGTATTTTGAATATATAGCTAACCAATGCTATACTATATCGTTGCCTAAAAGCATCATATTAAGACGCGGTTTTAGTAAGCCAGTCTCAAAACCTGTTATTACTTTTTACTCTCAATAGATAACATTTTTTTTTTCTCTTTAAGTTTAGGAAAATTCGGTTGTTGACCGGAATTGTTATTATTGTTTGAATTGTTTTTATATTTTTAACTGTGGTTTAGCGTTTTCGTTTAAATAAAATGTATCAAATTTATTTTGAAATATTTAATTCATTACTAACAAATAAATCACTCTAATATAGAACCTAAACCGAAGTACTAGATTTATCTTAAACAACTGCACTGTTTCAGAGTGCATAGCACTTTAAGGAGAAAAAACGTAAAGCCGACCAGCTGTCCCTCTGGGTTGATGATTTGCCTTCATCAACCAAAAATCCAGGGTTATGTCTCATCTGAGACGAGCCCAGCAAGCTGCCTCAGATATAAAGCAATTAATATGCTCAGACTTGTGACTTGTGAAAAGTCTGTGTTTTGCTCATTCTATTGACTGTTTGTGTGAAACAATATGTTTCAGTACGCGGGCTTTGGTTTTTGAACAAAGCCAACCGCAGTTGACTTTTAGCCACGCAACTGCTAGCATCACATAATAAATTAATTTTAAATTACATTTTGTAAATTATATTTAAAATTAATTGCCATTCGCAGCTTATCGATATACGCAGTGTGGAAGCTTAATAGCAAGGGTTACTGTTTGGGTTGCACTTAATTTATTAACTGCGATGTAAAAGGTTGTGAGGCGAGAATTCTTGTGGTCGCTGAAATTTGTAATAAACAGTACGTTTCGAACGAGCTCACGAGAAAGACTGAAGTTGGCGGGAAGATGGTCATGCGTAGATAGCAAAATATACAAGGCGATACAAAATATATCGAAAACAAATTTTGCGGCAATTTCAAATAATATAAAACGGATTGCAATTCTAAACATTACAGTCAGCGGATCTAGGCAATTACCATAGGATTAATATAAAATAATATCAAAAATAAATAAATTTTTTGTCTTTTAAAGTTAAAATTGTTTTTGTGTAAAAATTGAAGATTTTTGAGCTCTAAGGGGATATGATGCGATCACCCCTTTTCGATCCCCGTTGAATCCGCTACTGGTTACAATAAAATTTCTAATCAGGTTTAAGCAGCTATGGGGGTCTAAATGCTGAAACTTTCATATGCTCAAAGTTGGATTTTTGTTCAGAAGTAGATAGTGGCGTATGAAAAAGAAAGCAAGAGAATAATTTATAAGCTTCTTGTGATTTTATCTACAATTATCATGATTTACATAATTTGTAGTATTTCCCTTTTTCCTTAGCAGACCATTAAACCATCGAGGCGTCTGTCACGAGAATCTTAAATCATAGAAAAATAAAATGCTTACCAAACCTTCATTAGAGTAAAAAGAACGGAGGAGAGAGAATTATGCATAAGCATAATAATGTAAGCTGACAGTTTTTGTTTATAGACATTGTTTAATAGATTGGAAAGTCTGAAAGGTATTGAATATTCACTAACTTATGCAGCAACTAATTCATTATTGGCCATCTGTATCTTGAGAGCGTGGAATACCTACCAGATACCCCCCCCCCCAGATTGTACGATAACAAAATGCTATGTGTTTATTTAAAAAAATCTAGAGTAAAGCCAATTCTTGAAGCTTCATCACTAGAGCTCGGATTTATATGCACCAAAATATTTGAAAACATGCGCATGTATATGCACCGAATTTCCTCAAAATATGCACTAAAATTGATAAAAAATAGATAAAATATGCTTTTATATGCAAACTAAAAAAAAAAAATCTTCGAATTTTTCTATCTTTTTTTCAAATTTACAATAAACACTATCTTGATTTATAAAATTTAATAATTTTAATAATAAATGTGGACGAATTACGTAAAATATGCAAAATTTCGCATATTTTCAACATTTGGAGCATATTTGAGTGAATTAAATAAATATTTGAGTAAATAATGCATATTTGGGCTACATTTGGTGTTTTTTGAAGAAATTTATTAGAGAAAATAAAAAATTATTATTAAATTTATTTAATTACAAGCAATTTAATTTTTTATTTAAAAAATTATATTTGTTTATTTATTTAAAAAAATATAAAAATTAAATTGCTTAAAATTAAATAAAATAATTGCTTAAATTAGCAATTTTAATAATAATTTTTTATTTTCTCTATTAAAATTCTTCAAAAACACACCAAAAGTGGATCAAATATGCACAAATAAGCATTATTTGCTCAAATATGCACCAAATGTTGAAAATATGCAAAATATGCATTTTGACAGGCAGTTTTTCGGATTTATTTTTACCTAATTTGTCCAAATTTTAAAACGAATTTATTAGCATATCAATATTAAAAAACATGCAAAAGCATAAAATCCGAGCTCTATTCATCACTAGGGTACTGATTTTTAGGCATTTGCATGATTTTCTTGCTTAGAAGCTTGTGAAAATTTTTAAAAGAAATACGTGTTTTACGCCATTCTTAGTCATTTTATCTAGTTTTTGTTTTGCCTATAAATGTATATTTTGTGTTTAAATGCATATTTTGCGGTTTAAAATGCTTATTTGCTTATATTTTGCACATTTTCGAATTAAATAATACATTTTTAGGTTTTTGCAAGGGTTTGAAATGAATTAAGTTTTTTTAAAGTATTTTGGAGCCTTTAATTAACTTGTTCATACGTCTGACACCTTCAAACCATTACAAAGGGTTCCCACTGAATTTTCCAAATCAAAAATGTCTTGAATTTTTCAGGTTTTCCCTGAAAACCAAGAAAAAATTTTGCTGGCATTTCGATATATCGGAAGATAAAAATGTAAAAAAGTTTTAATTTTAAAAATTAAAATTTTTTTATTTTTAACCCTTTCTTTCCCAAATTAATAATTTAAAAAAACACTTTCGTGTTGGTTAATTCTATGAAAGAGTGCTATTGAACGAAAAAAAAAACTCAAAATTTGATGATGATGATGCCATATGGAATCCCTGGGAAGAAAAGGGTTTTAATTAATAGAAATTAAAAATTTAAAAACAAATTTATCTTAAAATTTAAAAAAAAATTATTAATTAAATTGTTTTCCCTGACTGAAATGTTAATTTCCCTGGCTTGGCACTAAAAAACGAGAAATTTCCTGACTTTTCTCTGACAAAATTAGAGAAATCTTAAATTTTTAGGACCGGTAGAGTTGATTAATATTTTCAAATTGAAATGAGCCTGATCTTCAAAAAGTTTCATTTAAAAAAGAGTACTTCTTATTACTATTCTTCTAATATTGTTATTGCTTATTATTACTTCTAAA
The DNA here is from genome assembly GCA_949152465.1 of Cantharis flavilabris. Classification (NCBI taxonomy): domain Eukaryota; kingdom Metazoa; phylum Arthropoda; class Insecta; order Coleoptera; family Cantharidae; genus Cantharis; species Cantharis flavilabris. Next base: position 9,756,843 of record OX424436.1, on the reverse strand, counting down.
TATCTATTAAATTTTACTTTAATGCTAAAGAAATTTTGGGCGCAATTTTCAAATTTATACATTATTTTATTTTTAAGGATGTACTCTCGCTATAGCCACAGTTCAATACCAACTAAACTTCTAAAAAAAGTATTGACTTAATTCATTATTTGCACCAATTGCAATCTATAATTTTTTTTATAAGTGCTTATTTTGAAGTTTTCAAAGCATATTCGCCTGCATATTTTCAAGTTTTTCAGTGCTTATAAATCCGGACCCTATTCATCACGATTTTAGGACAATTGTTCGCCGCAAATTGTTCGCCGGACAATTATTCGCCGGACAATTGTTCGCGCAGGACTTTTATTCGCCGGACAATTGTTCGTCGGACAATTGTTCGCCTATGACTTTTGTTCGCCGGACAATTGTTCGCTATTTGTTCGTCGGACAATTGTTCGCCGGGAAATTGTTCGCTATTTGTTCGCCGGGCAATTGTTCGCTATTTGTTCGTCTATATATAAAGTCTCATAAAATATCATTCATAATCTCATTCATAAAAGTAGAAATGAAGCTCTGGTTGAGCAATACATTGTCGGTCAGCAGCTCCCGTTGAGAAAAAAGAAATACCGTGATGTCGCCGAAAGCGTGGCTTAGCTCACAACTATAATTTTTGATGTGGTATTATTTTTTGTTATTATTATTATTATTATTTTGTTATTTTTGTTAAATTTATTATTATTATTATTTTATGCTATTATAATTATTTTTTAAATAAATATTTAATCTTTAGCAAAGTTTTAAATTGTGTCTATTGTAGTATGTTTTTCAAACAGTTTTTGGTATATGGTACATTTCATAAGGTAAATTATCTATAAACGAAAAATCAGGCGAATAATTTTCCGGCGAATAATTGTCCTATGCGAACAATTAAGCGAATAATTATCCGGCGAACAATTGTCCTATGCGAACAATTATCCGGTGAATAATTGACCTATTCGAACAATTGTCCGGCGAATAATCGTCCGGCGAACAATCGTCCGGCGAACAATTGTCCGGATACCATTCATCACTCATCAGCTACCCTTCTGGTTTAGCGGATAATATTGACATTCTAAGTGGGAAAATTCTAGGTTTTACTTTAGATAATTCTGTTTTAATACAACAAATAATATAAAATATCGTCAGCCAGGAATTATATTGTTCTATGTCCTATAAAATTCCTGGCTGACGATATGTCAAAAAAAAAGCTATTAAACAAACCGAGTGTATGTACAAAATCCCATTCAGTTTTTTGAACACAATTACTGAAGTACTAAGAAGAACTTCGAATTCCCAGATACTTCAGTTTCAAATACAGAAATTTTGTCTGAAAATTCTATTATTGACTTTTGAAATAACTTGCTAAGTCTAAAACTAGACGTTCATCCCAAAGGATAGATAGATTGTGGATCACCATTGCAGAGTCGATGTTGATTGCAATTTTATTTCGGTTTTTTCTTTAGAGCTTATGTAGGCTTGGATTTGGGCAATCATATCATTCCAGATTTCCATCTCATGTTCTTTCGTCCGATTGAATGCTATCAGCGTTAGATCATCCGCAAGGTCCACCAGGACGATTTACTACGTATTACTTATTTAGCTTTTAGGCAGGCCTTTACCTCCAATTATATAATAAATTTACTGGTGGGTGAAAGTTTCTTTCGGTATCCTAGGCCCGAAACTGTGAATTTTTTCCACCCATTTATCAGAAGCCTTACCTGGCAACGTGTCTTGTTCATCCTTCGTTAAAATGCTTTGCTTGTTGCTTTGATTTTGTTCTTAATTCTTAATTAGATTCTTACTCAGTCTCCGGAACCCTTTTTTTAGACAGTTAACTTTTATTCCTAGCACTGAAGCGGAAAATTTATGGATTCTTTGTCTTGGGTGTATTTGCAACTTAGAGCAATACTCAAGCTCATGTGCTCTAAATGGTAGTATGCCCTTATTAATAACCTCACAATTTAGGTAATTACAAATATCTGCTTAATACAATCTGATGGTTTTACTTCCCTAAGGATATAAATTTGGTAAAATATAAAATGTAAAAATAGCTTAATGGGTTCTTATTATTCGGCATTGCCATTAATATGTCGATCATTGATTGTTCAGTCTACACAATAAAAGAGCTTTAACAATTTTTGAGTTTTTACATACTATTTTACAATATCAAAGAAAGTCTGGAAACTTGTGTAAAAAATGAAACAGATGTACTTAAAGCAATGTTATGTTTCACTACGTTTCAAGCCTCTTCCGGAAAAAATTAAATTGTTATGCCTAAAGACACTCTAAATGTTTATTCTACCACATGCGCCAAAATTAAGTCGATAAAAGTAATACTTTTTGACTTACGAGGTCACATCCGGACAAACAAATATATTCCATGACGGTCTAACTCATAACCCCTCTTTGCAGTCGGGGGTTTTATAAAAAGAAAATGAAAGGTCAAACAAGAAAGGATATAACATAGCTGTTACTTTTTCTTTTAATAAAAAATTTTTAAATGACAAGAAAATTTTGGAAAACTTCCAAAAAGGAAAATGTTTATTTCCTAACTTTGTGTTTAGCGTTTTAATGGAACGCAACAAAAATTATAGATCGATATTTTTAGGCAATTTTTCTATAAAAACTCTCATACGAAAATTGCGAGAGGCTGTTTTCCCATATCATGGAAATGTATATTGGTCGCATTTTAATCTAAATGTAAGTAATTGAATAACATGCAGGAAATTTTATTTACTAAGTTGGAAAGTGTTTGTGGAAATTGTATTGTTTACATTTCAAAGAAAGTGGGAAGTTCGTGTCCCTGACATAATCCCTATATTTGCTTGGTTGAATTTAGGAAGACTAACATTTTTTTAGGTGGACTTGAAATCGGAAAACTAGAAAATGTTTGTGTAGTTAAAAGCGATCTGAAAAACCCCATTGACCTTCTTTGAAGAAGACAAAACAAAATCTTATTTCAACAATTCTTTTGTTGGAAGTAATTTTTAATGGAAAATACTTACTACATTACCGCAATGCATTCGATTGAATCCGAATATATGGGAAGCATCCTTTTGGGCAGCAATAATTGCAGTTGATAACGTACAGTTGTTAAATAAGTGAAACAAAAATCACGAAAGGGTTCATTTTAACAAAAGTAAATCAACATTGAGATTGGATTACCTACTTTATATGCAACTGTATTGTGGAACGAGAAGATTGTAAGTTTATACTAAATTTTCTGGTAGAAAACTTTCAAAATTCTGTCAACACGTATTATAACAAAACCAAATCTACAAGTTAAAGAACCCTATCGCAGATATTTTAAACAAAATGTTGGATCTTAATGTTTAACAAGCGGATATCTCATTTCTCAGTTTCGTTTAGGAGAAGAAAATGGGATGAACTACTTTACAATTATGTTTAAACAGCGAAGCTATTTTATGTTTTTGTAGTTTTAGTTTCGTTATTTCGTTATGTACTGAAGGTATTTTATAATTTGGTAGTTTCTCGGTCGGAAAGTTTGTAACTGGGATTTTGCCTTAACCAACTTTTAAATCTAGCTTCTTCCATATGTATGTACTACAGCTGCATACCTAATCCATATAAATTGTTTTTGGTTAAAGTTGCGACAATTTCATTAAAGCTGATAACGATTGAATCTGATGACCTAGAAGAGGTTACTGGTATTCAACTATGAAGTTCCACCCGCATGTCTAGACTGCTTAGCATTTATTAGATGCCAAAAAAACTGTAGCCAATAAAATAAATAATTTTTTGAATTGTGCTTTTATAATTTGGTTTAAATGTTTAGGACTGATAGACTAGGCAGCAGGGTAATGAACAGTCAAATAGTTTAGAAAAAACTATATGATTAGCAAAATTAAAAATTGATCCACTTCCCAGAAGTCGGCATTGTTCACCGCTGTGCAGAAAAGATACAAAAATCAAACTTGGGGTCATATCTCGTTTTCGAAATAGAAGCGCAGTACAGAAAACTAAAGGTGATAAAACTTTCTACAAATGTCTTTTATGTAGAACCAATACTTTCGGTGCAATAGCCGGGCAAATCTTCAGAATAATTCATAGCAAAATAGAATAGTAAGATAATATTATGGATTCAATAATTCGACTATGCACTCTTAAACAACTTAACTTCAATCAGTGACGGCGCCAGGGGTGGGCCAGAGTGGGCACTTGCCCACCCAAGTGCCTATCTAAATTTTTTAGGTGCTTATTTCATTAATGTATTTTTTTGAGTTTATTTATAAATTTTGTGTGCTCCTGTTTACCTCAAATATATTGGGCCCAATTTGTGCCCACTCATTTAAAAAATGCTGCCTCCGTCTCTGGGATTAACATGTACGTTTCACTCCTGTTGCGACTGTCATTTCGGAGACTGGTCTGAGAGACATAAAACAGTAAGATAAAGGGCATGAAACACCCTCTAGTATGCCACGCTCAAAATCAAGCAAAGGATTGATGGTACTAATCTCAATCTCCGGGTAAAAAGTGGCAATGCCCTGGCTAGCTACTAAATAAAAAAAAAGTGGTTGATGAGTTCCAAAAATCGTTAACAATAATAATTGGGAGGGTTGAATGTTTTGCCCTAGGCGCCACGTGGTTAAAAATCAACCTCCAAAGCGTGCTACTACCTGAACCACGAACGGTAGCGTAATTAAACTCAACAAAAAGTAAAAGTGAAAGTGGTACAAGAATATACACTTGAATTGGATAACGTGATTTTATTGAATAATAAAAATAGCGCCAAATTTCAATTTGATCTAACCAAAAAAAAAATAATGGTAACAAAAAGACGCGAATAGCTTTTCTTGCGAAAAGCGTAATCAACCCGATATAGCTATATGTGGTTTCACAGAAACCAGTGAGAAAAAAAACAGTAGAGGGTTCCCAAAATTACCTCGAAGATGTTGTTGAGGGTCAATTTTCCTTATAGTAATTTTCGTATTTTCAAGAAGTTGTAAAGATGACTAAAATAAAAATTACAAACATAGTTTGTATTTCGAAATTATAAATTGGTACTTACAAAAGAAATCTGAATACTAAATCCTCCAAAGGAGATAAGATCTTCGAATCCATAACAATCTTCAATGCTAAGTGCAACGAGTAAATCCCAATAAATCGGAGGGCTAATAAAAAACATAAACCCACTTTCGTAGCACTTGCCAATTCAAAAATCTCTTTCAAAAAACCAAAATTAAAAATTTGTCAACTTGAAAATTTTAACACGAAAAATGTGTTTGATAATCATATCAGGAAAACAGGACCTCCAACATAATTTTTATACCATTAAAAATCCACCAACAATAAGCAGAACAAGGAAATCTTGTTTTGTATTTAAAGAAAGCAAAATCCTGGTAAACCAACAACAAAGCAATGGACTCGGGAGCTGCGATAACGCACCCCCCCGCCGCATCACATTTGCCCCATTAATTGATCCACCAATTCTGAACCATTACAAGTAATTGTGTTAAGTTGTATTCCATAATGAAGTTGCTAGATCAACAAATTAAAAGTCCACTGGAGGGCATTCCATGCCCCTCAGACCCCCCGGTTTGAAAAACAAGATCTTTTTAAAAATATAGATCTTTCACTCTTTCAGAATGAAGTACATTTTCAGGTCGCGGCAGTACATACCAGCAGGTCTGTGGATTATAAAATACCTTCCAGTATGCCACTATTGGTAAGAAGCGATTGAGAAACTTTGTGTTTTCAAACCGGGGGGTCTGGGGGGCATGGAATGCCCTCCAGTATATCATTAATTGTATAACAGCCCTGTCAGAATCATGTTAACGTTAACGTAATGTTAACAAATGCTCCAATCAAAAGCCATATTTCTGCTGATCTACCAATTTAAAGTTCCCGTTCGTTAACATTACGTTAACATTAACATGATCCTGACTGGGCAGTTAAGTTGTATTCCATAATCAAGTTACTGCGCCAGACTCTCGGATATAAAGGTATTTGGCTCTGAAAGAGTAAAATATTTTTCTTGATAAAATTAATCCCATAATATATGAGCAAACTTTCCGTTTCTGAAACCTGGGGGTTCAGGGTACGTTAGTAATTGGATTAAATCGTATTCCATTATCGAGTTATTAAGTTATTAATAAATAACTGATGTACTGGATGGCATTCCATGCCCCCCGAGCCCCCGGTTTCGGTAACAAACAGTTTCTGGCTATATTTTTTTATGAATTTGATTAAATCAAGAACTCTCACTCTTTCAGAACCAAATAGTGCAAGGAATGTGAAACATCCTTTAGAAAGATGTTTATATGAAAATATGTTTCAATGAAATTAAACCCTCAGATTCTCCGGTGGAAATGTAATTGGTTCTGAAAGAGTAAAGTTCCTTGTTTAATGAAATGAATCAAAAATTATACGCACATACTGTTTGATTTTCAAACCGGGGGGTCTGGGGGGCATGGAATGCCCTCCAGTGCACTCAATAGTTCTTGACCCAGTAACTTGATTATAGAATACAACTGAGCAGCAGCGTGGCGTAAAGCGCACAGGTGCAGTGACGGCGTCAGGGGTAGCCAGGGTGGGCAGGGTGTTCATTGGAGTTCTCACCCAAGTGCCCACCCAAATTTTTTAGGTGCTTGTTTCAATAATGTATTTTTTTAAGTTTATTTATAAATTTTGTGTGCTTCTGCCCACCCCAAATATATATAAAATGCTGGCACCTGTCGCTGACTTCAATTACCAAATTCATAAAACAATTTCGAAAATAAGCAATAATTTGCTTAAAAATACAACTTTTTTACATCTTTATTGTAAAAAGAAAACATTCTATATTATGGGAGAGTAACGTGGGACAGGAAATTCCTTTTGGAGTTTATTGCATTGGTCTTCTAAATACTATTTTGTCATTACACTTCACAGAGCTATCGATTGAGAGCTGTCAAGGGTATTGAATTTGATTGAATTGCATGTTTTCGTTCTTAAAAACCTTGTGATTTGAAAATAATTTAACCTTCTTTTTTTAGGGAAAATTTTCAGCATTTCAACCTCACCCTATTTTATAGCTTATCATGGCAATCATAAACTCGGAGAAAACGACGACGGTTGTACGTGCACCCGAAGCACGTCTTTTATTATATACTACATATATATCAATTATTACAATATTAAAGAAGATGTAAAACGAAATAGTAGTTCAAAAGTGAAAAAAGTTTTATATTATTAAAAGCATAAGAAAAGAATAATTTCATTTTTAGATAGTTGAAAAAGGTCAAAAAGAATTAGTAAGGAAATTTATTAATTCAGAATAATTAAGATAAAAGAAGACAAATATTACAAAGGAATTGAAAGAAATAGAAGCAATAAATTTAGAATTAAATAAAAATTTATGTCGAACAAAGCGGGGTAATAAGTTGGCTTGTATGAGCGGGAGCTCGTTTGAACGACATACAAAGCTAAAAATATTTCCATCGGCATAAAAATTATAGAAATAAAGAAAGGAAAAATCGAATGGAAAATGAAGTTATGAAAATGTAGTTAGTAAAACGAAAAAGTAATGCAGCATATTGTCCACTTCTTCTCTCACAGATTTTAATCACAATTGATCAAAGTGACATTTAATTCCTTTATCAAACTGATAGTTTGATAGAATATTATATTGAGATGTCGATATTGAATTTAACAATTTATGATAGATGTTTATTTAAATATGAGAATCAGGTTTCATGGTCTGCATAAATGATAAATTTTTTTTTTAAATATTAAGTTTAATGTTGGCGACAACAACAATTTCAATTTTTCTACACTAAAGATGACGATTGCCAGGATTCTCAATTTTTAATGATGAAATTGGACGCCATAATCTAACAAAGGCTTATTCAATTTTCAGGTGACCTACTGCTTCTAGTTATTAAGGAAAAATTCATTATTTTAATAAATAATATTGGGCACATTGAGGTCACCAATAGTTGGAAATACTTTGGAACAATTCAGAACGAAAATGTATTTATTGAATAAGTACATCATTTAAAATGTAACATAAAATTTTTCCATGAATTTTTTCCCGATACATAAAGATTATATTATATTTTAAAAGTAAATTTAATTCAAAGTTTTTAAAAGAAGTATGAATATTTAATCATTTTCAGAGAAAAGTTATATTAAGGAGTAAGGACTACAGACTGAGATCTGATAAAAAATTACAGAACAAAGGCTGCTTGCACTTTCTTTTAAGTTCATTCTGATTATTAATTTATTTATTAAACCTTGAAATTTTATTAAAATCGTTAATGGGTTTCTTCATGCACGTAAATATGCTAATACATGTGGTTTATGTGAACCGTGCCAACTCCTGTTGTACATTGGAAAATAAATACACTGCAGATATCCAAATCGATGACGGCCCTCCTGTGGAGCTTTCACTCGTACACTCAGAAACAACAAGAGACAGAAACCACTAAACGAACTAATGCAGTTTTTTTTTTATTTACAAAATGAGCTTTAAAAGGCTTCAAGGTGAACCTACCAACAAAGCTTCCCTAATCTGCACTATGTTTGTATTAATTGGTTGGATCATCATATTACAGACTAACAAATTATGAAGCGTTGTACAAACAAAAAATTTAATTAACCAAAGACGTAAAAATAAACACTGGAAACTATAGAAAAATTCAATCGATCGACTTTTATTGAATTACAAACCAGGAATTGGTCTAGTAAATCGTAAAGTGGCCTAAATCAAAAAATCCAGTTTGCTCGCATTTGGTTTCGGTCTTGGGACCTATTCCAACAAAGTTTATCTATAAAATTGGCCGTTGTAAATATTTGTCTAAAAAAAGCAGCCAAAAAGCATTGTTTGCAAAATAACAAAGCAAAATAATTTTATAGTCCTCGAACCGTGCGATGCATTTCGAGTGGGCGTCGTTGTTTTATAAGTTGGGTCTTTGACACCTTTATGGTGTTTAAGATTAAAATAAATTTATTGATCCAACTAACACTTGCAAATGCACAAACTTTCCACAGTTACAATAATTTAAAGCAGTAATTCTATTAATATACGTCAAATTTAGTAAAATAAATGAAAATTACCTTTCTAATGGAACCCCCGATGCTGAGTGTGGTGAGCTCAGCTCGACCCACTCAAGTTTGGTAGCATTTCACCACCCATATCTTGCTTTTCTTTTAACACCATTCCAACTGTAATTCTGAAAGCATTAAAATTTAATTTTAAATTAAATGAAATAAAACAACTTAATATAAAATGTAACAAAGAACTAACAACTTCGAACTTGAACGACGCAATAACATAAATATTATTTTCTTATTAATAAATATCTTACGAAATGCAAATTAGCAACATTTTCTAACGCTTAAAAGTTTACATAAATTAAATTTTAAATAAAAGAGAAGATAAAATCTTTTACTTTTAAAATAAACTCGAGTAAATTTTATTTAACATTGCACAGCAGGCAATATTTTATAAGTAAATCCATTCGTTGACAATTTGGAAAGCTTTTTCATTTTCTGAATTATTGATAAAATCTTGTGAAATCAGTTTTGTTTTTCTGGAGAGGTCAACACTACCATCAAATAAAAACATTCCGATCAGCTGATGCAATTTACATAAACTTTACATTTTTGCCAAATCTCCCAGGTATTTCTGAAAAATATGAATTTTATTACAGAGCAATGCGCAGTTTAGATTTTACTTCAATTTTTATAATAATTGTTGTAATGGAATTTAACGCTTCTACAAATTCCTTTTAACTTTCGAAAAATTGGGTATTCGCTTTTTATGCGAAAAACGATTTTCCGATAAAAACTTAATTGTGTTTGCCAGAGCAATTCTCACAAATATTCCAAATTTGTTATCTTTATAAATATAACAATTTAAAAAATACAAATTACAGACCAGAGGAAATTTGTGTTAGGCTAAGCAAATAATAATTATTAAAAAAATGTTTTCTTTGTTCATATTTTACGATTATTAAAAAAGTTCATCTTCAAAAATGTATTTTGTGCCCCATCTGCATTATTATATCCCAGACTCCTCAGTAGAATAAAATACACATTTTGAGAAAAACGAATTAAAAGTTAATTTGATTTATTTTTTTAAATATGTCTGATATAATTTTAATTTTAATACAACAATCATAATAATTAATAGGATCAGATTTAACAAATCGGTAGCTTAATTTTCCATATTAATTTAATCTAATTATTATACTCGGATGTATAGACAAACTATGTTAAATTGATTTTCGTAATTAATTTTGGCAATAATAATTAATAAAGTTGATAAAATTTCGGTTAGCCTGTTCAATTTGACTAGATTTCAAATAATTACAATTTGGGATAATGTAATAAGTTTATTATACATTTTTTATTAATTGCGGACTAAAATTATAATTTATTTCGACTGCAGGAACGAGGAAAATGCAAGCCGGCAGGATTTTAAGATGATATTCGCTCTATCATGCACTAAATATTTTGTATTTGTATTCGATTTTGTGCTAATTTACACGCCAATAATTAACAACTAATTTGCTTTATGTACAAATGTTTTATCGCATAATCTAAATTTTCCTGTTGGAAATGTAATTACGGTAAATATTAGCAGGGTTGAGCTTCGGGTACATTAATATTTATTATAAAAAAAATTAAAGAAAAGTTTTCTTTCGAACTGGCAAAATAAAATTGTCCGTGAGAAAAACAAGATCCTCTTTAAGCAATTTTGCGGAATTTAACAGAAAAGTTTGAATTCAAGCGGGCCAATTTGACATGGCATTCTTTATTAGTGCAATCTGGATTATTGCAGTTTCTAGGATGTACTGACTTGAGAAATTTTACACAAGTTTACTGCATCATCTATTTGTACTATACAGTGTCTGCAAAATTTGTTAAGAACTTCTTTAAGTACAGCAGAATCACTTTAGGGGTTAAAATAGTATCTTCGCACAGCCATGGTTAATATTGTTGAATTGAGTTGATTACATTGTGTCGGGACAGTTGGCCTTGAGACAGTTGACCTACGACTATTGGCCTGCGATAGTTGTCCCCGGCGACAATTGATCTCCGCGACTGTTAGCCTTACGGAAATTGGCGTCTATGACAATTGATCTTTGCGACTATTGATTTCATCGTCAAAGTCTTGGAAGGCATGTTTTAGTGAATAGAGTTTTGAAATGCTCTCTACCCTTACTGCAGCTTTTAATTCTATATTTTCACTTTCTATATGTTCTCATTGGTAAAAACTCAATAAATGAGAATACATAAAAAGTGAAAATATAGAATTAATTGGTAGAGGGCATTCTACAAAAATCTTCCCTAAAACTTACTTTTTAGCTTGTGAATGTCAAATAGCCTGAAGGTCAAAAGATCAATTGTCATGCAGGCCAATTGCCGTAAGACCAATAGTCGCGGAGATCAATTGTCGCCAGGGCCAATAGTCATAGGGTCAACTGTCCTGTAGTCGTCATTGCACCAACATAATTTAAGTATAATTAAAAGTAAAATAAAATAAAATAAATGCAATTAAATCAGTTTGATGTAAGAAACGTTTAGTTTAATTATCAATTTCTGCATTTCATTTAATTTAAATGTCTATTAAATCTTTAAGCAACGTTAATACATCGGCCCTTAATAGATTAATTTAGTTAAAGAATTAAAATTATATTGGTTACATGACATTTGGCTCTGAGACTTCAATGAATATTTAGTTTAATTTTCAAAAAACTTGACTTAATTGATTTTCAACAAATTTAAAGATTATCTAATTTTTTAGTTGTAGAGAAATGAAAGCTTTTGAAGATTTCAACTGTCTAGAAATTCAACAGTAACTGATATTCTAGATTTCCATTAAGTGTATGAACTAGACTCTATTCTAAAGTAGCTTATAAAGCTTATTGGTAAATTGTTCATATTCGTATAACATAAAGTGGAATAATATTACAAACAATTCACTTTAATGAAACAAACTGGGTATAGTACCTGTATTATACTGATTTATAAATTAATGAATATCGCAAGTAGTTATCTCGGCATAATCATAGTTTTGTGGCTAATTAGTTATTTAATAACTTCCACAATATTAACTTTCATGTTATGCGCGGTGTATGCATTTAATTTTAAAACCCTAAATTCAAATTGCTTTTATTATTTTATCTTTTCAGTTATTTAAAGTTCAAAACAAATAAATGCTAAAAGTAATTAGAATTTGATATTTGAGCTCACAGAATAACCTAGGATTGCTTCAGAAGCGCAAAGCTTAACCGATCCGTACCAACCGTCTACGTTCATTAAAATAGGTAGCGCTTACAATTTAGCGTACCCACAGGTATAATCTACTTCCATGCTATCACGACCGTCTCACAAGCTACCAATAATACAACATAATAATATTATAGTATATTTAAAAAAATTATAATAAATTATTACAGTAATTAATTTACTATGTTCACCGGATGCTCGTTTGCTTATATTATGTATATTAATTATCGCAAAAAAATATTATATATTAGACATTGTAGCTATACAACTATGCTGACAGGCTAGTAATAGCATATAAGGCAAGAATAATGTAACTTGTCTAACACTTTGAGACACTGAAAAATGCTCGCTAAATGAGAATTGATGCCTTGAGGATTCGCTAACTTGTAACTTGCATTAGAATACATAAAGCTGCTACATTTTCGTAAAGCTGATTTTTAAGCGGAAGTATATTTGTATGAAATCTCATTTCGACTACACAGATGAGTTTTTCAATTCGTTTTTTTTTGGGTGAAACTAATTTTAGTCCTGGATTTTAATAAATCTTCAAAGGAAAAATGCTAAAAATATACACAGGAGGTGGGGAAGGAAGTTGCATGAAAACTATAAAGCAATAAAAAAAACTAAGAACTTTGTACAATGATAAATTGGAACTTCTACTGCAAACTCAAAATGATCTTATAAATAATAATGTAATAGTTTGTCAAATTCACAGCTACACTGCCACGATAAACTTCATAAAAACTCTAATTCAAATTTGTCATGTCTACCTCGTTAATTCTGTTTTACAAGTAATATAACCAATTTTCCACACTACCTGAGTTCGTCCTGGACATCTGTTTCAATTAGTTCCCTAGGCTGTAAGGTTTTAGTTAAATAAAAATTCTAGTATTGCCCAGAAATTGATTTTGTGTCTCAGTTTTACGATAATTAATGTTAAGTGAGACCGGGGATTAAATTTATACAAAAGCCCAAAATACTTTTTAAGACGATAAATACACAAAAAGTGAAACTTTCTAGATTAGAACATTGGATCAATTAGTGCTTGGGATTTCATCCTTAAACCACGATTTAATTATAGACAACTCCGGAAAGTGGTTTTTTTAACTCGGATGATATGGAAAACTAATAAAATTTTATCTTTGCAATATTTTTAATTTTTCCTTAATTTCATATCTACCCATTTTATTTATTTTTTTGTTTTTTTGTCATCGAAATTGGAAACTATTCATGCAGCAATACGCCTTTCGGAAATGCTTACGAGCACGTATTAAACTTGTTTTTGTTTATTTTAGTTTATTTTTGTACGTTATATATTTTTCTGCTAGAATAGAGATTCAATTTTCCGAAGGAATAATTTTACAAGTATATTCGGTAGTAGATGTTGTGACTGTATTAGTTAATGCAATGAATTTTAAGTTGTAATTAAAAATTATACAGGACGATTTAGAATAATATTAAAATATTTATAATATAATTCGGGAATTTTCAAAACAAAGCTTTAGCATTACTAGAAAATAATATACAGTAAAAAGAATGAACTAAACGTAAAGAACTGTATTATTTGAAATTCTCTTTAGTTGCTAAGTCTAGCAGTTTTCTCAACGGCGTAGCAACGAGTGCTTTAAACAAAAAATATTATGAGACAATATAAATTAAAAATGATAGTTACAGTAATTTTCAAAGCCTGATTTTTCTGATCTATTGCGAAATACAAACAGTAGTTTGATTTTTGAGAATTTAATCTGTAAATAAAGTTTGTTCCATTTTATTCCTTATACCGCAGCAGTTAAGCAAGATTACTAGAAGTTAGTGGCTAATTTAAGATGCCCCCCCACCCGCTAATAATTTTAACATTTGAATTTGAACGTTAAAGTTCGAGTAAATAAATAAATCGCACATTAATGCAGTAAATAAAGTTTTCTCTCTTTTACTTTGGGTTTGCAACAAAAACAACAAAAAAATGTTAAGTGAGCTTTTTCCAATCAAATCAATGAATTCGTTCTAGATTAACGTTTTTGTTACGTAATCGACACTAACTTTCTTATCTAATTTATTACAATTTTATTTCTTTATAAATTTCTATTATCATCTTTATCTTTTAATAATAATTAAGGAATAAACCCTAATTTTATATCTGCTAAGTATACAACGAACACTACAAATGTAAATCGCTTGGCTGGCCGATAAACTCACAGATTAGCTATGAATTATTCCACCTGCAATTTAATGCCTATATCTATAAATTATTCCGTTCTTATTTCGTTTTTGGAGCGCATTTTCTAGTGAAGCAGCAATAAGATTTAAAAAAGTAACTATAAAATGTTGAATTATTCTCCAGATTTTGGAATCCATATTTTTATTTATATTCATTTTCAGTAATACAAAAAAAAATTAATATTAAATCTTTTAATTTTAAATTTTCAATCTGCAGCCATTCAATTTATTAATTAATTATCCAAAAAATTCAAATTTTGAATTTCACAATACATAATAATGAAAATCACTTATTGAAAATAAAATACTTTAGTTCGCCAAATATAAATAAACTCAAAAACAAAATTACAATTCAACCTCCGAGACAAAATCGGTTTCCCAAAAATCCCTTTTCCCTACCTAGCTGTTGCCAACTCAACTAGTTGGCGGGAAAAGCAAAAATTTCAAAAATTATAAATTAAATAAATTACAATAAAATGATTAAATTTACAAAATTAAAATTAAAATATATCAAAATCTCGATTGAAGATTTTAGAACCCAACAATATAAATAACCACAATAAAATAATCAGATTTTTTGCAATTGAGGGTAAAATTATTTACCAATTATTATTTTCGAGTGGACATTTGATACTTAATATACTCGTACCATTAATATAAAGTGAGTGTATTAATTTCCACGGATTTGTCTAGCAACGAATTACAGCTAGTTTGTCATTTATCTCTCAAAAGCACAATAAAGCATTTACAAACTCGGAACTCTGATATGATTAATCATATAACAAAGGAAGAACCTTTAAAAAACACGCTATATAGAGTCATATACATATATATTATATCATTATAATATATTATAGTAGCTGAAGATATTATATCAAAAAAATGAATAAATATTCAAATGAAAGTTACTATACTGTTATATAGGATTTATAATACTAAATCCAAAGTTTCAACTTTTTTTCCTTTTTTATAACAATTAAGTTTACCAAACTAAAAAAGTAAATTTAAAACAAATTTGAAACGTAATTAAATTTTAGGATGAGAAATTGTATAACATTTTTAAAAGTTCTCCTGGAACCTAATAAATTTTTAAGTATAGACGAAGCCACTTCGTGAGTAAAAATTTCATTTTTTATGAGATAATTTAAATGTGTTTAGTTACTTTTATTACTGCTTTGTTTGACTAATACGAATATAATTTTCTTTTCCCTAAAATCCCACTTATTAATATTAAATGTAGGTATGCATTTACATAATAACAATGTCAAATTTTGCTTTTATATTCTGATAATATGGCGAACAAAATGCTGGCTTTTGGTTAGTTAAAGCTTTTAGTTGAACAAAAAGTTGCCAACAGATTATATAGTTTGACTTATATTAACAATCTGGTAAACCTAAAAAGTTGTAGTGTCACTTGGAATTACAATGCAAAAAACGGATTCAGGAAAAGCTCATTCGAAAAAGATTGTCCTGATAAGCCGGACGTCGTGGTTTATTTTTACAAAAAGTGTTTGCTAAAGCTTTAACTCATATCTTCATACAAAAATCAAACTAATCTTAATTGTAAACAATTTTACTCGTGAAGTTTTTTCGCAGTGTAATAAACGATGTTTTTCTGCTTAAATCGGTCGTTTTTGCATTCTTAATGTTCTACATGGTGCAAACAACAATAAACGAAATTTATAAGCTAATATTTTGAGAAAAATCTGAAGTTGAAATCAAGAATTTAAATGGCGCTTTAATGTTAAAATATGCATTTATATGCGCACAGGAGGAACCGAGTTGTATTTTAAATGTACTGAAACGAAAAAGCAAATGGAAGTTTCTTTATCGAAAAAGAAAAATGTACAACTGTCTAATACGCTAAATGTAAAACAAGGAAAAACACGAATAACGTTTCTTTCTTTACAATTTCATTATAATTATTCCGTAGATTTGAACAAACCCATTACATCTTGTTTCGTTGTTTTATCAACTTTACAAACATCGGCATTTTTTAATAATATTTTCCGAATGCTGATATATGTGCTTTCAAGTAAAAAAGTTTTTTTTGTTAATCTGCCCGATTTTAATTTGCCATATGATATTAACTCGAAACTCATGTTTTGCAACTTATTGCATAAAATACTATTTTTTACATAATATTCAAATTTTGTTTCACTTTTTTTATTTAGTACATAGTCAAGTTTCAAGTTTTATAACTGTATTCACACTTGAAAAATATATCGGATCGCACAGGAAGCTCGAATGACTTCTGATGTTTGGGAAATTTAGATCAATAGATTGTAATAAGATTTTCTAGATTCTCCAATTTATGTTTTTATTTGAACCTTCCCAAAATAACAAACTAAACAACCACCTTTTCGAGACCATTTTATGGAAAATATATAAAAGACCAAAATTAAAATAAAGTGCTGAGTTGGAGGTAGCTAAAAATTAATTGAATGCATACAAAGATAAAAGCGAAACACCAGAATAAATATTTCAATATTTAAAATAATAGGTATAGATATCAAATTGCTATTACTGAGCTTATTTCAATTTTGCCTCCAGCATCACAATTTTATTTTTCATTGTTAAAAATAACTTCATTTTTATATACTCTATTTTCTCAACATAATGCAATAAGATACATTTTATGCTAAAACAAGTAGGTATTATTTTGAATATTCATGCTAAATTTACATCAACATCAATTTTTAAGCGTTTGGTTCAAAATTACCATATTTCCTTCTTTGTCTGGCAGTGTAGGTACTAAATTTCAGGTAAACTGAAAACATAATAAAATTTTATTATTAAAAGTTTTAATTTAATAACAAAACATTCGAATTTCGACGGTTAGAAATGCGGGAGAACCAATCTGACCGAAGGATTTTAGACCTACTACAAGTGGTGTAATTCAGAATTGTAGATTGTAGAATGAAACAAAAATATTTTTTGCTGACTACGTTTTTGTTAGGAAAACAAAAACCTTTCAATATCTTCTAGATGTTCGAGTGTTGTAAGGATTCGATACTGTAATCCATTGCATTGTCTGCGTACTCCACAAAGCTGGCCCTTTCTCGTTCATCAGCCCAAATTTTTTAATTAACTACCTTATATTATGCAAACGAAGTCTTACAGAATTAGTTGTGACCTAGTTACGATTTATTAAAGTTTATTAAATGTGAACGCTGATAATATTTGTTGTATAAATTGTAATTTTTGAAAACATGAAGTTTTCTATTTTTACGTAATTATTTGGATCACGCCACCTTTTAACTTCTCTCTAATTACGCGAACAAAAGTTGATATCTCTAATTTATAATTTTAGCAAGTTTTAATTTAGGTAAAAGTAATCAAAACTTATTATTAAAGTTTTGTCAGATTTAGTTGCAAACTCATGCTAGCTCCTCCAGCTGGATGAGACACTTATACGTAAATTTTTGAAAAATAAGAAACTGCAACTTGAATGTAGTAGAATACGGAATAAACGACTGAAATTGGAGATGATTTGGATAGAAGGTCGTGAATTTACGCGTGGCTTAGGTACAACGAACATAACGAATAAATTTTAAGTTCGAACCATCGAAACTGACATTCATGAGGTTGATTTGAATATTTACATAAAGTAAAAGATATATCGGCGAATTCTTTACGTTTCCTTGCAGAAAACAATTTCCATATCTAGCGAGGTAGGACATGTGTCAAGCAAGTTACATGTCGTGTAAAGCCGGCTTAATGTAACTTTTAAAATTAAACAATTTTATTTTTAAAACAGCATCGAGTTATTTATCTAATTGCTATTTTAGTTGCTTTGCCAATAAAACGGATAAGTGTGTACAATTAAGGAACCCGTGACAGGATAATATTTCTCAAACAGGCGAAGAGGTTAACCGCTTCAACTGAAACTGCTTGATGATCAAACACAAAATTGAGTCTAAGGTCATGTTTCAGTTTTATGATCAAAATTTAATACATTCAGTAATATTCGAAATAATTTATTATGTTATATACATGAAGATATTGATTATGCCATTATAGTTAAAGGTTAAAAAAATTCTAAATGGTGTTATTCTGTTGTTCGCATGTTATGGTTACAATTTTACTCTTTAGTATAATTGTTGTCTGAAATCGATCTCCACATGAATTTTTCTGAAAGGAAGAAGTAGTAAGTAGTAAAAATTTCCCGAAGCAAATAATTATTATGACTTTTGGAATTCTATAAAATAACTACAGTAGAGGTCGGGGGGGGGGGGGGGGGTGCTTTTACAAAACATCAACGATTCTTTGCAAATAAAGGAAATTGTAAATAGTACTCCATTTTTCAGCCTACTTTCGATTATTTAATAATTTCTCAACCGTAGAGTAATCTAAAATAGGTATTTACCCAGTTATCTGGAATTTTTGTTACAAATGAGATGTTCTTAGTAAACCACATTAAAAATTCATTACGATTTGGCGTTCTTAAAAAAACCATTTTATATTAAATTACACTGATCACGTTTCTGAAACCAGTAATTATTTTATAGCCTTGTTAAATTTATTACCACGCTATTACAGAATAATATTCATTTAATAACCATAAATAAATACACATAAATACACATAAATTCGTAACCCTTTTATGAGACAATAAAAATAATTTTGATTGATTCAAAATCAAGACTTTTACCCCCCTGATTAAATTGAACAACAAACCGTAAGAATTAAGTCGAAGCGCAACTCCTAAATAAATTTGGTAACAATTAAAATTTTGATATTGTTACATAATATATGAGAGAAAACTCAGACTTAAATAACCGGAAGGCTAACAATAAAAGCACGGTTGGTTAGTTTATTATTTAAACTTTGCATGTTTTCGAAATAATTGAGCCTCTTTCTAGTATTCTAGGAATTTCAATACCATCACTATAAATAGAAATATAGTACAACAGTCACTATTACTTTTGAATTTTTTATAATACCCGGAAAAATATAATCAAGTTTTTGATTCTCAAGATTTTGTAAGACAAGCGAAAAAGTATGAAAGTTTTATTGTTTACCCCAGTTTCACCCACATTACTTACTGGAAAATCTATTAAAGTTTACACCAACAATTTTTTTTATTTTAATACTTTAATGCTTTTAATGGGTTACTATAATGCATTAAAAGGTGCTAAAAGAGTAAATTGAAAAATTTATTTTCTTTACATTAGCCATTACGTAATTACTACGATCGAATTGAATCAACTTGAATTATTTTATATCAAATGGAAACTATATGTATGGTATGCTTTTTATACCAAAGCTAAATTTAAAGGAAATTACCTTTTTTTATTGTGTTCCTTAAGTGGAAAGAAAAGTTACATTTAAACACTTATTGGTTTCGCATAAAGTTGAAAACCCTTTTTTATTCAAGTAAGAACAAGTAAAATGGAAACAAAATGTGGATACAACCGCTTTGGGATTTTATACCCATTAAACGGGATATGCCGCATAACCCTTACAAAACGTGTTTATAAAGGGTTCCGAAGATTTTTGAACGATGACTTTATCCTTAGTTAAGTGACTTTTTTAAATAAATTTTTGTTTGTTTAATGCTGTTAAACAGATATTGCCCAGTTGGGGTTTCAAGCCACTTGCAATAATCATAAGTCATATAGAGAAAGCTTTGGATAATAGATAATTTTCCGAAAATGTACGATAAATTTATATCATATGAATATGATGTGATAATGTCGGATTGTTGTGGAAAACAAAGATTGCCCTGTATGCAGACGATACTGCAATCTATGCACATATATTCTACGCACAGATAGGAACACACAAATTTAAATACATGTAGATATACTTTAAGACATTTTCTAAGAAAATTAATTTTTCTTAGAAACATTTTTCTTTTCTTTCTTCTTTCTATTATTATTTCCACAATACACAATGCAATTTCCTTTAGTTCGACCGTTGCTGAAAAGTAATAAATTCACTATAAAAGTAATGGATGTCAAATTGTCATTTGACAACATGAAAGGACACTGGCTCGACAGCATTAATTATATTAGCACGGTGACGGAAGAAATTGACTTCTAACAAGGTGACAGGACAGTGGCGAGTCTTGATTATAAGAAATTGTCTCGAGATGCATTTAAACCAAGTTATGCACCAGCTTTGATTGCGTTGAATCGATAAGTTTGCACAAATGTCTGAACATATCAATGTACAAATACAAACTCAAATGTAAAATCCCTAGTTTGGATTTGCTTTTATTCTTTATTTGACTTATTTTCTTCCATTTGGGTTAATTGCATAGAATAAATATTTTATAAAATTATTAAAAAATACATTGTTTGTTAATGTAAACAACAATATTTCCCTTTTGGAATATTAAATTTTGTTGCTAATATCTACATTGCAGCAAACCTCAAAGCTGTATCTTTTGTGAAGCTCTCGAACATTTTAGATTTCAAGTGAAGGAAATTGAATTTCACTTGCGATTCTCGTGCATGTGTATATTTAACGTCGTCGTTATGTACTACCAAATTAGGTTAAATTAAGTTTTATTAGCTGCTTAGTGCTCTATGATATAAATTCCATTTAATTCGACAAAGCTCAGTAAAAAATAAACGACCAGGAAATAAAAAATTTTATTCGTTGCTTTCTATTCTTTACGGATTTCCAACCAAACCAACAAAATTCTTTTGAAAATCCGAAAATTTACTGTAGGTAAAATATCGGATTTTCAAATTTACTAATGTGTGAATTACGTTTCGTTAAATTGTATTCATGAATACGTTTGCTTCAGTATCAGTCTGAAGTTTTATAACAAAATGACAGATAACTTCCAAAAGTCTATTTCAAAATTTGTTTTGATTTCATTTCAACAATTTTTAGTTACAAATTTCTATATTGTATTTAAATTTAAATGGAACAAACTTTATTAGCGAATTAACTTTTCAAATTAAAATTTGCGGTATGTATCGATTTGATGTAGAGTGATCGATGGTTAGCCCAGTAATATTTAGAAAAATAATTTTATTAAAAAACAATGATGACTTTTTCATAAATTAATCAAATTTAAAAATGCTGAAAAATATTTTTTATAAAATTTATAATTCGGTATTACTCGGTTGTATATCATAAAGAAGAAAGTAAAATTTAAAGCTCCAATGTTGTGTGCTAAACGTAATTAACAATTACTTTTAACTGAAAGTGCCTCACATGTTTCATCACAAAATTTTAATTAAACATAAAATAAAATTAATTTTTTTGCACAAAGGATCAATATCTTAGGTGAATAAATGACCACGGCCAGGATATTTTCACTGGTTGGTTTGTTGTATTCCAAGTGGTAAACTTTCAAATGAGCAACTATGAGATCGATAACACATAACACGTATCATGTCGACTGCATTGAACCATAAAAATACATATACAGAAATGTATAAAGAATATTAAATTTATTTATAACAAAAATAAACACCATCTGTTTTTTTATTACTTTCTCTTTTGGCGATAAGTTTCACAAATAGGAAATTAAACAAACATTGGATGTGAGGAAATGAAGAAAATGGAATTCAATATTCTACAGATAATTTTATCATTTAAAAAAATTTACTCGGATGGTTTTTATTGTTTTGAGAACCAAAAATCAGTTAACATGATAAGGAATTCTCGAACTGGCATTGGAAAATGTAGTCTTAATTGAAAACCATTTTAATGTGATTTAAAAAAATATTTATGAATATTTTCCGACTGTGTCAGCTTGCCAGCTAAAAACACGAAATGCTATTGATATTTTCTTTTGAAGCTTGAAAGTAAAATGTTATATTTATTATTCCACGCGCGCAGGCTTATTGTGACTCACGTTTTGGTAAAACTGTCAATTATTATCCAAAACATTACACCACTTAACGTTTTAAAAAAAAATGTACTACAATGTGAGAACAATAATTAAAACAGTGGAGTAACTTATGCAGTGCAAATCTACCACAAAAAATTAAAGCAGAACAGGAAAACAGAATCTTTTGTATTTAAAATTATAATATATTGCGGTGTGCTTTTCTTAGCCTACCCGGGCTTGATAAAAATTGTAAAGATTTGATCCTTTGTTTTTATATTTGCAAATAGTATAAAATAATTTAAGCATTTTCAATTAAGTGAAATTAAGTTAAGATTAAACAAAGATGATGATTAATTAGAATCGAGATTGAAAATGGAATCTAAAAAAGTTATAAACGGGAACGCGAATGATTTTAATTATTAGTTGGAATTAATGCTAATGAAAGCAGATTTGAGTTATAATTAATTGATAATAACAAAATATTAAAATATTGACTGCGCAACTTTTGAATAAATTAAAATTTGCATGACAACATAAAATCGAGGGAACCGCTAATCAGCACGAGCGGTGTATGGTGTTGGTATCGTTCAGATTATTTTAAATTATGTTGTATAAAGTTTATAAGCAATAAAATTTGTCTTGAATTAATAATTTGATAATTTATAAGTTTGAAATCTGAAATTGCTATTATTTTTTTAAAAAGTTTATAGTCATATTACATTGGAATTCTGTAGAACCCCACTTTGAGAACCACTGGTTGAGATCGTTTGAGTGGCAGACAATATGCTTTAAATACAGAATTCAATTCAAATTTTAATAAAACTCTATTAAGTTGGTAAGTACATAAAGGCATTTCAAATTGCTCTCCAAAAATTATATGAATATATTTGATTGCCACTAGAATAAATTGAATGTAAGTATTTCAACGGAGTGAAGTGATTCAGGTTATTTTTGGACCTTGATTTTTTATCCAGTTACTGGAATTATGAAAATATAAAACTAAAATAAATTATTATTTTCACAAGTTTTTATGTGAGAAAAACTTCGTCTTATTTGATGAAAAAAAGCTAAAAGTCGATAAACTCGTAAGTTAAGTTTTCCAAAATTTATCAACGATTTTAAGTTTAACTTCCAACAAAATTCAATAAATAAAATTTTATTAATCTTCTAAAATTTTCTATATTTTTATATTTTAATATTTTAATTTAAATTAATTTTTTCTTCAAAATATTGAATTTCACTTTAATTCTTTTTAAATTTAATTACCAATTACTGATATAATAAAACTAATTTTCAAAATAATTTTCCAATTTATTTTCATACAAATAATAATTTTTCGGAGCTCACAAAAATCACGGTCAACCGGCATTACTTCCTCGGCTCAACCTTGTTATCTTTTCCATCATTGCGCATTTTAACCCAAAATCTTGAAATTTTGAGATAACAAAACATATATTCACTGAATTCAAATTAAAAAGAAAAATAGAAATTTTTAAATCAAATTTCCAAAATCATTGCAATTATCAATTCTTATACTGGTGTCGATTATCCATGTTTCTATCTTCTTCATCCTAAACAATAATTTCAATTTATATTTAAAATTTATTATACCTCTGTAAAATTTGATTGAAGAAATCCAAATTTTCTATTTTTTAAATTTGTTTACAAAATTTTAAAAATATCTGATATTTGGCTGTTAAAACATTGTTCATTTTAAACTATTTTCTTATGCTCTTATTTCGATTTTTGAAACTTATTATTATTTTATATGTTTCAATTTATCTTTTTCTAATTTTATGTTTTCTCTCTTTACGGATGATTTAAAAAATTTCCAAATTTGCTCACATCATATTGAATTCTCAAATTCTTGAAGTCTATTACTTCAAGATTTAAAAAAAATTTTTCTATTGTTTCTTTATTTCTTCTTTATCTGTTTGCATCAAAGTTTTAATTGTTTTTTCACGTTACTCGTATATCATTTTATTAATTATTTTGTAAATTTCATTAAATATTCTAAATTTAATTTAATCTTTTTTTAATCCTTTTTTCTTTTCCCTCTTTATTATTTATTTTTTTATATTTTATCTTCAAAAATTTTGTTATTCGTATGACAACTATTTTAAAATGGTAAAATTCTTAATGCATGAGAAATATAGTTATCAAACGCGTTCATGCCAATTATAATTTTCAATTCATAAGAAAAAAGGAAGAAGAAGAAGAATTCATAAGTTCTTCTCATTTCTATTTTTATCTTCTTATCATTTATCAACATTAATTTTCAATTTTCAATAGTTAAATAACAGCAATCTTCTAAAAATATTTTATTAGTTTATTCTCCAATCAAATGAAAGTGATACAAAATTGAGACTGACCGGCATTACCACCTCGATTCAACCTGTCGCTCACTTGATACTGTGCATTTCCCAATTAAAAATTAAATAAAAATCAAATTTAAGTTGATTTTACACCAAAATCCATAGCAATTTTATATTGAAAAGTTAATTTCTTTAACCAATGAGAAACTTAAAGATTTAAAAACTTAAAAAATTCTTGACTTTCATTGATTTCATTGGTATTTCATATTTTGTATTTTATATAATATATTTTCAATGTATTTTGTCTACCCTGGCTTGTTTGCAAAACAGCTTGCATGCAATACGATTAACTTCGCGCATATTAAAGGTGTATTTCAAAATTATAAATTTAATCTAAATTTAATTTCATAGAATTACTGAAATACTGGAGGATATTCCATACCTCCCAGTACAGCCGCGACTTATAAATCCATTAGTTCTAAAAATATCTTTTTGTTTTCTATTTTTTGTATGGTTTCTGTTTAGTCGAATACAGATTATGCACAGTAGTTGTTGGTATTAAAACCGGGAGGTCTGGGGGGTTGGGGGGTTTTTAATCTAAAAATTATTATGGCTCACATTTGATTTCGAAGGTTGAATTCTAAATTAACCAAACCCAGTTTAACTCCCTCATTTGAAATCTTCTATAATCTATATAATCCTCCCTCCCCAGTAACACAGAAATCATGGTTAAAAGCAGATAGAGGTCAGACTGTAAACATTGTTTTCATTCAGATTTAGCACACAAGTATAGATTTAAATAGTAAAGAGTAAACTCAAACTTTTAATAATCCGATGGAGAGAGCACGAAAGTTATCAATTATAATATACTAGCCGGAAAGCCCGTCCGCGGACGGGCAGTTAAACGGTGGATCCCTTTTTTAGCGGTGAAATATTTAAACATTTAATTTCGTTTCCAGCTACTAGGTGATTCCCCATTTTTCTATATTTTCAAAGTAACGCAAAAGTTGCTGCTAAACCCTGCGAGGAGTAAGGCACTTAAATAAAGATTTTTCCAAGCTTTTAATATTATCTAGCCAAAGGTTTAAATTTCACTCGCTTTTGCTTAAAAATTCATATTTTTCGGTTTTTCCTGGGAAAATGTGTAAAATTATAAATTCCCTATCTTCAAATATTCTAAAAAAGTGGAAATCCTGCGATATGTTCTGGAGGGTGTTCCACACCCCCCAGACCCCCCGGTTTACAATTTTGACTTTATATTTTTAGGTACCTAATTAAATAAATATGTTTTCCAAGTTTTAATTTTTTCCAGCCGAAGGTTAAATTTCCCTCATTTTTGCTCAAAAAATTCAAATTTCCCGGTTTGGATTAATATTGGACAAATATTTTCAGTTCTAATCGTAGTTAAATATATTTTTCGGTTGGTAAAAAAATCGACGAATCAGAGTGTTTCATTTTTCACCAAAAAATGACACGCTGTAGCAGGAGCAGCAGGAGCGTGCTGGCATTTTATGTATTAGGATGGATTTAATATTTAATAATGACATTGGGACAAGAGCAGTGCTTTATTGCTCTCCTGCCATTCTGATCTGACTGATCAAAGCATTTTCTATTTGACCAATGCATTTCTAAAACATACGTATTTTGAAATCATTTTCTTTTGCGATTAACATTAAGCAAACGCCACCACGCGGAATAATATTAAGTTAATCTAATACGTATAGTTAGTTGATACAGAAAGTTTTGTTTATAAACCAAACTTTTGCATTCCTTTCGTGTTCTATTTTGTGAATTATTTAATAGTTTAATAGCATTTAATAGTTATATCAGACAAAAACTAATTATTTGAAAAACCTTGTGGGAAAACTGTGCAATTTCTAGAAAAACGATAAATGTCCCTTTATAATGTAGTACCTACTGAATGAATGGATGCAGAACTCGAATGCTGAGGTTTGTCCGTTTGTCAGTTTGTCCGTCACTCTGTTCATCTGTACAATTCAAATTTATGGATTTTATTTTCTGTGACTATAAATCGGGTTTTTTTTTAAATTTTAATATATAATATTTCAGTTTTTCGTTGTAAAATGGTGGTCTTTGCAAGATTGGGAATTATTTTTTGCTCATATGGAAATGATTTTATTTTATAACTTGACGTTCAGTACAAGTCGTCGTGAAGGTAGATAAGTTGCATTTACAGTAATCAAAGAATTATTTATGCTTATCGATTAATGATGTTATCGTAAGGTTTTTTTTAGGTCAGTTTAACTTGTAAACAATTTTCCATCAGGTTAACTCTCATTTCAGTAAAGCCTACAAGTTGGCATATAATTGGAAACAAATCTGACGGAACTGAAGCCAAACTTTGATTTTATCAAATCTTGGTAACTTCATCTGGAATGTAGCCCACCAAACCGAAAAGGATTTAATACATTTGTACCTTGATTTTGTATCAGAAGGATAATTGGAGAATGCTATTCACCTCAATTCAAATTGCGTTGTTTGATGAAAAAAACTTAGTTTTATTGAAAATTATACATAAATGTATTAAAAAACTATCGATTTTATTTACTCTTGAGTATTGAACCAAGTAGTTGCAAGTTACTTAGTTTTAAGCTGCTGAACATTCAGGTTGGATAGGATACCTCCAATAAGTTAAACGGCCATACTTCTGCGAAGTTTAGCTCCGTCTTCTCTTAGAGTAGCAAATTCCCAAAGTTCCCTTGTATTTTAATTACACGCCTTAGCGACATTTCAATTAAACTTCCAAATCGAGTCAATAAAATGCTCATATTTTTTCAGTCTTTGCAACATTCCATTTTAATATATTCAGTGTGAGTTTGTGAAATGTTCGTTCTATTGAAATAAGAAGATTGGAAGCGATCCGTGATTTTATCGTAGCCATGGCCTTTGAGCTGTTTTTGTGTTGGTTATATTGTCTGAAATAATCCCTATTTTGGTGATGGATTGATAGGAATCATTTTGAATCGAGTTTCGTGTTGGTTGGTTGTTTTCAACTGTTAGGCAGCTTTTTACATGTCGAAGCGATTCAAGTTTCAGTTAAGTTTTTGAAATTTAATTTAAACTTTGCAGTAAACAAAATTCGTTCAGATTCAACAATTAAACGTTTAATCTTATCGAGGTGGAGCCGTACTTCGAATAAATTCGAGTTTAACATGGTGCAAATTGAATAGTCCAATAGGAGCATAAATAACGTTTGATTTAAAAAATTGAAAATGTAAGTTTTCATTTTTCAATTCTGTCGATAGCAGAAAAATTGAATTTTTGCTAAATGCATTACGATTTATCTTTTTGCTATAGGTAAAGGTGGGTTACATCAATAACATAAGGAAAAATTGTGATGCATGGGACAGCTACGTGTCGGAGAATATAAACAGGTGAATTTTGCATCAAATAGAATATTTATTTAACTTTATAAGAAGCTAAAAAATAGGTTTTTACAAAAATATTCCTCGTCGAGTTCAAAATTCTTGCTAAAGCATTTAAATTTATTCCTAATAAATTATTTAGAGAAGTTTATATATACTTACAAATTATACTTAGAAGTTTGAAAGAAAAAGTCTTCGTTAAAGCGTCGTTCAAACGTCGTATTATTCCCGATATGCCAAAAGGAATTTTTAACTTTTCTCAATTGTAAGTCATTTTAAATGCAGGCTGTAGGGCAGTTTTCCCCCCTTTTAACTTATGACAAATTGCTCTGAGAATTTAATAAACTTTTATGTTACTATATTTACCTTTTTAATTTTAACTTTTTGTTAAACCGAATGTTAGGCACTTTATTTACGTATAAATCAATTTTTCGAAATTTTTGTAGTCACGCGAATGTAAATTCATTAAACCAATTTCGAATGTGCAGTGCACGTACTCTAATATGACAATATTGAAATTTTATTATTTTATACCTACGTCGTTGGGTCGGTTTTCCATCATAGATCTGTGTAGATAACAGCTAATAAAATATTCAAAAACATGTTTCCATATTCAACCTGTTTTGACTTTTAGTCGAGATATAATAATTACCAAACCCCTTTTAGTTGTAGCGGTGGGTTTAATTTGGAATCAATTAATAGCTTCGTTAAATATTACCAAGGCATCAAATATATTACCCGAAATACTAATCTCGCGATAGTTTACGTGCTCCTACGTGAACACCACTAATTAAATAATTTTATCTAAAAATGGGGTTAACACGACAGACACATGACTGTTTCGGTTATGCTGTAACAATGTTCAATTCAATTTGGTTCATGACATAAACATCATCATCGCAAAATTTATAAAAAGCTTTAAAAAGCAAATTGATGTGTTAAAAATGTTTGTCGTAGCTTTTCCAAACTCAAAACAAATATTAAAAATGAGATTGGATTGTTTCGGTTCGGTTCAAAACCACTTAAAAGCGGATATTCAAATGAAACCTACTATGCTCGATGTTTATGAAATTTATACTAAAAATATCTCAAAATAACACCTACACTTCAGGCGAGTACTTAGTATGACATGTGTTTTTTATAGTAATAATATTTTAGTAGTTAAACAATGGGGATTCTGTCCAAGAAGCGGTAATGAGTGCAAAAAGTCCAAAGGAAATTTCATGTTTCCATGTTGATGTTCTGGGCGGTTGGTGGCAGAATCCCCATTATTTATCTACTTAATTTTATTGGCAACTTTATTGTAAATATCTTTTCGTTTTAATTACTTTGCTTCACCAACAGGTCAAAACTTCATTTTTTGTAAATTTTTGTATTGAACGCAAGTGTAAATTTATTTAAATAAATGCTAAATAACTGCAGGTAGGGCAAATAAAAGCTTTGTAGAAAACACATTATCCTGCAGGCAATTTTTTTATGAAATCGGCTATATATTGATTTAATAAAGAAATCGCCAGCAGAAGAGTATTTTTCTTCCAAGTTTTTTTATTTATTTGTATTTTATGAAAACCTCTATAGATTGAATTTCTTTAATAATTAAATTCTTTGTTTAAAAGTCTTCCAGCTATAAATTCACAAGTAAATATTCTTATCCTTTAACTGCTAATAATGTTTGTAATTTTTAGTTCATAACCTGTATAATTTACAATAAATTTCACTGCATCATAAATATTCAAGATGGCGTGCACACTTTACCTTTAAACATTTTTCTATTTTTTTTTCTACAATTTATTTAAATTAAAGTTTAGCTCATGGGGATTTCTTTTTCAGGATTATTATAATCAGTGTTGATTTTTCCAACTCCCGATGTTTATTTTATTCAGTAGCGATGATGATAAGCAGCGATAAGCAATGCTAAAGAGATCAGGTCCTTAGGCAGCTTTTAAGAGCTTTTAAGAGAGAGGAAAGGTAACCTTAGCAGTAAAGTGGTTACAGGTGAAAATTTGATATTAATTAAAATTTTTATTCACGGATTTTTAATCAAAAAGACCAAATTGGAGGAGTAATGTTTCAATTCGCGGTTTAATGTAATTATTTATTAGAAAATTGGATGAGGTAAAAATTTGTATAATCTTGCCAAAACTAGCTCGAAAACTTTAAGAAATTTTCAATTAATCAAATTATGCAAAGTTGGAAATTTAAAAATAAGAACAGGAGTAAAGTACTAGGGTTTAATGTACCTAACTAAAAAAATGCAGAATTATATCACTACTTTGTGTTTTTTCTAACAAAAGGTTTTGATTAAGTATTTTGCGAAAGCTATCTCTTAGCAATAAAGAAGAGTAATTTGATTAGTTACTAAATTAATTAGTAAATTTTGATAAATTAAGTTTCCAAGTCTTTAAGTCCATATTCAAATTTCAAATTAATTCTTAAATTTATCTGATTAAGCTTGCCTAATGAGATCTAATAAGATAGAAACAATATAAATTGTAGTAAGCTATTGTTTTTCAAATTTCGTTAATTTCAACTCTAGTCTCTCTTTTTATCATTCTTCGATCAATTAAATTATATACAATAAACTATTATTCTCATAAGTTGGAAATGTTACTTGATTAAAATTTGTATGCACTTCAACTTGTGTTGAAATAATTATTATTGCATTAGTACACATTTTTATTCCCTACGGAATCAAACAAATAATACACTATACTTGTGTATTCATATGAAAATGCATCAAGTTTTATGTGTTTTTTTTCATAAACTCTAGATAGTTCTTTGGAAACTGTTTTTAATATTAATTATTGTAAATGTTTACAAACTAACTTGAAAAACTAACTGAATATTTTTACTAGGTGAAAGGTGAGCCATTGCCCAATCTGTCGAGACTACGCCGAGTGCGACACTCTCGTCGTTTCCAAGTCTATCAACTTTGGATGAAGACCGATTGGTTGGAATCAAGCTAAACAAGAATGTTTTTTGTTTTCTATATTGTTTAAAATTCATTTACAAATTTTCAAATAGTTCGGTCACGAAATGTCTTCTAGGTACACCAAGCTACATAAATACTAAGTATCAAAATTAAAAATTTGTTGAATTTTACTTCAGCTAAACTGATGTAGCTCTTAAGCTGTTTTTCCTAAAACCACATAAATCCGGAGGTCCGAGATCTGGGAGTATGGAACACCCTCCAGTCCACTTTTACTGATTTGTATTTACACGTAATTGTATTAAATTGTATTTACAATAAGAATTACTGCACTCTGAAAAAGATTTGTCCTCGTAACAAAGTCCTTAGTAGCTATAGCCTCAACAGAGTTCTTTGCTGCTACAACAAATTTTATGCTTCCACAACGAAGTTTTTTGTGTTTAGAACAAACTTTTTTTCCAAACAGCATAAAATTTGTTGTAATAGCAAAAAACTCTGCTGAGGCTATAGCTACTAACGATTTTGTTACGACGACAAATCTTTTTTCAGAGTGTGGCGGTATTTCATAACTCTTTAGATATTGTGATCACAACATCATGATTGGTATTACCTAAATGTGCAGAAGTTTTAATGATTTTTCTTTAGTATATCTTGGATAGTAAAACTCAGTTATTATTTATTTTAATTTTTTAAATTTAATTATTAATTATTTTTGTAGGGCAAAAACATGGGTGGCCAACAGGTCGGGTCGATCGCGAAGCAATGTTTAGTCGATCACAGCCGCCAATACTAGTCGTGATTCATAAAAATCCGAGGAGGAAACCGCTGGGGAAATTTGGGAAATTTGAGAAAATCTAAGGAAATCTTTGGCAATGTAGCAAATTTTAGGAAATCTAAGAAAATCTTAGAATATATTAGAAATTTCAGATAAACTTGCCTTTCCAACTTTTTCGAATGGAAATCATGAGAAAATCCAAAAGAAAACCCAAGGAAAGTTTAGGAAAATTAATGTACAAGTAAAGGGAAATTCGAAAAAATTTAAGAAAATCCAAGGTTATCTTAGAAATTACAGATAATCTTATTTTTTTTAACTTTTTCGAAAGGAAATCATGAGAGAGTCCAAACGAAAACCCAAGGAAATGTGATGTACAAGTAAAGGAAAATTTGAGAAAATCTAAGGAAATGTTAGGCAATTTAGGAAATCTTAGAAAATTTAAGGAAATCCAAGGATATGTTAGAAATTACAGATAATCTTGCTTTTTCAACTATTTTGAAAGGAAATCATGAGACAATCCAAAAAAAAACCCAAAGAAATTTTTGGAAATTTGATGTACAAATAAAGGAAAATTGAGAAATTCTAAGGATATCTTAGAATTTCTAAGAATTTCTGCAATTTACAGATAATCTTGTTTTTTAAACTTCTTCGAAAGGAAATCATAAGACAATCCAAAAGAAAACCCAAGAAAATTTTAGGAAATTCAGAGAAATCCAAGAAAATGTTCTAAAAGGAAATCTGGTGTACAAAAATTTGGTCTGTGGTTTCCTCCTCGTTTCTCGTAATAAGCTAAGAAAATATGTTTATGTAAGGGAATTTGATTGAATCGGAAGTTGTCTGAGGTTTGGACGATGTTTAAGTGATTTGGATGGAATTTTGAATAAAATTACAATGGTTGATGAAAATAATAATTAATAAAAATTGGATGAGAAGAAAAATTGGAAATTGGTAGATTGTTAACAAGAATATTAATTAAATTTACAAATTGAAAGCAACACAGTGAAAATTTGAGTGGATAGCGACACACGTGCAGCCAGCTGGGTATCCACATTTTACGTTCCCACTTGGTTTGGTAAATTTTATTTCAAGTTAACTTTAATTAAATTTGAATATAAAAAAAAACAAGAAGAGTCTCATGTTCTTGTGCGGTAGATTGGAAAATTATTAATTTTTACAATTATTTTACACCCCCCAACTACAAGTCAATATAATAAAGTTGGCCATCCCTGTTCTAAAAGATCAAAACCACTGTGAAATGAATTTTACCTTCTCCGGGGAAAAAGTACAATTCTATACAGGCTGAATGTACCAGCTTTTACTTCGCGTAGAAGGCCTTAAGTGATCTTACAGATAGAGATAGATTGAGTGCTGTTAGTGAGAGCGAAGTCCAAATTCCATAGGTCAAAATATCCCTTCCGACTCTCAAATCTCAAATTAAATAATATGATTTATTGTAATTTATAGATATAAAATAATCAAAAAGATTCACAATATTGTCACTCGTAGTACACAGGATATCAGTTGTTACAGTTGTTAGTTTAAATTATTACTCAAACGAGTGTTCTTGAGCACAACCAAAGATATTGGTAGCGATTTACTCTAAAAAGGTGATAATATCATAACAACTCACTGCACAATTTTTAACTCCAATAGATTAGAAGAATCAAAAAACTTACTTAGCCCACAGCAATAGATAAGTTTACCAAAAATATACCTTATACAATGGACTTCTAACCTATGGGAAAAATTGTGGAATAGGTATTTTCTATACGAGGCACACTGAGACAAATCGCTAAATTACGATGACAAAAATATAAAAATATGATTTTGGTTTATTTTCTGATCAGAAATTGAAACTACTGAATTGTTTTTCACAAAAATGCCTAAAAAGGGTAAGTTGGGTCAAGATGGCCTAATAATAAAAACAAAAACAACTTTTTTTGTTTAATAATTTACGTAATTTAAATCAGTGAGTATATCAAACATCTATAATTTTGATTTAAGGTTGTTAAGGAGGAAATTGAAGTATATGAGAATTTTCTGAAATTTTTACAGTATATTATTTGCATGATAAAAAAAATTCGGTGAAGTTAATCTTGTACTACTTTTTAGAATAATAATTTAATTTTCTCAGAAATTAAAAAACATGACTTTTTTAAAATTTGGTATAATTTTTTATAAAACTTCCATAAATATTTTGGCGATTTTTGGTAATGCTGATATTTCTGATTGTCGAAATAATAACATTTAAATTAATGTGAATTAATGAAACTTTGACATTTTTTATCTCGATAACTGAAAACGAGATTAAGTTCAAACTTCGCCAAAATTTTCTTCTTTATGCAAATAATATACTGCAAAAATTTCAAGAACTTCTCATTTATGTACTTCGATTTCTTCTTAACAACCTTAATATCTTACATCACTCTACATCCATATCCTGATCTTCCTAATCATTATCATCAGACTCCTGATCTTACTTGTCATCATCAGACTCCCGATCTTCCCTATCATCATTATTGTCATCATCATCATCAGATTCCTGATCACAATTATCTTTATAATCACCAGCACAGAAAGTAGGCAATCTTAGCATACTTAATATAATTTCATTAAATTTTGTTTTAATATGTTTAGGTTTTTTTCATTTACTTGTCACAATTGGGTCCGACGATACCAGCATCTAGTTAAAAATGTCCTTATTAGTGTCAATTCTGGAAGTTTTTCTGGAGTGATATTGTCTCAATGTTTTATAGTCTTTATGGCCCCTCTCAATAACATCTTCTGATAAACTGCCTACTGGCAAAGGTAAAGATCTTATAATATCAGCTCCGTGTATCAACAGTTTGTGAATACTGGCACTCATTTTGTACCAACCATAAAGTGAAATAGCCATTTCTGCTGTTTGAAAGCAATAAGTTTTGAATAAGTCTTCCTTGACGTAGTGCCCACAAGAAATGATGGAAAGTATATTTGAAAATCTTTCTATTAAATCTTTATTGATTCCAGTTATTTGGGAAACGATTGAAGGATTTTTAAAAAATTTTCGTGCCGTATTACCATCGTTGCTATTGCCTCCACCTTGTTTTGGTTGATCAACAACAAGGCCCAATATTTTATAAAAATCAGCAGCTATTTTACTTTTTCTTTCCTTTACTTTTTCTTTTGAAGTTTTACCTCTTGCTTGCCACTGCTGTAATTCCAATTTATATGCTATATGTAATAAATATTCATAGCTTCTTAGATAAGCATGTAGTACAGGTATTCCAAATTTGTAAGTATCTTCATTGCAAACTCTGTTCTTTTGCTCCTCTAAATTATTTAAATTTTTGGAGTAGCCTTACAAACATTGCACGCTTGTGAACTGGAAGTATCAGTCAAAATATTGACAGCCTTTCCATCCAGCATCGTACATATGGGAATATGTTTAAATTTTATTGTTTTAGTGCCTAGGACGATTATTGTGGGTTGCAATTGCATAATTTGAATTTGTACTTGGTTATATGCTTCTTTCACAGTTTGGACATTTTCTTTTTTGATTATGAATCCAATTGGCCGGGAATATCTTGTCGATGAAGGTTTCATGTTCTTCAAAATAATTTTTTTTATCATTTGATTCACACATTTGTAGTGGCACAATCGTACATAATACTATGTTGGAATCTGCATATTGTGAATTATTTGCGAAATTTTGTTTATATATACTGTGTCCCCCGCTACCATCTAAGCCCCATTTATAATAAACTTCGATAGTATCGCAGATCTCTGAAATGTTCTCTACTATTACATCAATCTGTACTTGTGCGAGACGTTGTATCGTATGTATAAGAAGATCTTGCAGTGGAACTGTGGCCTTGTTTTCAGTTATCTTAATATTTGCGGGATAACATTCGTCTTTTGCCTTTTTTATTATATGATATGAAGGATAAATGTTAACCCCTCTTTCTTTTGCACCAAGTCGCATTGTTAGGTAATCTTCTTTTGTCAACCCAAGATCCACTATAAGACCTAAAGCTTCTTCAGGACTATACGGTCTTATAGTAGCAGAAGACGATATATCGTGCACTACTTTCATTTTTTTTAATTTTCTGGGCGTAGATTGGATGGCTAATTTTATAACTTGAGCCGTATTTCTCTTTCCTGATTTAACTAAACTTGATTCTGCAGCTAAATATAGTAGCTGTTCTGAACTTAAATCTGATACAATTGAACTGACATGTCGTTTTTTAGTGCGTTCAGAACTCTCTTGAAACAATTTTTTTGGCCTGCCTGGTCCCTTTTGCTCAGAATGTTTTGGGGGTGATGAAAGTATGTCGGTGATGTTCAAGTCTACATCAAGCCATTTCATGTGTTTTTTGATAAAACGATTATGCATGTAATTACAATCACGCCATTTCTTAAAAATCTTCGTAACCAACAATTTGACAACAATAAGTTTTATTTGTTTTGTACAATGCAATGTTCAGACAATTCACTAAAACCTAACTTGTCCACTATATACTGTACTAATTTTTCATTACACTTTAATGACGAAAACTTATAAAATTGTTCATTTTTTAACACTATAAATAATTCATTTCTCTTAATCTTAATATCCGATAAATTCCTAGGGATTCCTACCACTTCGACTACCTGAAAAGAATACGCTCTCATTAACAAAAGGGGAAAGGAGGGGACTTCTACTTTACGTTATTATATTATTTTTAAGATAAGTTTTCAAACATAAAAAAAAAATTTGGGTACTTGTTGGAACTTTTTTTGTAACTCAAGTATATATTCAATATACAATAATTTCTATATAGAGAAGTACATACCTGACGCTTCAAAATCCATATTGTAAAACTTATTTTTTAAATTCACAAAAAGAACGATCGCAATGTTACTAGAACAACAATTCAATAGCAAATAACAAATAACGGCCGTGCGTGAGAATCTCAACTTTACACGTCCGTACAAACTGCTAGGGTTCAATAATTAAAAAAAAATTTACAGTTGATGATGGACTGATTTATGGACAACGTGTTGACAGTATTTGAAATTAGTTTTAAAAATATACCTAAATCTATTTTTGTCATCGTAATTTAGTGATTTGTCCCAGTGTGCGAGGTAGGATAACCAAGATTTTTGCATTCAAGGAGGAGTTTTACGATCGAGGCTTTTGGCTGAGATTGCAAACCGAAGCCGAGAATGGAAACAGATAGTTTTCCATGAGTATATCGAACAATATTGTTTCTAATTTATGTATTTGACGGTTGGTTGCCCATTGGTTGCCAACCGAACTTTTGGTTATTTAAATTGCCAGTTTGAAAGGGAACAGGTAAGTGATCACACTTTTTTTTTTAATTTATGGTTTTACAATTATTTGTGTTTTTAGAATAACTGTGAAAATTGTCAGATATGTCGGAATGTTCAGATGTTGAGAAATCTGCGGCATTAGCGGTTTAAGCTTTAATTTCACAGAAATTCAGAGTCAAATATGAAAAGGCATATCTGCAATTTAACACGTGGTGCAAAAAAGGCAAGTGAAAGACATGTGTTTACTCATGCCTATGTTTCTAAATTCTTTAAAGAGACGGATGAAGACACGTTTTTATTAATGAAGGTAATTAAATTTTATTTCGTAGATTTTACAAGATGTTTCATTGTTTCAGATGATAATAATACCTTCGTAACAGTTATTATACCAGCATCAAAAACTTATACGAGAAGAGAATTCACCATTATGAAAGACAACTTCTTGATATTTCTTGAAAGTAATAATTATACAAATTTAACCGTAAATAAATATAACAAATAAAGTAGATTTATGTTTCTGAACTTTTTTTTTCTTTCCCTCATACCTTTACAAGTGTGCGCAAAAGTGCTACTTTTCCGCACTAGTCCTTAAAAGCAGTACTTTTCCACACATTTTTGAATATCATAAAATAAGACTTTTTGAAACATAATTAGAAAAAATAAGCTTTGGTACGCCTGATGGAACTCCGGAGTAGCACGAAACGGTAAATTGGAGGTCTTTCCAGAAGTGCTTCTTATCAGCTGACGAGATATAATAACAATAAAATGGTAACAAAAGTAAGGTACGAAGACCAAGTACCAAAAATCCGCATTGACCTTGTTCGAGTAAAAAAAGAGCACTGATCTCAAAAATATTATTTCTGGCTTCTTTAAAATTCGAAACGGAACTCTAACGTTTACGACTTTTCCAGATTTTCCATAGAAGTGGAAACCCTGTAATTGTTATATCGGGAATAACCAGTGGCGTATTTACGGGGGCGGTCTAGGGATCCGGGCCTTCTCTAGAACTACTCAATATATTAAGTAACATACAATTATTTGTTATTTAAATATTTAAATCTTGAGCGATTGTTAAATCTTAGCAAACGGGAAATTTAGAATATTATAGAAAATTTTAGGATAGCCAATAGCCAAGGAAATCTCAGAAACTTGAAAAAGGAAATAAAAGAATTAATCTGCAAATTTTCCCAAGATTTCCTTGGGAAGAAAATAGTATTCTAAAGTTGTAAAAAGATTTTTTCGATACCATAAATTTGCTTGGATTTCTTTTCACTTTTGTATATCACGATTTTTTCTTCGGTTTTCCAGTTAGTACAAAACTAAGGAGAAATCGCCGGAAAAATAGTGTGTACTAGTGAAGGGAAATCTGAAGAAATTCTGGAAAATTCCAAGACATCTCAAGAAACAGATTCTTAGAAAAGTTGTAGAAATATTGAAAATCTCAAGAAATCCATAGAAATTTCAAGAAAATCTCAGAAAACTCTAAAAAATTTTAGTAAATATAAAATCGAGAGAAATGCATAAAACTATAGAAAATCTTAGAATATTCTAGGAAATGGAAAATTCTAAATTATTTTAAAATATCTAGAAAAATCCAGAAAATTTTAAAGCCAATGAAATCTCAGAAAATTGAAAAATAAAAAAACTCATCTATATACTTTTGATAAGAATTAAATAGGGCGGGGGGTAGTTACTTGGCTCTATATCCACTCCTGTTTGGAAGGAATTCGTTGGGAATTACTAGAATTACATGGAAATCTTCGGAATTCCGAGTTCTGTATACAAATTGTTTTCTTTTGTCTGTTATAAAAGCAGGGCCCCCGTTAACAACTTCGCACACGGGTCCCTCACCTGCTTGTTACGCCACTGGAGGAATACCATAGGGTTCCAGCCTACAGCAAGCTGACTTGTACCCACAGCTGTTGGTACACGAACACGATTTTATATAAAACATACGAACAAGGGGGAAACTGCTGGGAAAATTTGGTCTACAAGTGACAGGATATCTTAGGCAATCCAAAGAAATCTTAAGCAATCTTAGGAAATCTAATAAATCTTAAGAAATCCCTTAGAATAGAAATAGAAAATCTGAGGTAGTTAGAAAAAATTTCTTTTTAGTTTTTTAACGATTTTGAAAGAAAATCTTGAAGCTATCCAAGAAAATCTTAGGAAATTTAGGAAAAAATTTATAAATTTCGAAAAAATCTTAAGAAATACTAAATCTGAGGTATTAGTTAGAAAATTTTAGGAAACCCTAGGAAATTTTAGAAAATTTTAGGAAACCCTAGGAAATTTTAGAAAATGTTAGAAAATTCAATAAAATTTTAAGAAATTAGAAAATTTTAGGAATAATAAAAGCAAATTTTGTTTTTTGTGTATTTTTAAGTTTTTCGAAAGAAAATCTTGAGGAAATTTAAGAAAATTTAAAAAAATTCTGGAAATGAAATTTTAAGAAATCCGGGTAATGTAAGGAAATCCAACGAAACCTCAACCTTCCATCCTTCCCTTCGCATAGGAACCAAGACTGCTACCATAAAACCAAGTGGTACATCATTTTTCAACCATTACTAAACTAAAGGACAAATCTCCAGATAACAAACACAACAAACACGAAAATCACATCTGGGACTGCAGACTGCGATATCCAAAAATAACCACATCTTGAGATCTAAATCTGTTACAACTCTGTAGCTATATTCTATTCGAATAATATAGCCACTGAAAAACAATTCAATAGTCGAAGATTTTTAGAAGATATTTGTTTTGTCTTTTTAAAATATTATTTGAATTTAAATTAAGTAGATATCAAAAGTTATCGACAATTCAGCAGTTTATTTATGTTTTACCTTCTGCAAGTTACATTTCAAAAGCTTCTGGTTTTTAATTACTTTTTACAAATTCGAATTGCGAAATTGATATTTTAAAGCATTAAGTAAGAACTTCCAATCGTTTTATTTTTACTTTGTGAAGTTTTTTTTGCAGTCCTGGTTTTAAATTTTTAAATTACGGTTTAAAATAAATATTGTAATAGAGCAATAGAAAATCAATCTAAATGTGTCATTCGCACTGAAAGATTTTATTTAAATTTGTATTGAATAGCGATTAACAAATATTCATATATATTGTTGTTCACGTAACAGTAACAAAAAGCTTTCATTACCTTTATACCAAACCACCAATTTTAAAACTGGAATTAAACTGTATAATTTACTAATTATAGAATACCTACATAATATTCTACATTTATATATAATATTTATGACATCGGTATGTATATTTTAAAAGCTCGTGTAATCTGTTTTTAGTGTAATATAAACAAATATAATATATAATTTTATAATATAAAAAATATACAGAAAACGTGCAATATTACACCCTGCTAAAACCACACTATATTTTTAAGAAATTGCAAATAAATGAGACTTACATTTCAGTACTCAGTCTTATTAATATTAAAAAAAATAGGTGAAACATAAAAGTGCGTGCAGTGCAAATGTGCACTTTGGTGCAGTTTGGTACTAAAAGCTACATCAAGCAGATGTTACAAAAAGTGATTTTTCTCAATTTTCATTTTATTGTTATTTTGCTAAAAAACTCGTGCCTTATAAATATTTTGTCGAGGGTTGCGATACAACACACTTTCAAAACACTTCACCTTATTTTGCAATGTGTGTGTCACGTTAACCTCGTATATAAAGGTGTTTAGCAAAAATGAGTCAAACGTGTTGCGAAATTTTATCAAAGTGACCTATTTTCTTCACCATGTAATTTAAATATTAAAATACCATTCCATGTTTGTTAAGTTTATCCAACAAGCAGTTTGTCTCGCTTTTACCGACTTGCTAGTATTTATTGAACGGAAAATGCGTGACAAAAATTCCCATTTGTTGTTACAAATTGAATGATGGCAGTTTCGGAAAAATCGCATCAATGTAAATATTTATAAAATAAATTTTGCTATTGACCGAGCAAATTGCGTACAAATATTCATAATATGTTATGGTAGCATTTAGACCATTCCGATCAATAGCATGCTAATTACATACATGGAATATTTATTCTGTAATGCCGCACCGAAGAAAAACAATTATATTTAAACATGCATATACGAGGTCAAGATTAAAAAACTTTTAAAATGTTTTTATTCGAAAAAGTTCACCTGCAGCGTGTAAATTTAGAAATACGTGCATACTTTGTGGCGATGGATAAGTCCAATTACAAATCACTGCATAACTGATGGATTTGGAACCGATGCCAAATTATGCGGCCGTTATATCTGGAGGCCTGAACGATAGACAACTTTTGGCGAAATATTAAAATTTACTGTTCATAAATCAATCGATGCGTTTATTCAAAAATTGGCAATAGAACACCACATCTACCGTAGGGTTTTTTCTTATTTATCACCGCAAGCCAGTTGGGAAAGCAGAGCCAATGAATGACTTGGTTGTTCTTTGCATGAAGAATTCAGAGTAAAATTTCCCACGAGACCAATAGAAATAGGTGTGGGACTATAGTTTAACTGTCATCCAAACCACGACTCAAACGAAAATTTCAATTTCAAAAATTTTCCAGTTTTCCATCGATCTAAAATATAGTTACATTTTCAAAAAAATTATAATAAAGGAGGGATTATGCTTAAATTCTAAAGATCTTAAGGCTATCAGAATAATCAGAGAGAGTTTGTAGGTTAAAATTTTTACGACGTAAATCTTATGATGTCCGAAGTTGTATAGGTCTGAAACTACCTCGGGCAGTAAGTACTTCTCGTGGATAAACAAAGTAACATTGTATGTTATATACTATACAGCTAACATGCTTTGTATTCTTGTAGCTAATAAAAAAAGAACATGCAATATGAACAATTTATTTTTTATAAAATCATAAAATAAATTTATGTTGCGTTCGGGTTAAACAATGAGAAATTGGTAATTTTATTATTTTGAAATTGTTCATAATGTCGATACATGTACTCGGTTGATTTTGAAAAAAATGAACTGAAATAATAATTTTAATTTTAATAATAATTTCTGGAATAAAAACCTCCATTCCATTTTTATTTAAATTTGTGGTCCAAGGAGTCGAGAAAGTTGTTATTCAATTATCTATTTTACATTATTTTATAATATTATCTATATTTATTATAAGCAGTTTCTAATGTTTGAATGGCGTAGAACTCGATTGCCTAAATAGTGCGGCCTAAAGGCCGCACTGACCTATCACTCTCCCGTAATCTTCCAAACTTTTAGTTTTGTAACTTGAATTAGATCAATCGAAGGTGCATTAAGGAAGAAATGACAAATACTATTAATAGTAGATACTATTATGCTCAAATGTAGGAAAATTAAACGTTCTAATTATTGCAATAATTATTGTTTTTTAATTCCGGCTGTACTAGAAAGTTCACCTGAGTTTCCTTTGCATAATTTAATTCACTGCTTCAGAGTATCTACATAATTATCATCTGAATTTTGGATTTGATAATCTCATCAGAAGTTACAAATTAAATTATTAGTTCTTACTCTACAATAAATTAATCAAACATACTTTGAAATTTTGTTACGAAATAGCACACTTTCTACAATGATTTGAATTAAATAATAAGCCACTTTCGCGTACTAGTGCGAAAAGTGATACTTTCTACGATGGTGTTGAAAGTAATTTGGTGCGTTTTCATTATTTTTTTAATTAAAGAAATTAACGATGAAATTTTTTTAAAGAAATATAAGTTTCAATTTTTACTTACGTTAGTTACGAACCTCTTAAAACAAAAAATTGCTTTTCAAAATATTGTCCAGTTTGATACGCGGTTGGGTTTCGAAATGACTTTGTTTTAGATGGAAAATGAAAAAGAAATACATTTATAATAAGAAATACATTTTGTAGATTTTGTGTTATCCTTTGAGTACTAATCTAAAAAGAAAAATATAATCTCTT
Source organism: Cantharis flavilabris (assembly GCA_949152465.1). Taxonomy (NCBI): domain Eukaryota; kingdom Metazoa; phylum Arthropoda; class Insecta; order Coleoptera; family Cantharidae; genus Cantharis; species Cantharis flavilabris. The sequence goes on along the minus strand of OX424436.1, from coordinate 9,713,936 downwards.
TTTCTTTAATTTTTATTTTAATTAAAATTTTAATTAATTAAAAGATTCTTTTAAATATGGAAATTATGTTTTTTAATTTATTAATATTTCTTTCATTATAAATTAATTTTATATGGTTTTATTTAAATCTGTAGAAATAAACTAGCTTAAAGGAACTGTTGGAGCTCCTATTGGAGCGAAAATTGTAGTTTTTCTCCGACGAAAATTTAGGGAAGTATTTTGCTCAAGTTTTGGTAAATCTAAAGTGTACAGGATGAGCCTCATGATGCTTATCCTGTGATACATCAGCCTTAACTGGATATATTTGTGTGTATGCTTCTTGACATTTCACAAGAAAGTAACTATTGCTGATAGAAGATTTAATTAGGTTGTAGTATAAGTTATAGATGAGAATTTTTTAAATGCCAGACCTTATCAAATTTTTGCGATATATTTATGACCACCGCTGAACATAACTTTTCTCTTCCAGGCCCATACTAATTTTTTTAACCAATCCATGGATTTGTTTTGCAGTTGAGTGTTTTTCTCTAAATCCAAATTGATGGTTGAGTATAAGATCTATTGTTTGCAGAATTGTCTTTAACAGTTTTGCCAATAGTTTTTCAAATGCTTTTGATAGTACACGAAGATAGTATACGAATTTTGAAATCACAATTATTTGCGCTATCTTTCATTGAAGTCAAAAGTAGCAATGTGGCTAAGAATTAAAAAATATGGTGATTAAGTTCAATGCTTTCACCGGTAGTTCTTACAAAACCCTATCAGTTATAGTAGCTTGGTGATTTTTTGTGGTTAATTTCTTTCAGTATAATCTTCTTTATTTCTTTTGTTTTAAAGTTTTTCATATGAAAACTCTTTTGGTGGGGCATTTCTTAGAAATGTCTTTTCCTCGACAATTCTGGCCAATTTTCTATCTTCTGATCTGATTGGAGAAACGTGAGTTTTCCAAAAAAATGAAATACACAAAAATAATGCAAAAATATAAACTACGAATGATAAGAGCATTATATTTTATCTAACTTTTGGCTTTTGTAATAAATAAATTTAATTTTTATTTTCAAAAATAATTACCTTGGAAACTTACACATGGCCAGTCTGACGAATGAAATTTTTAACAATTTCAAAAGCATTTTTTGACTTTTTCAGTAAAAGCTTCGTAGTTTTCATGTCTGCATTATTTTTGTGTCTTTCATTTTTTCTCTAAAATAATCAGGGAAGCAAGAATTTACATGTTAATTTCCTATGTTCGCCTAATTCATTAAGCATCTTGTATATAACAGTAAGTATTGTATAATATACTAGGCAGGAATTTGTTTTTAAGGAAAATTCTGATACAATTAACAAAATATAATTTAAACTAAATTTATAGTATAACATTAACAGTTGTACACCTTGAATGCAACTGCGGCAGCTACTTACGTCTGATGCACGCACCGTTCACTGATCACTTCGTACAACGAGTGACGCTTTTCAGGGGAAAATAGTTTTGAATGTGATAACTTTTTGCTCTTCGCCTTATTTGAATGAGCTTTATTTGATTTACAACAATATGAGTGATTTGTGACACCTGATGGTTTTTCCCACTATCCAGTGGATTTGCCAATTTTTTCTGTGAATTAACCAACTTTTACCAATTACCGAAGATATTCGGGGGTATGGTAATCTAACATTCTTGTCGCTACGACTTAATTCTTACTACTGGTTTTCGTTGTTCCTGATGTAGGTACCTGCTTCTGGTTTTATTTTATGAAAATTTATAATTCCAGACCCTTATTTGACTAGCGATTATAATCTTAATCCATTACGAACATGGTAATGCCGTAATTTATTTTACATTTTTCATGAAAAGCACTGTAACTTATAAACCACAGAGACTTTTTTTTAAAATAAAAGTAACTCAGTTACTGCCAAACTTTAATGAAACAATTGTTAAATTATAAAGTATAAACTGTAGAAAATATGTAAAACCAACTTAAAATACAAAATTTACATTAATTCTAAATGAATTCCTACAGGAATATGATAAGAAAGATACAGCTAGAAAAATTTCACTTGTGAGTCTAACATTACAATTAACGTGGATTATGTCTCAAACTAATTAAAATTTATTTATTTATTAAACAAACATTTAAAATTCATATTCTAATTTTCCCTAAAGCTTATTACTGTAGACAAAGGTAATGCATAATGAAGCTTGTTCAGAGTATGCGTTCAACTACACTACGACAAAGAAATGAAAACATATCCATATTAACATTAATTTGTTTACCTCCGAGGGAAATGGCGAAAAGCTAAATTTCCAAAATATATTTAGTCAACTAATGATTATTTTTACTCGAAAGTTACAAAGGCAATTTATTTCGTTGTTAGCTAAATCTTGATATATAAAACTTGAGAAACTTTTAAACTGATGATATTAATTCTTTGTGCAAACGGTAATTTGAATGAATCATTTTTGAAAAAATGAAAAATATTTATTCACCTTGTTCCATACTATTATAATTTAATATAACAAAAGATACTCTAGAATGAAAATAGTAGGCGATGGAAAATCAACCTGAAGAAGTTTTGAAAGCTCTTGAAACTTCGACTTTAGTAAATAGTCTGTACATGATTGAGTGGTTATAAACCTACTTCTCAGTTTATGCAAAACGATTTTCCATTTTTACTTAAGCAACTTTTGTTCCATCTTTTGATAAACAAAAAATGAAACCTTATACCTGAAAAATATTTCCAATTTCTTGGATTTTTACTTATGTAAATATGATTTATATTTCGTATTTACTTAGCAATAATTTATATGCCTTTGGATCTTTATACTTAGCAAACTTTTATATTGCACATAAAGGAGAACAAATTTAAGTTTTAAACAAACTTTACGTTAGGACTAACAAATAATCAAAACGTTGAGTGTGTCTTAAGGGAAACATCAAAAGTTCTTGTAGGTATTGCATAAGTTTTGCCAAATATACAAACTTCACCGCTATTATCCATAATCCTTCACAACACCAAGATGCTGCAGCTGCAACCAAATTTTATTCATTTCACTCATTTTATATTTATATTATGTTTAGCTAAATTAACTGGGTTGTTTTTCTTTCATAGCATTGCTCAAAAAAAGCTTTATAGAGAAATAATTTTTCTACAAGGACAAATCTATTTTAAAGCTCGAAATTAAAACTTTCAAACTTTGGCAAAACTTTGGTTTATACCTATAAATCTATTTTGATATCAGAGAAAAATTAAATACCTCGTTTGTTTGTTATCCAATAATCTCGTTTTGTTAAAATTAAGGTCCATAAAAATAAGCACAGTAAAAACAAATACAACCGTTTAACACTAAGGTCAATACTAAACTAAAAATATTTTGCAAGCATTCAAATGTAAAATTAAAAATTATTTTTTGCACAATATAATACTTTTTCATTGATAATATGCCAAATGCTTACATTATCTAATTGCTAGACTGGCAATTTTAAGTTTTGGCTGAGGCCTGTAACCACTGTTTAAGTATAGAGTAAAGATTTTACGTTCATTATTGACTTCTTGGAGCCTTTAGGCGCTCTAAAAGGGTCTGCGAGAGGGTCTCATTTTGTTATCGCATATGTTAAATAACATTAGTTTCAGGATGGTTGAAATGACCAGCAATTATTACAATGGAAGACAACAAAATGAATTACTTATAATTAAAATAATTTATTATCGTTCCACAATGTCACAACATAATTTTGTTCATTTGGAAAGATACCAACTGAAGAACGCCTCTGTAATATTGACTACATTTTATTCCTAAAGTCTAATGAAGATCAAATTTGAAATGTTCAAGATTTTCAAAAGTTTCTTTTGGGAATCTTTTTGCGGTTATTTAAATGGCAGTGACCATTTTGTTTGTTAATATATTCAGTCATTAAGCAATAAATATTTCAAAAAATAAGTTTTGCAACAAACTAAATACTTTATCTTTGCTACAGGAGATACTGAAAATGACAAATTGTAGTTAAATGTAGAAAATTTAAAAAGTTAGTAAATAAGCCAACAGTCAGTTGTAACAATCAACTTAGGATGTTTAAACCGTTGCCTGTTGTTTATTTATGTTTCGGGATCAAAGCGATATTCCATTTATTTGATACAAATATAGCTTAATTTACCAAAATAGTGTCGATTAGAAAATTACGTTTTCAACCTATTCGTCTGCATGCAATTAATTGCCTTATTATTTTTGTTAGTGAATAAAATTGTAAATAAATTATCTCTTCTATTTCGGTTACCACCAAGTTACTCGAATGGAACCAAAAGAATGCCATTTTGGAGTAGATGAATTTTGAATTCAAAAAATGAAAACTGAAAATCTACTTTAAAAGAAAACCACAAAACATTCTTTAATTTAATTTGAAACATTTACACATAACAAGAAAGGAAAATGTTTGCCGAGGATCACGCTAAACATTATTTGTTTAACTTTTGAAAATAAACTCCAACTCAGAACAATTCATTCAGCAGGAGAACAACAAAACTGAACTTTTACATTAAGAGTTCTTTTGAATATTGTGCTGAGTTATTTATTTGTGTTTTCTGTGATTTATTTTCAGAATACTCCAGTGAAAGTACACGCTTGTTAGTGCCAAAGTTCAAACAGTTGTTCATGCAAACTAAAAAAATATTCGTGTTTGCAAATTCGGAAAATATTTAATTTGGGGATTCCCCAAGTTTTAAGTTTATACTTAATTGATATTAAAGAACAGCGCGAAAATGTAACGAAAGTTGACACCGAGGCATGTATATGTTACGGTCAATGACGTAAATTGGGCATTGACGTCTTTGGCCGGTCAATGACGTTAATGGCCAAAATGGATTGCACTATAATGATATTATAGAATAAATATTACTGCAAGGAACAGCAAAATGGCGATGCACTTCAACCCGGGACAATATTTGTCGTGCAAGCGTTTTTCCGTATAAGTGACAGCAACTCGGCCCTTTTCACAGCCTCATAAGTGTACAGGGATTTTTATGTAATTTAGACAAATGTAACCTATTTTTAGGGTGGATCCGTGATTCGTCGTGGTTGCATCAGTCAAAACGGCTCTGAGGTAAAATAAATTTAATTTAATTAATTAATTTTTCGGTGGATCCGTGATTTGCCGTGGTTGCGCCAGCCAAAATGGCTTAGGGCTCTCTAAAAAGCTTAAAAAAAAGCTCTCTTACTAGCTGAAAACATCCCCGAAATCAAACCACCTCGACTGGGAGGACCCACCCTCACCATAGAGGAGCCCGAACTCGGCGAAATACGAAGCGTGTGTGACGGTTATCACTAATAGTGATAAAATATGGAATCTATAGAATAGTAATTTCATCATTGCCCATCCTGTGTTGGGCATTAACGTCTTTGCCCGGACAATGATGTAAAAACCACATATGAAATTTTAAATGTCAACATCGCCCAAAATGCGTGGTCATTCACGTCAATGACCGGTCAATGACGTTAATGCCCAACTAAGCTGGGCATTGACGTTATTGTCCGGCCATTGATGTTAATGGCCGAATTGTCATCATTGACCGTAACATAAACACTATTTTATTCCCAAAAAAACAATTAGTAAATAATTAATAACTTTTTAGTCCTCAATTTTATATTAAAAAACAATTTTTCATAGAAAGAAATTAAAAAATTAATTAAAAAAAAAAACTCTGGGTGTTTTATTTACTTGAATATTTAAGGAACCTATAGTTAATACCGAACAAAGGTCAACGCAACGGCGAAACGGCGACGGCAAAGTGAAGACGACGAAATGGCGTCAGCGAAATGTTTTAGACCGGCTTTGACAGCTAAATGACAGATTTCTTATATTGCTGTGGTTTTTTCTAATTATACGGATGCATCTCGATACTAAATTATTCATCAAAGGTATCCAAATTATTAAGTATCCAAAATTAATTCCTCAAAAATTAATCCAATGGTAAAATTATTTTTAATGAAATTGCCAACTCATGTCACGTCGAATCGTTATAGTTTGCAAAATTATTAATATCTAAACCAATTATTTATTTTTTGGATTTATCTGTAATTTATTTGCAACTGTAATTCAGAAAAAATCAACTGTTATTCAGAAATCGTGAATTGTAATTCCGATTTGTCCACTGATATACAGTAATCATCAATTGTAATTCAGTTCTAATTCAGATTAGAAATAAATGTTTTTCCAAGTTTTAATATTCTCCAGTCAAAAGTTTAAATTTCCCTAACTTTTGCTTAAAAATTTAAATTCCCTCTCTTCGCGGAGTATTCTAAAAGAGTGGAAATTCTGAGATATGTACTGGAGGGTGTTCCACACCCCCCAGACCCCCCGGTTTACAATTTTGTTTTTATAATTTTATAATTAACTTTCAAAGTAACACAAAAAGTTGCTGCTAAACTCCGTTAGCAGTAACATAATTAAATAAATATATTTTCCAAGATTTAATTTTTTCTAGCCGACGAAGATTAAATTTCTCTCATTTACTTAAAAATTCCAATTTCCCGGTTTGGATTAATATTGGACAAATATTTTTAGTCCTAATCTTAGTTTAATATATTTTTCGGTTGGTAAAAAAAATCGGCCAATCAGAGTGATTCATATTTCACCAAAAAATGACACGGTGTAGCAGCAGCAGGAGATTTTATGGGATTTTATGTATAAAGGTGCCCACTCACGTTCCTGCGGCGCAGTACACTTCTGCAGGATGCGACGAAATTGAATCGTGTGTTGCAGCGCTCCGACCAACTTGGCAGGATAGGATCGCAGAAAAGCCGGTTAGTCTGCTGCAGGACAATATTGTTGGTTGGCTATAATTTGACCGTGTGTTGCAATTTGCAATTTTGTTGTTCAATTTCCCTTCACGAATATTACTTAGACTGCTCAATCGCAATTGCATTCGACAAAATCGTACTGCGGCGCAGGAACGTGAGAGAGCAGCTTTAGGATTGTCGGACGGTTATATGCTAACCGAGTATCATGAAATTTGAGTGCGCTATTACAACTTCATTATTATAAATCTACAAAGTTTTTCGAAATTCTACTCTCGAGAACTGAGTTTTAAATAACTTAGCTAGCTAACGCGTGTAAGAACATCTACGGCAAAGCAAGTGGCAAAATGTGGGAACACTTGAGAAGATATGTGTTATGTTACTTTGTAATTCGTCTACAACAACAGTTAAGCACAACAAAGGAATTTTTTTCGTATAAGATATGCGACAGCATTGTGCACAGCATGATCTAAATTTAGATACCAACAAGAGTGCACACCATGCAGGAATGATACCTTGGTAACTTGCGTTACCAAGAGACTGGTTATTTAGGAATAAACAAGAGTTCCATAAACTTAACTTTGTATTCAAGTATTATTTTATGTAACAACCTTTCGTCATTAACAATATACTAAATTATTATTGTACTAAGTTTATTAAAAGATTTAGAAGTGAATTCTCAAGAAGTTTCCAATCACAAGCAAAAAGCAAGTTACGACTAAGTATGGCAACTTAACATCATTTACCTAGCCCGTACAGGTATAAGAAATTGATGATATGATGAATGCACTCCCTATTGATTTATTTTAAGTTAGCTACTTAAACAATTGGAGGATTATCAGATATTGATGGATCAGTGCATTTTTAAGGCCGCTCAATCTGGACAATGGAGTTGCTTACCAATCGAATGGGGCATTTCCCTTAGGAATTTCGGAACATACATTACTGAAAGCATTTGAAACTTGGAAGCAGGAAATCTACATATCATCGCTAAAACTGCAAAACCTCGTATATGCAGTCTTTGAGATTTTACAAAAGCCGAAAAAATTACATCAAGTTAATTAACAGTTAATAAACAGAAGATATTATATTAATAACTTAATAAAAATCAATTATGCCAAAAATTGATTCAGAAAAGCTAATAGAGCAAATACCACGTTTTCCGAAAGACAGTGAAACTGCTCAATGTTGAATTAAATTCGCAATTTACCCTACGTGATAACAACATGGCGGCTTTGTTACGTACACTTGATGTTGTTTTGAGATTGATTCTGAATTATTTTATCGTGAACCCGCAGTGAAATAATAATTCACAAAATAGAAGACTAAAAGAATGCAAACGTTCAGTTTATAAACAAAACTTTCTATTCCAACCATACGTATTAGATTAACTTAATATTTTTCCGCTGGGTGGCGTCCGCCTAATGCAAATCGAGAATTTATTTAACTTTAATAAGTTTCTTTTAAATACAGAATTCAAGTTTTAAACAGATTTATTTTTTTAAAATAAAATTTAATATTTAGTAATTGATCGCTGTTTCGTTATCTATATCCACTATTTGTAAAACCATTTACAATTTTGACCAGGTTTTCCAGATTTATGGGCTTATGTAATCTATGTTATACTGTAAATGAAAATAAAATCTTTGATAAGGCAAAAGCCAAAAATACGGTAATAAATAAATACTTTATATAATAATAGTCAACATTTCCAATTTCTATACCAATCTGATTTACATTTTGATTTTTGAAAATCATCTTGGATTCCTGGTGTTTTCTTCACCGCAAGGTTGACACCTTCAGTATGTCTCTTAAGTACTTATTTTAGTAAGTTAATTATAATAAATTTATTGTACGTTGGGAAACGTGGCAGTCACCAAAAATAGTTTTAAAGCAAACAAAACGCGACATTGCGCTTTACTGCAACCAGCCAAGAAACATCGATCGCTAGTTTCAGCCAACACCATTGGCGACACACCGACTAGTGCTATAACTGAAATATTTTGACACAAAATTATTTTTAAACCGAATGTTTCACATTTCAACCTTAATCTGTAAAACCAATTGTTGAATTTATACCGCAGTAACTTCCAGATTACATTTTGTGAAAATACGAGAAAAGCAATAACAATCAACAGCGGCAAATACCCCAATGGGTTGGATTTCTCCAGATAACTTCAAAGCGTCGTTTGCATTTAACTTTTTTCTTCAAATTAAATACAACACCACGAACTGAAAAATAGACTATAAACTCCATGGTATCTCGTAAAACGACAAAGAAAACAACGATAAACCTGTCTGAAACCAAAAGTTTATATCAGTTTCTCAAAGCATAAACAAACATACCTGCGGTTTAATTTTAACAAAAACGTTTCGCATTTAAGTGGCAGTCAATTTCAGAAATTGCTCTATCACCAGACCATATTTTAAAACACCTATCCATACCAATATCCCCAGCGAGCCGTTAAGGCTTAAACTTCTCCTGTTAAAAGGTAAAATTAGTTTCCTATACCTAATCATTAATTTTATAGTAGGTGGTTTTTCACCGTAAATTTAAAAAAATTGACAAAAATAAATGTGTTGCAAAATATATTCTAACAAAAAGTAATTGCCGATGACTGCCCTTCATCATCATTTGGTTCGTTATTCTCCAAATAAAATAGCTTGTTTTATTACAACAAAAATTACGTGCTCGAATTTTACCTGGAAGAAAAACCAATAATTTTAATAATATAATGGAATACTTATCATATTAACCCCCGCGGTGTTTATGTTTATTAGTAAAGCGAAAGCACTTTAGTACTGAATAATAAAAACTGAACTTATTTAAAATGGAATAGTACACATCAATAATGGTGTAATGAAAACCTATCCAAAAAATTTCAAGAGCAAAATTGCAGAATTATTTTTAGATGAAAAGCGGTTGGATTACCCCAAGGAGCAGTACACTGACATACATATAACGTAGCAAAAAAGGTATTAGCATATTAATGAATAAATTACTCTATTAGCCCAATAAATAATATGGAATGTATTGTTAAGTGGTGTTGTCAGTGTAACTTCTGTTATATTTATTATGTTGTGATGTTCTCAATGCGATCAATGACTTTTTATTTATTCGTTCTTTTTTCGGCATTTTTTCTTATTGATTTTTGAAAGAAAATATTGAACTATCGCTTTTTTTTATTGCGATAGAATCTAATATGATTTTTAGTCATGCGATTGTTAAGGGATACTTTCCTTTTTCATCGACTTGAATTTATGATCGAATTGATTATTTCACTTTTCAGTGGTCTGAATTTTGTTAACTTCTGAGTTATGAGAGTAGTGCCTTTGTATTTTGGCTACTACTGCATAGCTTTTATTGGTTTTTCTTTTGAAAATCAACTTATATTTTAAATTAATAAAAATACGTGCCCGAAAAAAATTATAAAAAACAATATTAGCGTAAAGAAGTGGTCTAGGTGTCGTATAGCCTCTCTACTCTTGGCAACCATAATAGGATGAGTTCAGTGCTTTCATTCGGCACGAGTCATATGTCGCCTCCTCTAATTTTCTCTTTTAAATTATTTAGTGTGTGGATGTGCGCAACTGGTGGTTGATAGCTGTGATGTTCATGCGTGCATTTAAATTTTTAATTAATCTTTTTTGCATTTTTACTGCCTCCAGTATTGGTTACCACCAGCATTGCAACCTTAATCGGAAAATTTATATAGCGACGCTATCTTAATAAATCTATTCTAATAATAATAATTTAATATTTATAATAAAAATGATGTAGATCTCGATTACCAAGGTTGTGCGGCCGTAAGGCCGCACTAAACTATCAGTCTTAACTTTTCAATTTTTTTAGTTCTGTAATATAAAATTGAGAAATGTTACGTAAGAAAAGAGAGACAAATCGCTCAGATTGTAGATCGTAAAAGACGAACTGATCTGACACTTTCACTTTTTAGGTTGGTTTACTACGAAAAGAATCGCAGGTTTAACTTTTTCTTGTCAATATTAATAAGATTTTGATTTTTTTTGACTTTTTGGCGTTAAGATGGCCGTTTTAAGAGGTTTAAGGTTTGATTTTGTTTGAAATTTTATATTTCGAGAATAAAAATTGTTAAATTTTTAAATTCTTAAATTTTTTTGTTTGACTTTTGAATTAGGTATGGCAAAATTTTTGGCACAATTAAATTATTTTTGTAAAATGATTTTTTTGTATTGTTAATAATTAATTTGGAGATTGAAGAGATAAACATTAAATTGGAATAATTAGAATTATAATTGTTTGGACGTTTAAAATTCGAAAAATTAGAATTAAAATCAAAGGAAATAGAAAATAATTTGATACAGCTACATATGGACTAGTTATCTTTTTGATTTGCGTTCCATTTCATTTGAGGTTTGAGCTCTCCCGAGGTTTGAAGTTTCTTATTTTAAGAATAAAAATGGTTTGATTTTTAAGTGAGTATTTTGATTTGGAAGTTGTCCAATTTTGCGTAGAATTGAATTAGTTTTAGAAAATGATTTTTTTCCAAATTAATAATTCATTTGGTGATTGAAAAATTTAAAATTAAATTGGAATAATTTGAATTATAATTAGTTTGGACGTTTAAAATTCGTAAAATTAGAATTAAAATTAAGGGAAATATAAAATAATTTGATACAGCTACATATGGGCAAAGTATCTTTTAATTCTTTTTGAAAATTTATTTAAATGTTTGTTTATTTAAATGCCTAGAAGAGGGGTGCTGGACTGATAGAGAGGATTGCAGAGCAAGATGCGAGATACGAAGAAGTCCGTAAAACACTCGCCAATACAATTTAGTATATTTAAATGTTTAAAATTTGGATTATATTAAAAACAAGTACATAGAAATTATTAACATTTGAAAAATTGGTTCTCCCAATTACCTTTTAAGTTTATTCGTAGATTGAATTCTTGAAAACTTATCGGGAAACATTTTTAAGATGTGTATATTTCTGGAAGAACAATTTTGAAAATTTGAAATTTTGGAAAATACATCTCAATTGGCGCCAAAATGTTTTTATAATATATAAGTGCAAAAAATTTTAGATAATAAATTATTCAAAATATCCGAATTACTAAGTATACAGCACTGGGGCAATTCTAAATTTCAAATTCATTCTTATGTAAATGGTATTCGGTAAAACAAAATTTTCAAAATCAATGTTTCTATTATAATTAATATTTACAATCTTCCAATTTCAAATTTTATCTTTCCAAATTCCAATCTCCAATTTAATTATTTAATTTTTTAATTTAAATTTTTTAACTATTTTTTTTCATTAATTATTTTTAATTATTTAATTATTCAAAAATAATTTTGCAAAATATCTAATCTCATTCAAAAACTCAATTTTATCCAATTCTATTAATATGTTTAAATGTGACCGGAGGTGCCAACCAAAAAAAGTGTGGCTCAGGTACCAACCTGGTATCGATCAATATGTGCATAAATCAAGTTGCTCATCAGTCGACTTCCACTGTATTCACTGACAAGTAGGTCATCGCGACCGAAAGCTGAAAGCTGAAGGCCGCGATTACCTGCTTGTTATGTATAAATTTTAAACCTAAAATCAACATTATTCATTGAAAACTATAAATCGCTTATATTTACAAAACATAAAATTTTATCAAAAACTGTCGGAAAAATTTTGGTCCCAACGTTTATAGGAAGCCATCTTAATGGTAAAAGATTGGTTGCTTCCATAGTTGTCACAATGTCAATTATCAGGCGAGAAAAATTACATACACTCTGAAAAAAGATTTGTTGTCGTAACAAAGTCGTTAGTAGCTATAGTCTCAACAGAGTTTTTTTGTTGCTACAACAAATTTTATGCTAAACTATTATATGTGTTTTTGTTTGGAAAAAATTTTTTTTTCTGAACATAAAAAAACTTTGTTGAAAGTTTTTAGTACATGAAAGGAAGAACTACACCTTTTCCGCCAATAATTCAAAAAGGATCAACTGCTATTCATAAAACGTCAATTGTAATTCAGATTTGTCTGATGATATTCAGAAATCGTCAGTTGTAATTCAGATTTGTCAACCAATATTTAGAAATCGTGAATTGTAATATCATTTGACCAATCTGGATTACAATTTACGATTTCTGAATATCAGTTGACAAATCTGAATTATAATTGACGATTTCTGAATATCAACTGGCAAATCTAAATTACAGTTGACGATTTCTGACTTTCAGTTAAACTTTTTCTTCATTAGAGCTTTTCGTGTGTGAGATTTTATTATAACAAACACACATATAAACTTGGTGTGATATGTATTAATATTACCACAAAAAATTGTTAAAATGTTATTAAATAATAGGCGAAAAGTGGCATTGTATCGGCCGGTAACCGGACATTTCAGTCGAGAACGGGCTAATGTTTTCAGAATATCTTTCAATGAAACATTAAAATAATAGCATATTGTTTTTAAATTAACTTAAAGTGCAAGGTAGACATTCTGTCGTGCATTCGGTATAACTTTCACAAATGCAAAGTAAAAAATTTAATGTTTTACAGCACGTCAAACATGAAACATCTGATAAATGGCCGAAAACAGTCAAATTCCCATATTCACATGTGTACAATTTAAAAATACTCATAATTAGATGTTTCTGGATGACTCACCGGCGCCGGTGTCCAGAAACTAGACTTAATTATCAAAAAAAATTCATTTACTACCAGTGGGACAATAATTGGGAAATAAAATACTGGAAAAATAAGAAGGGCTACTTTGGCAACGGCTGCATCGCGTAACTTTGTTGCTGTCTTAATCTACAGTTTGAATAGGAGTTAAGTGATCAGTTTTGCTAATAACTACTCTAAGTTTTTCACTTGTGTACGGTGTGATATCTCAGATAGGGCAAAATAAAACCATAATTTTAGTTGATATTTTCATCACGCATTGTGCTATCCTAGACTTATAGTTTATAAACGGCTACACTAAAAGCTCGTACGTTACGAAATGTCTTTATAAAGCTGATTTATTGATTTTTTACATATTGTAGTAAATAAAATTAAAAAATCAGCGCGTGTCTTTTCTATTATGCTATCAACATATTAGTTTAAATATATGAGGTCAATCCGTTTAGGTCTATTTGGAAATGATGAACTTGATAAACCTCGACACTCCTCGAATACCCCGCCCTTAAACTGAATCTTAGTTTATAATCCATAATTTAAATAATATATACCTAATTTATTATGTATATAATATGTATTCTGTAAATATTTTATGTATTACTGAGTAAATTCGAGAAAATGGTTCTCATAAATAATTTTTAATAGATACTTTTATATTTGCATATTATATTTTTAGAAACGTCGTAGTGCGTTTTGAAGTTATTGAACCAATCCCCAATTTTTCCATGTGAACCGAAAATGACGACACGTGGGATTGCACAGTGATAGTGCCAGAATTTTTTTTAAGTTCAAATTATTGCATTGATTTGACCGAATAAAATATTTTCATTCAAAAGCAAACTTTGGTATTTTAAAATGTTTTAATACTTTTTTTAAGCTTTAAAAATGAGATAAACATTAGAATTCTCATAGAGTATGTATAAGAAAACTGAGTATGAAGTACTAAGTACCATTTCGTTTAAATATTCTTTTTGAATATATTCCATAAATAGATAACAAATTTTTGTTTCTTTACAGCTTTTATTGAGTATAGCAAAAGCTTGCTGTAGTTGTAATATAGTAATCGAATTTTCAATTAAACGAACGCATATCTTACATTATTGCTATTTGCTTGGTTAAGAGTTTCTATCATCTGATGAAAGCTTCAAAGCTATACCATCAAACGAAAATTTTAATTAACTACTAGAGGAAATCCAAGATTTGTATAAAAAATATGGACAATTTTATTCGCGTTATTGGATCATCAAGATTTTAGTGCTATAATATTTTATGGATTACTACACAAATTGATAAATTAATGAATAATAAAAATAGCTTGTGGCATGAAGATGTCAGGAAATTTATTGTGGTAATTTCTTAATAGGATAATATACTATAGAGCTGTTCATATTTTATTAGGTGGTAAGTTTGCAAAGGCAAAATCGATAAATCGATATCGGAAAAGTGGTTAGAGTAGAGGTACATTATAGGTATTTATTGTAACAATTTTTGGATGCATACTACGAATATTGTATCCTTGACACAATAGACAGAATTAGCCTGCAAGTGTAAATGTAACCCTGATCCTGTTGCTAACAACAATAACTTTTCGAGTCAACTTATACTAAACGCAAATCTAAACTATCTGCACGCAATTGCAGAATACGCCATTAATTTAAGAAATATATAACATGCATATAACATATATATTACTTTAATTTGCTTAATTAATTTTAAATAGACAAAGCTGCTCTAATGGAAAATCTAAATTAAACGGATATAATAAAGTTATCTTATTGTGTTTTACTCAGCTAAACAAAAAGGTATTTTTATACAAAAGTAGGACAGCACAAAATTATCAATAGTTTCAAAGTCAACCTCTGCGC
This sequence comes from Cantharis flavilabris, assembly GCA_949152465.1. Classification (NCBI taxonomy): domain Eukaryota; kingdom Metazoa; phylum Arthropoda; class Insecta; order Coleoptera; family Cantharidae; genus Cantharis; species Cantharis flavilabris. The sequence continues at coordinate 9,698,620 of OX424436.1, read as the reverse complement.
TAGGTGTATAATTTTATTTTTTGATTAATATTTTAATTTACATTTGTAGTAAAAGTACTTCTAAAATAAGTTCAAGAAGTGGAGTCATATTTTTAGGCCGATCGATAGTACTTTAAATTATTTTCGATGAATTAAATTCGAACTGACCTATTTTTAAAAGTTAAGTGTACCGCAATATAAATAACAATGCCAACTATAGCGCAGTCAAGAAAATACTTTTTGACTGGATTTCTCCAAGCACATGCTATCTCCCCAATTACTGCAGCTACATAATGGCCAAATTAGAACATTAACAGCAAGTAGGCAGTTGTTATTGTTGCTATTAGTTAATCCAGGTGTAAGCACTATTTTATCCCGATAATGTTACCTCATACGACGCAAGTTTGCAATAAACACATGCTTCTAATTTCATAACACTCCTCCTCAGAATATTTAGTAGTTTGGGGTCTGCTCCATGGTGAGCTTCGTTACATTTACCAATATCCAAGAAACATTTTTTCAGGTGTTTTTACCGAACCCTAAATATTATATGAAGGAGGGTTTTTGTGTCGCAAAGTAGGTTAGTTTCATCATTAATTCCAACAATTCTCTCAAATTACCCATGATTATCATAAGTGAAAACACCAACTCGAAACTACAGCTACTTCGGTGAGACGTGGCTTCATTTACATTTTATTACCATAAATGGAACATTTGTTGTTATTTTTACATACTAGATGTTCCAAAATAGAACAAAATTACTTGATGGAAAAAGTTAGCGAAGGTCACTGGAATCCAAAACGTCGCGCCGCTATTGATTTATTTCAAATTTTTGGAGAAACGTCAAGACGTGAGAAAAACAACCGGAATTATGACGACGGCTTTGCTGGAATTAATATTCGGACAAGGATTAATATTGAGGTTAATAATGGGTTCTTCCAGCGTTATTTTTAGCACTGCAGTGGTGAACTTCTACAAAAACTACCTGTAGATGAATTTTCACGTCATCCCTTTTTAGTATTTCGAGTGGCGTCATAAAATCGTCAATATCTAAGTTATTTATAATGCAATTTCAATGTTGAGTGTCAATTTTAACGACAGTTGAAAGGCCTAAAAATTTATTTTATACAAAATTGGCTTTAAACCCTAAACCCAATGAGTTTTCGATACTTAGAGCATATAATAGGAAATTTATAAAATCAGCACTATATCTTCTTTATGATGTAGACTTAAATTTTTACACTCTGATATTTTAAAGATCTAAAAAACATAGTCATTCAGGTCTATATTATGTATCAAAAACGTTATTATAAAGGTGACAGTTATGACATACAATAAGGTTTTTGGCTAATTGGTATGCACTATAAATGTTAAGAAAACCTTCATTATAAAGATCATGTTAAGATGACGGTTTGCGAAAACGCTAGGTAATACTAATTTGCCGAAAATCTTTAATTTTATGTCATAACTGTCACCTTTATAATAACGTTTGTGATACATAATAGCCCTGAATACTTCTATAAATTTTTAAATATTTATTCAAAGTTTAATTAAAGCCAGGTAGGAGATTCAGATGAATAAAATGAATTCAATCTACTCGGGTAAAACATAAAAAAATATGTAATTAAAACGGTATTTTCTTGCAAAACACAACGTATAATAGTTTCGGTTTATTAGGTCGTCTTTAGGATTCAATCTACTTCTACATACCTGCAGATGCAGGTCCTACCATATTTGATATTAAAGAATGCATTTTATGCAATATCCGGAACTTCCCAATTTTTTAGTGGGTTACTGAAGTTCTACTTAAGTGCCTCCCACCATTATTTGCTTTAAAACTTTAAAACTTTTAGAATTCATTGACATAAAATGCAGATATAAACAAAAGCAATGAAAACAGCAGAAAAAGTAATAAAATAAGTCGAAAACAAAGCATTTGCGTCTGTCAAAATATCAAAATATTGAGTGACTTATGTAGTACTATTTGATTGGCTTGTTGAAGCTGATCAGGAAGATTCCAGAGTTTTCAACAATTGAAACATACATCTTTTTGATTTTTTACCTGCACGCAAAAGAAAATTGAAACTTCTTTCTCACGAGTTTTGCTTGTGTTTTAGTTTGATTATATATTTTTTCATGCAAATACTACAAGAAAGTGTTCTGTTTTAATAGTAAAAGTATCAAATATTGCTCAGGTAATGTTTTCTTTTTCCGTGCTTTTTCGTCAAGATGAAAATTTTGGGTTCTCGAGAATATTAACAAACTAAATATTGTTAGAAAAGCCAAATGTGTGCCAAGCAAAGAGTCATTACCTTCGTTGCTGTATCTACAGAATTTATTCTGTTTTAAATTTTAGAAACTACCTGCGACTTAGATGATTTTATGAATAATTTAATGTAAAGCAAATCAGATCATATTAGATTGAGCATTGTAGCTCAAAATTCAAAATGTTATGACTCGTGACGTTTACAAATATTGCATAATATTTTACAATCCTCTTTGCCATGACGAGTAACGTCTTTGCGTCACTTAAGTAAATAAACCTTAAAAATTTGAAATCTTCTCCTCAGAGTTTCTTTTCTATAAACAATAAACCATTTTATATTAGTTTTTTATAACCCCGATTACAAAATATACAATCACAATAAGAATGAACAATTTTTTTTTCATTTACAGTTAAAATCAACATTGGTGCGTGAAAGCGAAATTCGTATTTTGTGAACGGGAGTGTTATGTGTCGAGTACAAATCTATGTTGAAAAGCTTGATGGTAGCTTATTAAATATATAATAATTGCGAATTATTTTTTTTATACTTGAATGAAAATGAGAATAATTTTTATTCAAAATCGTTAAGAAAATGTGCAAGTATCCAGATTGCAAGTGAATTTTTGACGATGGAGAAGCTTATGGTAAGGATGAATAAGGCGAAAGGACTACAGTGTTAAAGATAATTTGTGTAAAACCATTCTCATCTGAAATAATAACTAACAAAGAATTTTCTTCATTATTGCAGGTAGGATCCACGTCGTTGGTTTAGCATTAATTCAGGTTTCAACCAATGAATTGTTAAAATTGTGAAAAAATACATTTTTCTTTACATCCACAAACTATAGTTTGGTAAGAAAATTTTATTTTTGCCTACTGAAGTAATAAATTACAGATAACTAATTTTTTTCACCGTAGCGATTTTTATTACTCAACAGTTGGTTAATTCGTCAATCTTTTAATAAATGATGTCATGAAGTCATCAATGTGGTATGGACCGTAGTTTAAACTGTTACAAACCGGGAGGTCTGGAGGTATGGAATACCCTTTATAATTAAAGAATTTTTTAATTTGAATATTATATTATTAAATTATTTGACTGTCGACCACGTAATATTCACACCTAAGCTTAATTGTCTGTATTTGTCTTTTTACGCTGAACACCCTGGCCTCTCCAATATGTTTGATGTAAAAGTAAGTTAATTGAAAAGTAACTCAATTTCAAAAACGATTAAAAAAAGTATTTGAATGCATAAATTAGAACAATGTTCTTGTTTATAATGGAAAATTGGAGTTTTATACGTTGCAGTTAATTGCTAAATTTCCCACCAAAAATTTTATTATGCTTATTGTATATTGTGGAATATATTTTAACGCTTTTACTGCAAATATCTTTCGCTTTTTGCATGTTTCATGACGTTTTACTACGTTTGTGTGATTTTTTTATTGCATAAAATTTTTAACTTTATTTGTAATAAAGTCATTCTAACAAAGAATCAAATTTTCTGCACCCGCAAAGATAACAAAATATCAGTAGTTATTTCGTCTATAGCCATCTTTTATTACAGAAACAAATAATTTCAGTCATTGACAAAAAATCTTAAAAGTCATCTAGAATTTAATAATGAAAAGACAATAAAAGCTCAAGAGATTTGCTTCAGTTCCTTAAAAATTTATAGAAATTCAAATAAAGAAGCTGCTGTATTAGCATCTAAAATACATTGGCTGTGTGAAACTACGTCAAAAATAATTTAAACAATTTGTATGCTTAGACAAAATATTTAAAATTGCGGTTGCCACACCAGTAATATTTGAACCGTCAATAGCTACCGCAAGAAAAGTTATCTAGAGCTTGGAGCTACAGCTACGAACTGACGGATATAGCTAATTAGCTGCGGCGGCCACATAAATTCTCTATTTTACGTTTTGTCTGCCTCGGACTGCATAAATACGAATAAAAGCAGAATGGTGTAGTAGAATGAATCCACGTTGCTGAAAACACGAAATGCCGTTAATTTACTAGAAACATAATAAAAGAAAAACCTCACGCTTTACTGTTTGATCTTAGTTAATTAAATGTTACAATTTCATAACAAAGTAAGCGTATACAGGTAACTCTGTAACGCTGTAGTAGAGTTTTTGTGCAGTACGAAACATTTTATACGGGTATAACATATTTCTCATTATTTTTTCGCGTAACGCTTAACCAGTCAACAGCGGGGATTCATAAAAAATGTTGAAAAATTACATCCAACCATAACGTGAAAATAATTGTATTATGCTTGATTTATTACAGGTATCGAAGTATATTCTTTTAAAATATTTTGTCTACGATAAAGTATTTAAAAAAAATTTAATAATAAAATTAATAATTAAAAAGGAGATATTAAAATAATTGAATTATTTACTAAATTTAGAAATCAGCAAAAATTGTTTAAAAGTATCAAAGAAAAACAGAAGTTAGTTTAGTGAGGGTAAATAAAACATTAAAATACAAATGACAACAGTAAAACGAAATTATTAACATCGAAAGCAATACAAAATTAATTTAAATAATTTTAAAAATTAAAATAGGATAGAAAAGAAAATAATATTTTCCAATAAAAATTGAAAAATTGAAAAAACTAGAATTAAAAAATTAAAATTTTTCGTGAAAGTTTTATGGAAAAGATTAATAATAAGCAGAAATATGATTAATAAAAAGTTGAAATATGAATTTTTCAGACTGTATTCGACATAAAATAAATTTTCTCTGTTGATTTCTTTCTATCCTTGCCAATGTAATAATATATTGAGTTACACGTATTTGTCAGGCGGATTGCGATAAACTGTCTGAAGCTTTGTTTCCTTCCAGAACACTTCCAATTTTCTTGTATTTTTCGGTTCGAATATAATTTGATGATGCTGTATGTTTGTTTCAAAAGATAGTTTAAGACCATACATAAACATTTTCATATTTTGGGCAAACCGGAAAATGAAATGAAAATCTTGATCTTAAAGCTTCTATAATTTCAACAGATCGGTGCTCCTTTACATAAGACTAATTTAATTAAGAAGTTCAAAACGTTAATTTACAATTCATACGCCGTACTAAATTTACAAATAATTTACCTACATTTCACCTCTCTTTTTGCCCTTGTTTGTATAATCGATTTTTCTAATAATCAATTTTACCGTATTTTTACTTGTGATGTTTTTTCACGATCACTTAACTCCACAAAGAAGCCTCATGAAAGACCTTAATGAAGCCAGGTAATTTTATCATACTTTCTGATGCATTGCGGATAATAATGTACTCTTTTGAAGTTCATAAACAAATTTTATTTTGCGAAATTAAATTTCACCGATGTTATTCGTAATAACCTTTTGTAATTGAAAACGATTGTTTAATTAAATTCAGATTTCCGAATATGTTCTACTATTGTGGAATTAAAAATTCCGAAATAATTTAATTCTCCGATTTTAACTTCGCCGAAAATAAATTTACAAAATTTACATAAAGTTAAACAAATGCAAACACAGGAGATAATTTTTTTCAAATTTGATATAAAGTTATTTACGGCTTGTAACTTACAAGTTTATCGAGTTTGCTCGAATTAGAAAAACGGATTATAATTAAAAATTAACTACTTGTAACAAATTTATAATAATGGAAAATTTGATTTCGAACCACAAATTTTGATATATATCGCACGATTTCTTATTAAAATTTTTAATCCCAACTTTAAAAATATTAATTTAAATTAAAATGAAAAATGCGCGACGCCTTATGAATACACAATTATTTCGATTCCAATTAAGTATAAATAATTCGAATATCGTTATGCGTATTTTCGGGATAACTTAACTTGTAATCGATTTGGGAAATTTGAAAATTAAGTTTACAAAAGTTTTTTGAACTTTGTGGGCGTCAGGAATAATCTCGAGAGACTCAAAAATAAATTTTTTTTGAAACTTACCTTTGTTACTTACGTCACCTACAGTGATTTTTATTGTGTTCCATAAAAATTTTTCCGAATTCGCGGGACACTTATGAAATTCACCCTAGTTACTTGTAACGCGTAGTGCACTGGAAAAAAGGCAACTGGATACTAGGATAAAAGTTCCCAGACGCGCCACAGTTTATCCTGGCGCTGGCGCTCTGACGTTAAACCCTTTGTATCCTTTCCCTGTTATTATTAAATAATTATGTTTAAAATTTAAGGTAAGAGTAAATTTATTATGAAGAAACACTTAATCAATTGCGGTATACTGTAGTTTTATACTTAATCCACAAGAAAAACTTAAAAATAGGAAAACGTAAAACGTTTAAACATTTATACTGATTCCATTAACATTATAACTTTTTAAATATGATTTATGAAAATGTAAGTTTACATTTTTAAGAAGTTAAATCTTTTCTAATAAGTGAGTTTTAAGGTTTTCAATACAATTGAACCACAGTTTTGGTAAAAATTAAAATTAGGCATCTAATTGATGAAAGTGGAAAATAAAGAGACAAAAACTCAATGAGTTTTTTTCAATTTTAACTCGAAATTTTCAGGAAAAACAAACGAAATTTCGTAAAGGACTCCAAGTTAACAGATGAAACTTACATACAAATTACAAGATTTTAAGGTAAGGAACCATTTCAAACTTCCACCAGTTTGGTAATCAACTGATTACTGATGCCTTCGAGCGAGGACGATCAACAAATTAAAGTCGAAAGAAAACTTCAATAATATATAATTTTCCTTAACCAAATTCAAATCTAAATTTATTAACATTGTTTTAACACAAGTTAGTTATCTATTCACCCTTTTCTATCCAATGTTGAACATAAGCTTGCCTACCATTATATAATTATTTCCAATCTTGCACTATTATAATCATCCATTTTGATTTTGTAACGATTTGATTTATGATTTATGAACGTTAAATTAACGTATACTTTAATGTCATTACCTTTCTCCGAAGAAAGTCAGAAAAAATTGTCAAATATTATAGACCAATACTTTAATGAGTTTCTTTTAATTTTAACTCGAAATTTTCACAAAAGCAAAAAAAATTTCGTGAAAGACTCAAAGTTAACTGATGAAACTTACATAGTTTACATAGAATTTCACTTACACAAAATATGGTGAATAATCACAGTATTATTATAATAAACTCAACTTTATTAATAGGTAATGCAAAATTCAAGTTATACGTTTTGATTAAATGAAGAGTGAAATATGCAAAAGGACCTAAGTGCCAGGTTTACTAAAATTGAGATTAATGTAGTTTTAGGTTTTAAATACCAAAAATGCCAAGTTTTTTGAGTCTCCTGAAATATTGACATAATGGCACTTAATCTTTTTTGAATATTTCACTCATCATCAGGAAAAATACATCGGTCATACTGGTGGATCTTTCCATACACGATTTAAAGAACACTAGCAATCTCACAGACTTGCAGATGGAAAATCTACTTTCACGAAATACTTATTAAACACCAACGACCAGCAGGGGGGGGGTATGAAAGTTTACATGTTGAGCCAAAAAGTAAAAAAATGAACCCGTAAAAACAAGTTTTTCACTAAAAATCCTTTATATACGATACTCAATTTTACGAAAGATTAAAAATTTAATTTTTTCACTTTTTTTTTGGAAAATGTGAAAATTCGGGAATTTTTCTTTTGGCAAAGTGTATTGTCATCAGGGACGAATCTATGTACAACATTTCAGCTCGATTGGATGGCGCGAACTGAGTAAAATTTGATTTTCTAAGTTTTGCCGTATTCAAGCCAGTAATAAGCAAGCAGAAAGGTGAAACTAATATAAAGGATTTAAAAACTAGGATTTTTAGAAGCTATGGAAATCAATAAATTAAAACAGTCATCCTTGTTATTAAACAGTTAATCTGATTTAAACAACACACTACTATAAATATTAAACATCTAATATTATATTTATGAACTATGTTTGTGTCTTTTTTTTAAATATGATCGGAGGTGCCAACCAAAAAAAGAAGTGGGACCCAGGTACTAACATGGTATCGAATATCGATTGAGATGTGCATAAATCGAGTTGCACTTTACCTGCTTGTTTTAAACAAAAAAACAATGGTCTGCAAGTAAAAATATATTTTTTCAGCTCTGTTACTATTCTGGCTGATTATTATGTAAAATGACCTCTTGAATCCAAATATGATTTCCGTTTTCTCCCATTAACTACCGTTTTGAAGGATGCCCCCATATATTTTTATCACTATTCGACAATTTGATAAGACGAAGACGTTTATTTTAGCTTTTATATTTCTTGTGAGAGGCCAAAAAGGTAAAAAGTAAATTTTTAATATTTTATTCATTATTTCGACACTCCCAAGAAAGAACACCGTAACTCATTTTTATCTATTTTTCAGGAGAGCGATTTTAAACTTATGAAAAGTAAATATATAAGGGATACAACTTTTCTCCATTGATTACATATCTCTGGAACTATTGGTCGTAAGGTAATGTTTTTTTTACAAAAAAAATGATATTTTTCTCAAGATTACAGCAGTAGTCATAACTCAAAATAATAGTAACTCGAGTTACGGCGTTTTTCTTTGGGGGTTTCGATTTATAGAGTCTTATTAATTTATTTCGAATATCTTTTTTATTTTTTCAATTTATTCATTATATATGACTGATGATCGGAAATAACCGAGAAATTGGGAGCTTATATCAAATTTTGAATTTCTATTTTTTAATTATTTACATATATATTTTTTCAGTGTATTATTTCTTCATATTCTGTTAAAGATTTTTAATCCTGACCTGTTAAGTGATAATTATGTTTTTTTTGAACTAGGTATTGATTTTCTCCGTATTGTATTTAACTTAACTTTTACTTAAAAATAAAATAATAAATATAAAGAATCTTCGAACAGTTGCTATACTATATTTTTACTTTCCCCATACGTATACGTATGTATAAGGGAAAGTATTGTAATCCACTCAAAAATCAAAAATCGAAATTTTTTCATTAAAATGTTCCTTATCATGTCCTGATAAGTTTTTGATGAATTTTAGTTGGATGTTCGTCTGTATGTCTGTCTGTATGTCTGTCTCTCTGTATTTGGTTATGAGATCATGAAATGAAATAGTATCAATTGCACAGGTTAAACCACGCAACCAAATGTCAAAAAATTTGGCATAAATGTACATCATAGTTAAACTTAGAGGCCAGCTGAAAATGGTGAAAATTTGTTGAAAATTGCGGAAATGATAAAGAAAATAAAAAAAGTTCAAGTGTCAATTACTTTAGGACCACCATTTGTTATATCCAAATTATTGGAAATTAATTCAAGTTTGACGTTTATGAAATTTTGACATGTTTTAGGGTTTTACGCTCCGTGTCCCGCGTAGCGCGGTTTTTGAGCCCCGCAGATGCGACCTGTCGCTTCATTGAGGTATTCCACGTTGAACGGTACATTGCAAGAAGATGGCGAAGGAAAATTTACTCTCCAATTATGTGTGGAAAGAAGTAAATCTGCACTTTTAATTTAACAGGTTTTCAAATTTTTCAACTTTTGGACTTTTTGATGCGAACTTTAGCTTCCTCGCGGTCTTTCTCGTCGAATGGTTCCCGAAAAGAGGAGGTTGAAAGATAATTTTTATACCCAAATTTAATGGGGAAAGTTATGCAATGTTTACATAGCCAATTTTTATTATTTGAGGTTGTTTGGAAAATAATTAAGGAGGCTGGAAGCTGGAATATGTAGTAAATCTTTAAAAAAATTAGTCAAAATACGGAAAAATTGATTAATAATTTTGTTACAATTTAATGGGGCAAATACTCTCCCAAATCAACTTTCTAGCTATAAATATTAACTTTTCACCTCTATAGCACCTCGGTAGAAATATAAAGGCTAAAATATTCGTTTTCGTCCTTCCAAATTATTGAAAAGTGTTAAAAATAGATGGGAGGCATCCCTGAAAACGGTGGGCGATGGTGGAAACGGGGGTCTTATTAGGATTCAGTAGGTTATTTTACATAAGAATCAGCAAGAATGGTTTCAGGACCGATTTTCATGCCGCCCAGTGTAATTAAACCCCTTTGTTATTTGAATCTATAGAGCGCTTATTTTTTCATACCCTTACCTTTATTAAATCACTGTCCAAAAATATCACCTGATTTTCAAAATTTCCTCTTGTATTTAAAAAAAATAGAATCTCTCTTAACTTTCTTTTTTTCATCGCCTGATGATGCCATAACATGGTGAAAACGTTTGCGATATTTTATACTTACAGTGTATTTTATTTGTGATAACTTAAAAACATTTTAGTTCTAAAAAGTGTTGGTGCATTTTTTGCACTTTTTGCAAGATTAATAAATTAATTATAAAAGTCAAATTAAAATTCCATTTAAATCGAATGCGAAATAAAATTTATTGCATGGCTTATTGAGATAAATTATCATTTATGAAATAAATGCAGTTAACAATCAGGAAAAACGCAGCTTTCTCTATCAGTTCTTTTGCGCTGGTTTACAAAAGGTTAGGTTTAAATAGTCACTTATTTCAGATAATTGAATGTAATGCAGTCATATATAAAAAAATAGAATAAAAATTTTATATTTAATGTTAATGTTGGTTTTTTTAAGATATTTTAAATTTATTAGAAGTTTTCACTCGTCTATTTTAATAATTTGAATTTCGAAATGATGAATAATTACGAACTTAACATAATATTTAACTTTAGAATTACAACGCTTTTCAAATACTCAAGAGCAAAATTCAGAAAAATGTGATCGTTCAATATAAACTTAAATGCATAACTGCAGTGAATTTATCTGAATAAATTAAATAATTAATTTAAAACGCAAAACATAATATGTAGTGTAATTCACGAATAAATAGTAGAATTTGACTAGAAACTATTAATTAAAATAATTTAAAAATAATAATTAAATTATCTGGATTATTACTTTTTCTACCAACTATATACATCCAGATTACATACTTTTGAGGGAAAATCGCTGAGAAAAAAAAGGGAAATTTGAGAAAATCCTAATTTGATCTTGGGAAATCTTATGATGGGACCGAAAAAGTGCAGTATGAAGCTAGATGCACCCATCCATATGTAAACGTATTAAAATCAGACTTGAAAACTATTTATTCAAGGAATAGCAATATATAATTCAGGTGTTTTAAGAAATCAATTGTAGATACAGTCCACTCATAAACTTATGCCAGTTACATTAACACTAATAGCCAGTAAGCTGTAATGAACTATAAAAACAATAAACAACCACATATCTTGATATTTATTATATTATTTATTATTATATACTATACTAAAAAATATTACATAATTAAACCTAATTTGGTGATAAGAGTAAATCCATAAACATACAAAAAATCTACAAATCAATAAACAATATTATATTGATCTAGGGGTCAGAAATGTAGGAAATCACAAAGAAGTATAAAAAAAAACTAAAAGTGATTGAAATGAATGCATTAAAAAGATGTTGTCGTGTGTCAAAATTGGAACATATAAAAAATTAGGTGATTAGAGAATGAATTAATCTCTAAGAAACAGTAATAGATGACATAAAAATAAATAAGTTGCAAGGTGAGGATCTGTAAGACCCCTTACATCTATGCACATCTTCAGGGCATGGGCTCATAACTACAACTTTTAAAATATTTAGTTAAAATCATCAAGTCGGCAGTACAAAACGCAAATAAAAAAAAATCATCAATGCTGAGTGCAGTGAATTAATCTCAGAATAACTCGAAAGAGCTTAACACGTAATACCCATTTGTACTTTTGTAAATTCAGAAAACCAATCATAAATTAAAATAATTAATATGCATTTAATTCATATTTAATTACAAAACTCAATTTAAAGTTATTGTAGCATTAAACTAAATAATAAATCAGGAAGCGAAATAAAACTAAAATTAATTATTGCTGAAAACCAATTACCATTTATTTGTAAAAAACTATATCTTTTCAACATAAAACTTTGTTATTGATAGTGTTGGCTAATTTCTTTTCTTTCAAAATAGAAGAATGGTTTCCATTTACAACGTAAATATCGATGATTTCCTTGAAGTACTAAGAAAAAATAATATTAAATTCACAATTATAATTATATTCAAAAATTTCTTTACCTTAGGCAATTCACAAACATCATCCTTACTAGCTCCAAAAGGTCTTAACAAAGTAATGGGTGCCAAAATTAGTTCTTCCGGGGGTTGAATTGCTAAAACGCTGTTCAAGTAATTTTTAAAGGTGGTCAAGTTTTCATTGAGGAAAAGTTTATCTTCAGGTGAACATTCGTAATATTTCAAAACACACTGCACACGGGAGTTCCAGTCGGATAGATCGCTCAATTCTTTAACAATCTGAAAGCATTCTATTTAAGTAAACAGCAACTCCCATAACAATAACTCACATTTGGGTTTGTGAGACTCAAAATTCTGCACAGGAATCCAATTTCACTGTTGGTACCTTCTCCTAAATTTCGAATGATACCCTGTATGGTATCCGGTGCTCCGTCGACCAAGAACAACTGAGTACGAAGATTATTCTTTTCTAGAACCTTAACGATTTCAATAGCAAGCGGTCCACCGTAAGATATTCCGATGATATTGTAAGGTCCTTTGGGACAAATTTCTTTGATTTTCTAAAATTATTATATTTAAATTGGTATTTTAAGAATTAAATTTGATTTTTATATACTTCAACAAATTCAGATGCCAGCTTATTGAAAGATATGGTCGAAGTGGGATAATTAGCACAATAAACAGGATGTAAAAGTTGGCTGGCCAAATCTTTTACGGCGGTTCTGCCAAACAAACCAGGAATAACAAATAGTGGCGGAAGATCCCGAACTACCTTGGGACACAAAGTTGGAAGTTGGATAAAATCAGGTTTGAGACTTGCGATGGCAACGTCTTGTTTGATGGTGTCGATCGAATTTGGAAGCAAATACGTGAGTTCTAAAGAAAAATAATTAGCCTGCGATTTTCAATAATTTTCGATGTCTTACTTTTGTATAGCGATTGCGTGGTTTCCAGTACATCGTCCTTATTCTGAATGTCGTCGATTAAAACATATCCAACCTTATAACGCAAAATTCCATCCAAACTGTGCAAGACAAACGAGAAATCGAGCGAGTTTGGCCATTGAACATGATTAGTTAAAAATCCGGAATCTATTCTTTGTTGACAAACACCTGCAGCACTACTTAAGAAGTTCACAAGCAACGCTTTGGGTGCCTTATTTCTTAATGCCAAATCCAAATACTGGATAGCCTTAATATCGGAATTTTTAACATTTGAGTTCTTATTTGGTAGTACAAATATTGCTCCAATATGTCCCAAAGAACAAACTTCAGAAATTAGTTCTGCCGCACTATCTCTAGTTTGGGCTTTGGCTGAAGCCAAAATAATTTCTGCCTTGAAATAATTTTGTAATAAAGTAAGACGTCTGTTTATATGTGCTTGCTGAGATTTCGATTCCGTTGACACCACAATTTTTCGTGCACCTCTGAAAACTAACCATTCCACTACATCGGTCCAAATTTCAGACGTTCCACCTAAAATTGAAATTTTAGCAAGTAAAGTTTATATCTTAATTTTTACCAACCATATACTAAATAAGAATATTTAGAATTGCACAGGTATTGGGAAGCACTGTTGACGTTCAGCTTCTTAAATGACAAATCATCTGAAAGCTTCAGTACTATTTTCCCGATGTTGTTCTCCGCTTGTAAAGCTCTAGAAATAAAGGATTAACTAAATATTAAATAAACATTAAACTTTACCTCAAATTTGCGTCCATATCTTCAAATTGACCAAGCTTTCTAGTTAAAGGTCTGACAACCACCTCTTCGATTCCTTGCTCAACTAAATCGTGTATTTTTTGTTTGATCTCGACTGGAGCATCAAAAATATTTTCGGGAGTGACTCCAATGAAACCAACATTTTTCAAGAAAATGCTCATACCAATTTCGTTATTTTCTTCCAAATCCAATTTACCAATTTGCAAAAATCGTCCAAATTCTGCAACACATCTCAAAGTTGCGTTAAGGAGATTTCCGCTAACGCAATTTAAGATGACGTGGGCTCCAATTCCTCCAGAAGCCATCATTAGACGAGGTTCGAAGGATGAGTCGCGACAGCTAAAAACGTTTCGATCTCCCAACTGGAAGAAGTATTTTAGATTTATATTTTCGTTGCGATGTTAAGTAACTTACAAATTTATACAATTTTATCAAATATGCTTTCTGGGTATTGGAAGTCACAGTTGCATATACATTACAACCAACTGAATATGCAACAGAGAGTGCAGCAATACCAAGCGCTGAGGCTGCTCCATGAATTAAAACGTTTTCGTGTGCTTTTAAATTCCCAAGATGAAAGAGTGTGTAGTAGGCCTGAAAAACTTTAATTTAGGCCGCAATAAATTTTTAACTTAATTTTCTTACAAGAGCGTGAGCATGAGGTATTGTAGCTCCATCTTCCAGGTTCCATCTGAGTGGGAAATTCCAGGATAAGATTGGATCAGGTACCAATTTGCAACTTTCTTGATCTAAACGCGCTAATCCCATTACTCTTTGACCAGATTGTGTAACTCCAGAGTAATCCACATTTCCCAATTGTGGTTTTATGCTTTTCTTCAAAGTGATTGTTTCGTCGAGAAGATTAATTCCAACATATTCGATTTGGGTATTGTTGACGATGTTGCTAAAAGTCGTAGTTATAAATATAATGCAGTTGATGATTTTTGGAAATATAAACTAACCTTTCGCTTTGATGCGCCAAAGTTAGGTCATTCACCAATTCCATGGATAAGGAAATAATAGAATATAGGGATCCATCTTTGATGACAGTTACTTTTAAATCATTCTTAATGATTTGTTTAAATAAACTTTGGTTTGCGTTGAATTCGGAGTACTGCTTGTCAAAGGTGAATACAAATCTGAAACATTTTCAGAATCAGAGGTGAAAACTGCTTATGAGCTCATGAAGATTACCTGATATTCTTCGTATTTAGTGCTGACTGCACTTCACTTACAAAATTGGCAATGCCTTCGGTGGGAGTGATGGAAGTAACCAAATAAATTTTTTTATCGAGATCCGTATTAATTGTCGATTTTAAGGTGCTAACCCATTGCAGGCCTTCTTTCGATAAATCCTTACCAGTCAAAATGTCTCCTTTAATATAAACAACTGCTGGTTCATGTGGGATACACTGAAAATTCTTAGATTAATTTCATTAAATTAAAAATTTGAAAGTTTACCTTTCGAACTAAGGAATAAGAAGTACCATTGACAGTAAACTCAACTATTTGGGTTATATTGGGATTGGATAACAATTTTGCATCTGTTTGTAAAAATAGAAAAGCGTGAGTCGATAACAGAAACTTGATGCAATTTTCATTTACAGTGTCGTTTAATACCGCAAACAAAGACTCAGTTTGAGGAATAAGGATTAACGACGCATCAGTCACAGTTGATACGTTTGCCTAAAAGAATTGAGTAAGAAAATTCCAACACAACCTGAATTTAAAGACCTACATGCAAATTGTAATATTTTTGCAGAACATTTTCAATGCTTCGCTTGAAGCTAGGATTTTTAGATTCAATTTCTACAATCATTGCACTGTCGGTGTAAAGGTCGTAATCGTCCAAAACAATTTGCAAACCCACAGCAATTGCATTATCGATGTTCTAGAGAAAAAAAATTCATTGTTTTATAAATTAAAATATTTATTAAATTTACCTTATAGGTTTTGTTTGATAGTGGAACTAAGTCCAAAGAATTGAGAGAAGTAAATTGATGGTCGAAAATCACAGGTTTTGCAATAACTCCAAATATTTGGAGTCCTTTTGTGTAAATTATTTCGGTGGCGTAGTCGTACGACACTTGAAGTTCTAGCAAAAATAGTTAAATCAATAAAACTAAAAACATTTTACATGGCATAAATACCTTCTGCTTCTTTCGGCATTGCTTCGGGAGAGAAAGCAATTTTTTGGATCGAGTTTATTTTTAAAGAATTTTGATAACGTTCTCCTTTTTGGAATAAACTTTGCTGGATCATAGCTTCTAAAAAGTGAGGCCAGCTGTTGCTCCATTGCGTTGTAGAGATTGAACCTAAAAAAACGATTTTGACTTAGTTTCCAGATGATACATCATTTTATTTTCGCACCTTCATCTGTCAGTACTAAATTTTTAATATATTTATAGCCGACGCCATATTTATGACCTCTGTGATTGAATTCGCTGTAGACATCACTTCCTGATAACTGCACAGAGTTTTCAGAAGCATTGAAATCACTCACATTGGCAAACAGCTTTTCGTTTTCCGGTGATCTGATAGTTCCAGTTACAATCATTTCATTTTCCACTGATATTTCAAAATATCCAGTTCCTCTTTGTATCATAACATATAATGTTACACTTCCTACAATATTACAGGTAAAAAAATTAACTCGGCACATAGGTTTTATAGATTACCATGTTTGGGTGCAAAAAGGACTTTCTTAAATTGTAAATTTTCAAACACCACTTCAGCAGTGGGATTGGATTTTATATCTGAGAAAACACCATAGACAGAAGCCTAAAATATCCAATTAATTCCATAAACAAAGAATTTCATTTTAAACTTACCAAGTAAACTGAAGTTGGGATGATAACAGTATTTTTAATTTGATGTCCGATCAATCCACGGAATTCTTCTTTTTTAAGCGAGATTGTGATGCTACGGGTGCTGGTTATAAAATTCTTTTTGTCTTCCAAACCGCACCTCCATTTTTCTCCATGCTCCCAATGAATCAAATTCGATAAGGTTTTCGTTCCACGGCTAATTGGATATTCAATTTTTGGATAAATTGCAGGAAGGTTTAAATCTACTCCGGCTAAGTACAATTTTCCAAGTGCGGATAACAAAAAGTTTAATCCGCTTTTGTTGGATTTTAAGGTAAGTGGAATATTGGTGCAATTTCCTTTGATGGAGCGTTTTAAAATGGCCTGAAGAAGCCCATGAGGTGCAATTTCAATTAAAATGGCTTCCTTTGGAACATGCTTCGAGCCTTCTTCAAATAAGACCGAACTTAGCAAGTTATTGGTGTGGTATTCTGCAGAAGATGTTTTTGCCAAATCGCTGTCCCAATTCTCCTCAGGAATTGAAGTGCTGACCCATTTTGACGAACGTGGCAATGGATTTGGAATAACTTCTTTTAAATATTTCAATAACAGTGGGGCTGCAGGTTTGATATATTTGCTATGGTAAGCGATATCTGCCACATTAACCAAGCGTGCAAATACGTTTTTGCTTTTCAGATCTTCCACAAAAACTTCCATGTCTTCGGTTGGTCCCGAAATGGTTGAACTGTCTGGGCCGTTATGACAAGCAACCTCAATCGTTGGAGGGCATTTATCTTTGATTTGTTGATAACCCATACCGACGGCAGCCATCATTCCTTTAATAAGAGTCGCGTCCAATGATGCTTTTCCTCTCGAATAAGCAGATAAAATCATTTGCTCTGCCGATAAACATCCGTCAGCATATGCACAGCCTAATTCGCCTACCGAATGCCCAATGATACCATCTGGCACAATATCTAACGCGGTTAAAACGTCAGTTAAAGCAATTTGCATTGCAGCTATTCCTACAAACGAGTGCAAAATATTGTCAAACATTTTTTCATCATCTTCAGTTACGATCTTTAAAAGATCCACTCCCTTAGGTTCCAAAATCTTGTGACATTTATGAATAGATTGAGCAAATAATGGCAATTTCATCAAATCGCAACCCATTTTACACCATTGACTTCCCATACCGGAATATACAAACCATATTGGCCTCTTATTTCCTGGATAAAACTAAAAGATCAACAATTAGATTTATTTGAAATTTTAAAATTGTGCGGCTATTTACATCGGATTCAATTTTTACGTCTTCGGTTCCATCCAATACTGCATAACCACGATATAAATGTCCACTAATTCCTCTCTTGAAAGTGTCTTGAATTAATCCTGCATATTCTGGATCAACATCGGTTTGAGTTTTCAACTGAAATAATTAGTTTAGTCTTGAAAAATGAACAATATTTAATAATTTACCAAGTTTAAAATATCTTGAATTCCTTCCTCTGTTCTAGTAGAAACTGGTACTAATCTGGGTAAATCGTCAACTTTTCCTTTTTTAATTTTAGGATTTCCTTTAAGTAAGATATGGCCATAGGAAGACGATAAACCAATACCGTTAATTGCAGCTAAACCAGAACTCCATTCCTTGTTCTTAGCTACAACTTCAATTTTTCCATTTACAAGAGCTGGAATGTTTGGATTTGGGTTTTTGTAGTTAAGCGTAGCAGGAATAATTCCCGATTCCATAGCAATGAGCACCTTAGCAAGACTTAAAAAGATTGAGGAAGCTTCACCATGACCTGTATTAGGTTTTACGGATCCTACCAATAAAGGATTAAGTCGATCTTTGCAATACACTTTGTCAATTGCATTTAGTTCAGCTTCGTCAACTTCCTAGAGATAAATTAGTTTGTAAAATGTAAGTATAATACTTTTGTCAATTTACCTTCACGCCACAGCCGTAACATTCAACAAACTCAACATCTCGGGGATTAACCTTAACGTTGGAGTAAAACTCGTCCATAAATTCTTGCATGGCATTAGTATCGATTGAGCGATATGGTCCCTCTTGGTTACCATTATATTGGGAGCAAATACCCAAAATTGATGCATATGCACGTTTAGCATCGGATGCTCTTTGAATGAGTAATACCACTGTTCCATCGGATCTTCCGTAACCGTTTGCTATAAATGAATGAGTTTTTTTTATTTAAATATTATTATTGTGTTAAAATATTTTCTTACCATCGGCGTCAAATGGTTTAGTAGTGCCATCAGGCGAAAGTAATCCCATATCATTGTAAAGCCAAGAAATTTCAGAATGCAAATTTAAATTGGATGTAGCAACAATGGCAGCTTCGCAATGACCTTGTCTAATTGAATCGTAAGCTGCTTGCAGAACTTCTATGCCGTTTAACCAATTAGCATCGTAAGCGCAGCTAGGACCTAATAAAGCATGCTCGGTCAATTTGAAAATTGAAAATTAATGTTTTGGTACCTTTTAAATTCAACCAATACGAAACGCGATTGGACATCATGGATCGGGAATGACCAGTTACACCAAATCCACTTACAATCGATTCGTAAAAAAGATTATCGTTTTCTCCGACGGATGAACCGGTGTAAACGGCTACCTTTTTACCTCTGATTTCTGCAGGACTCACTCCAGCATCGATCAGAGCTTCAA
The DNA here is from genome assembly GCA_949152465.1 of Cantharis flavilabris. Taxonomy (NCBI): domain Eukaryota; kingdom Metazoa; phylum Arthropoda; class Insecta; order Coleoptera; family Cantharidae; genus Cantharis; species Cantharis flavilabris. Next base: position 9,679,074 of record OX424436.1, on the reverse strand, counting down.
AGGTGCTTTCTATTACTAAACGCTGCATGGGGTCCATGTAATTACATTGTTCTCTGTGAATGCCGAAATAGGAAGTATCGAAATATTCGATTCCTTGACAAGCTCCGACTACGTTGGTAACGCCCAGCTCCCCTTAATGTACAAAAAATGAAATCAAAAAATGGTTAACAATTGGAATCACTTTAAATACCTTCTTCCCAACGAGCCCCGGCCAAAGTTTCATTTTTCAAAAGATAATTTTTAAACTCTTCCAAATTATTAGCTTTAGCGTATCGGCCACCAATGCCAGAAATTACAACATCGAATTCGTTTTCAAGCTTCATTTTGTTGAACTGTTAAGTTGATTTGTTAAAATTTGTAATTATTTAATTTTATAATCACTTAGGCTCTCAACTGCACCTAACACAAATACCTAATCGAGCAAGACTAAGGGTTCTATTATTTTTTCAGCTTTATTTATAGGATTGAATAAGGATTTGCATACATTAATAAAAAGAATGGAAAATAAATCGATTAGATAACTAAATTAAAACTGAATAATTAACCTTTCCGAATTATTGTGAATTATTTTCAATTTTTTTTATACTGATATTTTAGAATTTTACTTAGGTACGTTTATTTCAGGAAAAAATCAAATTTATATTGTGGAAGATTCGAGTGATAATCATGAATCCACCAAAATTAATCAGATTATATTCACTGGTTAGGTTAATTGGCGAAAACAAGCTTTTGAGGGGAAAATTTGGATCTTGGACCTTTAATAATAAAAATTTAATTCTTAAGGCAGTTGGTTGCTTTTTTATATTTTTTGATTTCATGTATTATTTTGGTTTTGACCTTTGTTCGGATGAACTTTATAAAGGTTAGCGGGATATACACACTTGGAATTTTTGTATTCATAATTTATAAGTTGACATTGTACGATACTTCCTCTGCTTTCATAATCAGACTAATTTCATTTGCATTCTTTGCCATGACCAGGTTTCGAAATCAGGATTTTGACACCAAACGGTTAAAAATAAAATATGTTTTGTTTTTTTCTTCGAAGTTAGCGGGATGGTATATTTTTCGTAAATAAAGGAGGTCTGCAATCCATATCCATTACCATATATTTATAACATTTTTATTACGATCAATATTGTATTCTAGTTGTAAAGAAATTAAACAAACTGAAAGTTCAATTATTAATTTATTATTAATGAAAATGAAACAAAAATCAATAACCGTTTGTTAGAAATTATAAAAACGAATATTCAAATATTGAACTTTTTATAAACTTAATTTAAATATTTGCAAATAATGGAAATACCCATACTTTTAATTACAAAGAACTGTGCTATGTAAAAAACCTGAATTACTATTTTTAATAGGTTTTTTCCACACAATTCGAACATATTGATAAATAAAATCCAACTTATTTATAATTAATAGAAATTTTAAATTAAAAAAATTCTATTTTAAGAAATAGCATCCCAAAAATTCATCAACCATCAGGATCAGAGTCGTCTTCAAGATCAGCCTCAAATAAAAAACTAGCAAAAACATAATTTTGTTGGTTTAATTTCTTAATTTTGAATAATATTGTGATAATATTCTCATTTCAGAGAATTAACACAGTTGTATACTTAATGGAAGTAATAATGTGAAAACTTATAAAACTTTCATAAATACCATGAATTTTTTCATTAATGCTGTGAAATGTTCATAAATATGTATCATGAATTTTAGTTAATTGGATGAAATTTCATTGATATAGTAAAGCTTTCATTGTAGGTATAGCTTTGGTTGATTAGAGAGTAAACAAATATTTTTTAGACATACATACATACATGCTAACTTTACTAATTCTCTCAGAAGTGCTGCATAAAAAGGCAAAATATCCAGTAAAATGTCTGTACACAAGACTCAAAATTCCAGAGATTTCTAACGATTTCCAAGGAATTCCAACGATTTCCAAAAATTCTAACGATATCTAAGCATTTATTACTGTAAATATCATTTCCTATATTTTTTTGTATTTTAGAGAGTCCTTTTCAAGTCACTACAAAACGGAAACCGTGCGACGAAACGGAGAAATGCATATAAACAAAAATTTAGGGGATGAAATTTGCAACAAAAACTATCTAATAAGTTTTGCTGTAAAAGTAATTTTTATATGTCTGAAAAAGGTCTTCAAAAGGTTTAATTTACATTATTACCATATGAGTGTACGAATATGACTGACTGAGAGTGATTGTACGTTTTCTTTTATAGCAATAGAAACTTAGATAAAGCAAAGTGACACTAACCTAAGCTCTTTTTAGTTCCAATGATTTCCAAAGAATTCCAATGATTTCTAAGAATTTAAAAGATTTCCAAAGGGATTTTTAAAAAATTTCAACGATTTCCAATAATTCAAGAGATTTCCAGAGAATTCCAAGATTTCTAAAGAATTTCAGGAAATACCATAGAATTTTAAGATTTCCAAAGAATTCCAGGGATTTCCAATGAATTCCAGAAATTTCCAAAGAATTCCAAGGATTTCTAAGGGAATTTCAAACAAGTGTACATAAAATATTGGAGATATTTATCCCTTGACTGCATCCATTCACTGCGGCAGTATAGTGTACACTGAGCAGCAGTCTAGGCAGTATCAGCAGTAATTGGAAGTAAGTAGCAGTATATGGCAGTATCAGGTAGTTTTAAATAGTAGAAAACAGTATTAGGCAGTAAATGATAATAAAATTTAAGCAATAAATGGCAATGTGAACAGTGAACGGCAGTATTGGCAGTTAGTGGGAGTATTATAGTCAGTAAACAGCAATATTACGTGGTAGTTGGTAGAAGAGATGATAATACTCATGTATTGCTTTAAATCGAAGAGAGAACCGAGAAAGGAAATGTTGAGACGATCCACAAAGAAATCTAGGGAAATCTTTCAAAAATCTTGTAAAAGGAAATCTGGTGTACAGAAATTGGCATTTCGCAAAGCAAAATCAGTAATAATGATTTACTATAGAAATTCTTTAATTACTATCATTATTGTTCTACGGTTTTTAATTAAAAAAGAAACCTATTTCCTTTTTCCCGCCTACTCCTGCTGTAATTTTGTATGGTGAAGCAGCCGTCGATTTTAAATTTTAAAATATGTAAATTATAAGCAGCACCACAGAACATATATACGCACCGAGTTGGCAATTATAAGTCAAGACGACGAAAACCGTCGTGCATGTGTCTGCCTCCAATAGTTTAAGAAATCGTCGAGGGGGAATCCCAAAAGAACAAATTTATTTAGTACTGATCCAGATATCCTTTTGTCATCGACTACAATTTGCCTTGGACAAAACTTTTTTCTACTATTTATTTAATAATTAAAGATAAACAAAAAATACTAAAGGTATTTTGAAGTATTTAGGAAAAGAAATAGGAATAGCCTCATTTATGGTTTTTAAGAAATCTCAAGTAATTATTGATTTGTATAATTTTATTTTATTATAATAGTAATATAAAACCATCGACTCACGATAAATTTATTATTTATTTATTTATTGTATTTATACAAAATAATATATTACTTATTTTATTTGAAAACTCGATTATCATGTGGAAATTGGAATTTACACCAAACCTGTAGAGTTTGATAGTCTGATAAATGAACATTTTAACAATTTCAACAGCATGTTTTGACTTTTTAAGTAAAAGCTAGATGAAATCTAATGCTCTTATCATTCGTAGTTTATATTTCTGCATTATTTCTTCTCTAAAATAATTAGGGAAGCAGGAATATGCATAAATCAGTTTTTACATGTTAATTTCCTATGTTCGGCTAACTCATTCTGCACCCGGCATAAGTAATGTAGTATTATATACCTCAACTACTGTAAGCTTTTACGCTTAAAGGCGAACAATAAAATGCTGCAACTGAATACTCGTAAAAATAATCAATATGGTGAGACACAGTCCAGACTAGACCACCTGATGAAACTTTTTAAATTATTTGACGCTTCTGATTGAATTGCACCCGTAAGTCCCATTAGATAAGGTAATGCATTTATATTGCAAAAATTGGTGTATAATGTTTTCAAGTCTTAGTGACGACGCTCGAGTTTTTTGTAAGTAGTCAGAATACTACACATGAAAATTTCTGTGATATCTCGCGACAATTTATGCATATAATCGAACTTCAATGCTATCCAGCTGAATTTCTAATCTATGTATATCTACATGGGTTTTAAAACGAAATAATTTATTTATTACAGTTTCCTATTCAAACTTTTCATTGATATTATTTATTTTTTAAATTTAATTTTATACATATTGTAATATTTTTGTAAAAAAAATAATCACTATTCTTTAACGGCTTCCAAGTCGGAGAGCTAGACTTCTCAGGGTGGGTTCGTGACTTTAGCGTTGCGGTGTAACTCAACTTTCTAAAAAAATGTCCAAAACAATTCTTCCATAAAATTATTCAAGTTTTTGATTCAAATTAATTAAATTATAAAATAAATTTAAAAATGGAACGATTGTCGGGACGGCTTATCACCCCAGGTGCCAGCCGTTCATACCAATTTCACTTCGCCTTCGATTTTAAATAATTTTAATTGTTCCAAATTTTAACTTTAACTTCCAGAATCCAAATCATCCACCAATCAACAATTAATGGCTCCAAACTCAATATTCAACTTGTCCAATCTTGGATAACTTCCAAGCAAAATAAATCAAAATTTCTACTCACGTAATTCCAATTTTATTATTTTCAAAAATAATCATCACAAAATGTCAAAAAAAATTCCAAATTAGGAACGCAAATAAAATAAATCTCAAGAGAAACATCAAGCTATGTCCGTTCCGTCCAACGGACGACAATGGAATCCCTTCTCTTACAAAAATTGATACAAATTCAAAAATATTATGCGCTTCATTTCAAATTCTAAAATTATTTACAAAATTAAAGAAACTTACAAAAATTAACAAAATAAACAAATTCTACGCAATAATATAAAAAAATCAAAGTTGATGTTTGAAACACCACAATATATCGCGCTTCGGGGATACTTTCACTTGTATGTATGTGGGTCTAAAGTTACAATACAAAGTTGAATCTGTTCAATACTGTCAAGTAAAATAGAAAATTCCTCTGATACCTACCTGTATCTGCATATTTGATTTCCGTACTATAAATGTGATTTATATCACATCCAATCCTACGAGCATCTCAAATATAGTTAGTGGTTTAATCAAATGGAATACACAAATAAACGAAAAGAAGAAAGAAAATAAAGCAAAAATAGATTTTTATTCACACTTTATTAAACAAAAAACAAACGTAAAACATTTTTATCTAAATATGTATATTTTAAACATCTTGATTATGGAAAGAACAATAGACATGTGCAATATCTAAAATTGTCTTTTATGCATCATACATCTGTATATAACATTTTATTGCCATAATGTTAATACTACACACGAAAAACAGTATAATATACACAAAACAAGAAATATAATAAACTGTTACCCATTTCAAGTGAAGATATGAAACTGTCTTAATAAGATATGCTACGATTGAGCAAATATTAACAATTAAATTAGCGAAATTAAAACGATAACTTTAAAAAGATATGTACTTGGAGATATATTATTATTCGAATGAGTAACAGTGTGCAGCTAGTGCTAATGCCACTGGGACAGTCGTGTTGTGTTCCATAAGCAAAAAGCTCTAATTTGTAGCAATACATACATATATCTTCTATAACTGCATTTTACAATATCTTACTAGCATTTTATATATTAGAAACATAATCTACGTACCAATAATAGCAAAATTTACCCTGAAACACTTCGCCAATAATTTAAAAATAAATTTTTATCTAATAAAAACCATTAATTAATTAAATAAATAAATAAATAAATAAATATAATTGAGCAATTTTTTTAAATATTTTTAAACAAAAACAAGCAACTTGCGGTATCTAAATAACACGACTATAAATCTCATAAAAACAATACTGACGTCTGTGGTGTCCAAAGACACATTTGAAATTTTTTACAGCACTAAATACACAATCTCTTATATATTAATAAAGACCCTGTTTCGATAAAGGCTTTAAAATGATAGCTTCTTCTAGCTGATTGCAATTTGACAGGATTGAATAAAATTAAGGCTTTCAAAATCAGCCGTCGACTGGTAACTTGTTGTGATTAATTATGCCAAATGTGGCATTACTCGAGCAGTCTCTTTGTGTTTTTTTATTTTTATAAAGAGACTAAAAGTGCAAAAATTGTAAATACATTTTTTTTCATCTTCATCCTATTAGCATAGTTTTTTCTTTTTGTATAAACTATCCTATGCATATTTCAAGTGCATTTAAAAAACAGCACCTAAATATACACAAAGCTAACAATTGATTGCCTGCACAACACGACAACTATGAGATAGCTTGACATTAAGGCCCCTGCTAACTCACTACTCGAACTAAACGAGTCAGGGCAAGCCGACACATAATTATTTACCCTCTCGTTACGACTTGAGTATTGTAACACTACCCAATGAAGCTTGCAATTTTTGCTAGTACCAACTTACTAAAACCTAATACTAAATTATAGACCAAATGGTCATTTACTTAACACGAACTTACCACTAGTTATACCTTAAAAAAATTAAAAACGGTATCTTTATAATATTAATAATGTGACATGTAGAGTATTTAATTAAATACGTCCAATACTATAAACTCTCTCTTAAAAAGTCGATATAAAAATTTGGAAACCGAAAGTATTTCGTTATTTTCATCAAATACTCTGCACGTAAAATTTTGTACATTGAATTTAAAATCCTTTTATGTCCAAAATTTGGCACTGTTTTATTATTTTTTTTAAAACATTATATCCATAAAAACACTCATATTATAACACAAAGGGATAACAATAGATTGTCCCTATTTATAGTCAAACGTTTAGATCGAATAATAAAATACACCAATAACTGCATGAACATTAAAAATGTTAGTAATGAACAAGACTAGAATAAGTTTATTAATACTATCTCATTAACAAGCCAGTTTTTAATATTTAAAATTAATCAAAACTAGAATTTCACCAAACTAACAACTAAATATGCACCGAAATTTTAAGGAGCATGGGCTTCGATTTACAAACAACTAAAAAATCTTATTCTAGTTTTAAGTGTTACTGTTAATACAACACTTTATATTATATAAACGTGATCACAGTATGCTACACAGTAAACTGCAAATATGCTGTTTTTTCAATAATTCATCTACGAGTCATTCCATGTCAAACCGACCAATGGTCCGAACCTCTTGTCTAAAATTTTAATAATTTTTTATATTACATTAGTTGCAGCACTTACACAACTAATTTAATATTTTTAGATTTTTTCAGCAAGTAATTTATTCTAATTAATTTTTGCCAATTGCCCATAGCGGGTACCTAAAATTCAAATTCCAAGATAAAACCCCTGAAATATTTCAAGTATTTTTTTTAAATAATTAATCATATTTGTAAAATATATCTAAGGGTTGATAATGTTGACTATCTAAAGTATGTCAATTTTTAAACAAGTAAAATTAATATTAAATTAAAATTTAATAAGAATATAATGACTATCGATATATATTACAGTGAATATATTATAACTACCTACAATAATACCAGAATATATCTTACTTATATTATAATATGCAATATATCCGCTTGAATATATTCAATATTATGTGCTAATATAGAATACACAATATTGATATTAATATAATTACAATTATTCTCAGTCTTGCTGTTTAGATACAATTTGAAGTCACACTATTGTGTAAAATACAACTTGGTATGATTTTGGTATGCGTGAAAGTCAAATGGGTATGTGTGAGAAATACTTCAAAGAGTTCAATGTAGTACATACCCTCAGGTACACTGATAAATTTCAATAAAATTAAACTTTTAATTGAACCAGACACAAGGGTAATAATTTTCTTACTCCCACGTATAAATTTTAATACTTTCCAGCAGTGGTTCCCAAATTTATACGGTCATGGAACACATAACTAATAGTTTGTAACAAATTGGAAGCTTTTGTTTCCAAAATGAATCACAATGAAAGAAGTAAGATACTCAAAAAGTCTAAAAGTTGTACCAAAAACTATCGAAATCTGAGACAAGCAAGTTCAAAATTAATTACAGCCTGATTGATTTGACATGGAATTACCCCTATTTAAAAAGAGCATTCTGCGAATGAATTATCTAAAATAAATACAAAACAAAAAATTTCTTTGGTCACACAACAATTAAAAACTTACATCATATTTATTGGATTTTTACTTTGGCACAAAAATAAATTTGGAAGATGTTTCGCACTATTATTTGAAAAATACTTAAATCCACAGCCCACTATTAAAAAATTAATCAAACACATTGATTTTATTTTACGATTTTATCGAGTTTCATTTTTAAAAATAAGACTCAACTAACACTTAACTACAATCACATAACCACGACAGTGGCCAGTACGAATTTTTTTTACTTTTGATTTAAAAAAATGCGTATTGGAAACCGTTTACTTCACACAATAAAAATAATAAAAGTAAAAATGACTGATTGCTTTCTTCTCTCTCATACACTCACTTTAAATAACAATTATTTTAAAAACGTTAATAAATAAATAAATAAGTTGGTTTCATTAAAAACGATTCGAGTTGAAGCAATTTCTTAACAGTCCAATGCAAAAACTTTGCATCTAAATATTAATATATAAATATCCTTATATAAAAAATTAAAAATAACAAATCTTTGGCTTGTTCCCATTACCAATCTTGTATGTAATAATATGTAATTTTAGCAATCAATTTGACAATATTGTCATTGATTATTCACAGATCATAATATATCATCATTTGTTGACTTGTGTTACCTGAAATGTTATACGTAAGGGGTACCTGCTGCTGATAACAGATATTATCCCCGTACCACGAAAAGCCTAGTTAGTGAATCGGAGCCTTCACAATGTGATTTGGAGCAATGTAATGATAACCTGGCATCGGTAATCCTGCAGTTTCCATTGATATCCTAACAAATAAAATCAGATTATTAATCGGTTCCCACTTAAAAACACAATTTTATTAAAGTGCATTTAAAAACAAGTTTACAGTGCAATGGCATTAACTACTCGACGGCTTCGTCATTCAAAAATAATTTAAAAAGTATTTTCGATATAAATATTCTTCGACGACTACGCCCGAGATGATTAAAATAACGCCACAGCACTAAAAACAAGCAAACTAAAGTTTTTTTGTAATTAACAAACAAAAAAATTGAGGTAAAAGGTGGTTTTGAGGAATTCACATCTTGCAGAGAAAATGAGGGAACATGAAGTTAATACTAAAGGAATTTTAAATGCACCGTTAATATTAATTAAGGGGCTTAAAAGGTCAGACTGGAAAATTTAATGTAAGTTGGGCAAGCACAAAAATTCCAACTTGCATCAAATAATCCAAAACAAAATTTTGAAATTTGAATAGGCCAAAATGATGTAGGACTATTGGATGGTTAAGCTTACCAGGATCCCAGGAATGTGATCTTCTTGCCTGGATAAATGATAAGGCACTTGGTCTGTTAATGTAGCAGGCATAGGACGGACATGGAGCACGAAAAAACCATGTTTACGCTTTTCTCTTTCACTCTCTCACAAATTCAAAATTTTTTTTTAATACAAAAAATACAAAAAAATTGTTAAAAATAAAAACCAAATTTCATATTATATACGCCTGTATTATAATTATTATTATTAATTTTAATAAAGTACACATTATAATGATCACACTAACTTTAAAATGTAGACAATAAATTACACCTACAGTCTAATAATAAAACCTCGACTTGATTTCAAAAATTGATGAAATTTGTTCAATCTACATATTAATTACTTTGTTATATTTAGACCTAACACACTTTACCAAATATTGCGGGAAAAAATTAACGGGAAAAAAATCATTTGTGTGATATGTCTACAAAAATTTCTATACACACAATTATTCTCATAATTATTGATAATAAAAAAAATCATAACGTAAAAATAAAATAACTAAAATAAATAATAACCACGTATGCATCTCGTCGTAATAAGCTCATGCATGGTTCATGGTTCCTTTATTTTAACATGTATAAAAAGACTAAATAAAAAAATAGCCAATATTTATATTCCTTAATAGTTCATATTTTTTTTAGATCTAACTGTATATTATGATACCTATACCTAATTCTTTTGGTTTAAAATCGTCAAAATAAAAGATATTAATAATTGTATCGTTTGAAAATAAAATAATTATAAACATAATTGTGTATTAATAATTTAAAAAAATCATCTAAAAAAAGTCTTCATGATAATATAATAAATGTAAATTAAAATTGCGAAAAAAATTATATATAATATACTAACATAATTATAAAAAAATTGTAGGATATTATAGAGTAAATTGTGACTGCTGGTTTGGCTGTAGTTCTAGTAAGGATTAAACTTGTTGCGCTCGTTCTTCATTTTAGAACCCTCTGAAGGGCCTCCGCCACCTCCAGGAGAGCGCAGGCGAGGAGTGTAGCTCTTGTGAGTACGATGGACTCCGGTGGTCTGAACAGGGGGAGCACCACTCTGAGCGCCCAACAGCTCTGTAAGACCACCTAACGCACTAAGACTCGTTAATGCATTAAGTGCTCCTGGTTTAGTAAGCAGTTGGGCGAGAGGAATGGCACTAGCCAGAGGATTGGCAGCGGTGGAGGACTGGCTTGACCCACCAGTACTAGGAGAATTTTGGGCCTCAAGGTTAGCTTTCTGCAGCTCAACACTAAGGAAACACATAGAAAATAGGATTTGTAATGATTGTAATGAGCTACGGTACAAGGAAAAATTCTAATTTTATGATTTTTAAATTTGGATTGATAATTTTGGAAAGGACCCAGTTATTTTTAATTGTTACTAGCAAAAACATTGCCTTAGTTTTCCTTAATATCGACATTTTTATTTTACAACTGTAAGCAATTATTATAACCCGAGTTTATTTAAAAAAAATTATTTTATAAGCACTCAGTATAATTGCGTCAATATCAATATACTAAGGGAGATTAAGCTGCATTTACAATCTCAAAATTAAAGTTCCCAATTAACATTAGGTAAGTAGAGAAAATTTGTAATCAAAGCAGTAAAGCTATCTTGATATCTGTTGAAATGGGCAACAATTCGAGCTTGTGAATGTAGCTAAAAGTAACATTCACTTAAAAATTAGTTGTTTTCCTTGCATGAACCAATTGAATTACAGTATAAAGAAGTTAAATTCAAAAAATATAAGAATAATACAATACGTAGAAAATCAAAATTCAAAAAATTTAAAAAGGAGACAATTAACACATAACAGGTCTGGATTAAGAAAATTTGAAAAAATGAAAATTTCGTAATACGAAGTACAATATAACGTTATTTCATGGTTATTGCCATTCATCAGTTGTACGCATCGATTACGATTACATTGTAAAATAAGAAGAAAAATTTTTCAAACTAAACAAAATTATCGACTAAATTGTACAAAATTGACTTACCATAACCTCCAAAGATTATCAAAACTGAACTTGTTACACGAGGTATGAATAATTTAAAAATGATTTGAACTAAGAAATTCGTTTTACCTAGCACTGCTAGTTTGAAATCCGAAGGCACTGCCCTCTTAATATGATTTCTAAAAACTTTGAAAAAATTCAAAATTCAAAAATTTACCACGTTTTTTAACCGTGAGGCGTAAAACTAGAAAAAGAACTCAAAATAAAAAATTTTTTTAAGTAAATTTGTGGTTTTTAGTATGTATTTATGGTTAAATTCAAAAAATATAAGAATAATACAATACGTAGAAAATCAAAATTCAAAAAATTTAAAATGCGTACAACTGATGAATGGCAATAACCATGAAATAACGTTATATTGTACTTCGTATTACGAAATTTTCATTTTTTCAAATTTTCTTAATCCAGACCTGTTATGTGTTAATTGTCTCCTTTTTAAATTTTTTGAATTTTGATTTTCTACGTATTGTATTATTCTTATATTTTTTGAATTTAACCATAAATACATACTAAAAACCACAAATTTACTTAAAAAAATTTTTTATTTTGAGTTCTTTTTCTAGTTTTACGCCTCACGGTTAAAAAACGTGGTAAATTTTTGAATTTTGAAATTTTTTCAAAGTTTTTAGAAATCATATTAAGAGGGCAGTGCCTTCGGATTTCAAACTAGCAGTGCTAGGTAAAACGAATTTCTTAGTTCAAATCATTTTTAAATTATTCATACCTCGTGTAACAAGTTCAGTTTTGATAATCTTTGGAGGTTATGGTAAGTCAATTTTGTACAATTTAGTCGATAATTTTGTTTAGTTTGAAAAATTTTTTCTTCTTATTTTACAATGTAATCGTAATCGATGCGTACAACTGATGAATGGCAATAACCATGAAATAACGTTATATTGTACTTCGTATTACGAAATTTTCATTTTTTCAAATTTTCTTAATCCAGACCTGTTATGTGTTAATTGTCTCCTTTTTAAATTTTTTGAATTTTGATTTTCTACGTATTGTATTATTCTTATATTTTTTGAATTTAACCATAAATACATACTAAAAACCACAAATTTACTTAAAAAAATTTTTTATTTTGAGTTCTTTTTCTAGTATAAAGAAGTGGTTCTTGCAATACAATAAAACTAATCTCGTATGTGAATGCTACTTTACAGTTTGTTCATTCTAATAATTCAGTATCTTACTTAAACCAATCATAAACAAGAACTGTACCTAATCTACAATTCTTGTTTGTTATTAATTCAAGTTATATTACTGCTTTGTTAAAAATTAACAAATCGAATACGATAAAAATTGTTGATTTAATTTAATTACAATTTATTTATATTATAATATATTTAAAAAAACTTCATTATTTGAAATAAACAATTTTTAGCGTAGGGTTAAGTGTTTTGATGCAGACAATTTAATGTAAATGTGAATTTTATATCGGATGGCACTTAAAAATTTTAAATTCAATTCTTTTTGATCCATTAAAATTCTCATTTATCAAAAGTGCCTACAAAAAACATCAGACTGTGAGATCTTGAAAACTCTTGATACTTGAAATCATCTACTTCTATAATAATGGTTAATGGTAAAAAGTTTTTGTAACTAATTGGTAAATTTATTAATGTTATGTTGTTGTTATTATGTGTTATTTTCACATTAAAACATCAAATAATTATTTATTTTATATCATTTTAAAATGAAGTTAGTCCATTGGTAGTAAATTACTTCTTTTCTTATCGTGGATTAGTAGAAATTTTTCACCCAGCAGAGCAGGGCTGAAAATTGTTCTAAGCGATCAATAGATGGATCAATAGATGGTTAAGGTTCCAGTACTTAAAATAACAAGAACAGATTTCGTTTGCAAAAACTCAAAATATTCAGAGTATTCACGGCAGAAAAATTATACTTACTGTGTATATTATTTGTGAAATTTTGACTATTGAGGAAAGGTTAGGAACTAAAATCCGGAAATTCATCAAATTTGAGCCATTTAATAAAAACCATGTTCAAATAAACAAAATTAACATGAAAACTGAGCCAATTTAATATTCAAAAATACCTCACCTTTCACTCAAAACGCTGCTATAACTATAAGAAATATCAACAATAATTTCTTAAAGTAAAAATATTGAATTTTATATCTACTGAGGAAAATAATAAAATATTATTTTCAAAACCTACCGCTTTGAGTGCCTTCTACACCAAAATTCTTGATATTTTTGACTGTTGTCGCAATGTTTCAAGTGAGCGTATTTTTGAAAACGAAATTTTTGCGTATTTGATATAACTACGGAGATAAAGTCGGTTCTGCATCACTTTTATCAAAAAAATCACAAGTTGGAATTTAATTAATTTCAATTTGTAAATTAATGAAACTAATCTACAAATACTAATTTGGGCGGGTGCAGCCCGGGATGTGCAAAAAGGGTTCTAAGGTGTTTCAAGAAACCCTTTGAATTTGGGAGTTTGTCCCAACATCATATTGAATTTTTAATTTTCAACTTATTCCTTGTAGATGTTTACTTGGTCTAGAATTTTGTAATAGAAGAATTCTAGAGAAAAGTCGCTTAGAACTCTGCAAATGACCGAATGTTTTTACAAATTTGAATATATAGTAGTTTTAAACAAAACTAAAATATGTAAATTCAAAACTTTCGGTGATGAGGTATAATTAAAACGCGAAAAAGCAATATTGAATCCCGTAAAACAATTCAAGTCTAGGAACACATCTAGGTGATTAGGAATACTGTGTTTGAATAAACACAATGAGGGAAACATTAAAATGCCGATGATTTTGAATTTGGGGAAAATCATAATCGGTGTGCTTGCAATTCTTTTAAAAAAGGAAAGATTACACTTGGAATAAATGGTGACAAAATTTAAAAAAATATATATAGTATAACAAGTCAAACATGTAACAATCCAATAGAATCAAATTTTAAAATTTTAAGAAAGTGCAGTCAAGTCTACATTTCCTAGCAAGCAGTACCATCAATTTTCACCTACAGATATATGACGGTATGACTTTCAAGGAAACCATGGCTTTACTTAAAAAATTTTAATTACAAAAACTTTTTACGGATTTTCCCAAAAGTACACCTGCAGCTATTTTTTTAAATCCAAAATACAAATGATCCAAAATTATTCAACAATGCATGCATTGAAAATATATACAAATATCTCAATCTTGTACCAAAATTGTATTAAATCAGCCAAGACAAAAGGATTTTGTTGGGCTTAAAAAATATTTACAGGGAATGCATGCATTTCTCATGCGAGATTCAAACGTTAAAATCATCAAATCAACTTACCTCATATTAATAAGATATTGAGCCAATGCCACGGAGTCTGGATTTCCAGAAATTGTAATCGTGCGGTCGGTCACACCATTTTCACGATCATCACAATTCGAAATACGTATCATTGCACCAGAAATTTGACGGATTTCTGCTATCTTTGTACCACCTTTACCAATAATACAACCAATTAGCTCATTTGGCACAGTCATTTCATGTGTTTGTGTATTTGAGTTTTGTTGATTTCTTGAATTTGAAGTTCTTAATTGTGAGCCAGCTAATGCAGCCAAAGCTGCAATAAAATTATTACATATTTTTATAACAAAAAAGCGATGACTATATACCTGCAGGATTTAATCCTCCCGTATTAGCAGGTGTTAAACCCCCTAGACCTAATGCTGCCAATCCGGCTAGTGGATTTTTTCCTAAAGCACCAATCTGAAACAAAATACAGGCAAGATTTTTATAAATCAGTTTTAATTTAAAATTCTGTTCCTGCATAATTATTACACTACCAAGTCATGAAAGTGAAAAATGAAAATAGTGGAATCAGAAAATGATCAGGTAAGAATTAATCGTATTGCCTCCCACCGGTAAGCTAATTTTAGTTATCTGCAAGTCTTAGTAGGTATGCAGCCGCATAATTACTTTCCTAAATTGCTTAGTTAATAAGCATGACAGATAGAAAAGTTTAAAATTGTTTCATACAGGCCTCAACTGAGAAAGAAATTTAAAATTGTTAAAATTTTCCGTTAGTTTGTTTTGATTGAAACAAAAATTTAGGTTCCCATTAAATAAGGTGACAGGATAGATTATGGAATTGCTATCCAAGAGAAGAAGTTCCAAATCAATACTGCCATGGAATCATAACTCGTTATAACATTAAATCATACATGTTACACATGACAGAGCGTGCGATTTTGATTACTTTTTGCCGATAGTTGGAATAATTTAAAGAATTAGATCGATGAAATTATTTTGAGGTAATTCTTAGGCCTGGATTTAGAAAAAAAATTCAAATTTCAAAAGATTTTAGAGAATGCACTATAAATCTAATGGAGACTGGCAGAAATTTGCCAAACCTACTAAATAAGTAACTATTATTTCCACAAACTAGGAAATTGTTGTATCCTGTAGATGGTACAAAAGCAACGAAAGAATAATTGCATGCTACGAAGTGGCTTTTGAAAAAGCACAAAGGCTAAGTGTAGTGTATATTTATGCAGAACACAGAATTGCAAATAAAGTCGTTTTATAGTAGATAATATATGACATGCAAATGATTGGATGGATATTATAAATTGTGCATGCAGATATTCGGTTGTGGAATACAGTTAAGACGTCACACAGTTGTCTTATTTATGTAACACTAGACGACACACCTAGTAAAATGGGTCGGCGTTTGTGGTGTGGAAGGAATACTGGGGAGAACCAATACGATCAACTTACATCTGGCATGAGATGTGTGGGTGGCAGGGCAGCCTGCAAGTGTCCGTTCTTGAGCGACTCGAGTTGCATAAGTGGTGCTGAGGGCGCCACAGCACCAGCCAGCGGGTGGCCAAGGTGCAATGGGGTACAAAGGGGAGGCATTAATGAACTACTTACGTCTGTGTGGGCAGGAACGGCGTAGTTGCCTTGGATGGTATAGGCTTGTCCGCCAGCCAGGATCACAGGGCCACCCACTTGGGGTTTAGGGCGATAGGGTATGGTTGCTCCTTTAGGAGGGGACTGAAACATGTATATTAAAATTAATACCTTGGCTTTTAGTTTTTTCTTCAAATTATACCTCGAGCATGACATTGCAGATGTGATAAATGCACTGCGTAATTGCTTCGGCCGTACCGGATATTGTGACCGCTCGTTCTGTCGAATTTGGAAGCATTTCTGATGCTACTTGTATGGATGCGCCGGTGACCTCACGAATTTCTTTTATTTTGGACCCACCCTTTCCAATTAAAGAGCCACATTGACTTGCAGGTACGATGAGACGTAAAGTGATCGGAGGACGAGGAACTCCACTACTCCCACTGCTGATTTCCTGGAACTGGGAACACCACTGAGGGAGTCCACAACAATACATTGCCACATTAAGAAGTGCACAAATACACACTAAGACTGGTTTTTCTTACAAGTGTAAAACTATTACATTTGCATCACAACCAATCGGTTTCTAATAAACTAGCAAGATAGCTTCATCGATTGAAGGATAAAAAAAGTAACATTCATTTAATTGGATAGCATTCCGATTAAATACAAATTGGGGAGTGCATTTTAAGAAATTAAAATCACAACAATTCGATGCAATTAAACAGTAACATTTTTCATTCAACTCACCTCTTCGAACTTTTTACATATGAGTGTGAAAGCTTTGTATATGGAACTCGTTAAACCAGTAACTGTCACTATACGTTCTGGACAAGATCCATCTGATATGTTAATTTTTGCTCCAGACTACAAAAGAACACAAAAATTTAATTTTACAGTGGATACCACAGACAAGTCGACTTACTTCTTCCCTAAACCGTTTGACGATTTCGCCTTTCTTTCCAATAATGCTACCCACTTCCTGAAATATTTGTCAAACATTAAAAATAAAATAAAAGTACGAGAAAGAGGCTAGTATTTTTTTTTAATTTTAAATGAAAAGCGTGCCAATAAATGCTTCATTAGTATAAAGAATCTTAAAAGAAGAACAAGAACATTGGTCGGATAAAGAATGTGTTGGCAATCAGCCTACAGATTGACCTAAACTGTGATGCTTTTGTAAATAGATAATTTAAGATTAGCATATCCTACCTACTTTGCATCACGAGAACGTCAATTAATATTCAAAAACAAAAACTAATGCAAATAATTTTGTTTCACTTTTCTGACAATCAAGTACTGCATGCAAAACAATTGAAGGTTACACACACCATGTTGTCTTAAAAATAAAAACAAAACACGAAAACAAAGCTTGCTTTATTTACCTTTCCTTGCATAATAAGTCGAATTGTGAGCGTAACATTAGGATCATCGTTTAATGCTGCTTTGTCCAAATCCATTTTGAGTTTTTTATGTGGGAAAACAGGGGTTAAGGAAGGATGTGTGGATTCAGTTCTGCAACAAAGAGAAGAAAGAAAACGTAAAAATTAATTCGTTCCAAGTGAGTTTATTAAAAGTAATTTTTCAATTATTTATTTTCCGCTGCAAAATGCTATTAGAAATATGCACTGAAACTCGGCGTGCAACGAAACATTTCATAAAAAATTTGAATCTTTCTTCAAAACAAATGCCGTTCTTACAATAAAAACTACTTCACGCAAAATCACTTACTGTAAAAATACGGAGTAGCATAAAAAAACAATAAATATAATAAAAATGGGTTGTGTTGCGTCTCACGGAGAGTACACGTGTTAACTTCAAGCGACAAGGTTACCAACGCCGGGCTTCGGTAGCATCTCCTACCGAACACGTTTCACTACCAACACAAACTCCCCAGTTTATCAATAACAAATCGCATGTTAAAAATAAATTAAATTATCCTATTGAATTTAATATTAAAAGTAGATTTGTTAAAAATCAATAACATCTTATTTAAAATAATTAAATTTTCTCAAGTACATGCGCTTTCTTAAAATATCCGCTACTGCAATGTACAAGATGCTTCAACATGACGCGCAACTAGTTTTATTAATTTCAGTTCTTCAGTTATTGTAAAAGTTGCCTAATTAATTTTCGATTTATCTCACCGTTGGTGGCGCTCGTGACGCTACCAAATGTCAACAACATGGCGGCTTTATTACGTACACTTGATGTTGTTTTGAGTTTGATTCTAAATTATTTTATTCTAAAATCGCGGTGAAATAATAATTCGCAAAATAAAACACCAAAAGAATGCAAACATTTAGTTTATAAACAAAACTTTCTATATCAACCTATTAGATTAACTAAATATTTTTCCGCGTAATAGCGTTTGCTTATAAATTGCTTATTGTTTTCCACAAAAAAACATTGACTGACGTTAAGCCAAGGTTTTTTGACATTCAAAGAATAATTTTGTTTTTGGAACCTCTCTCTTTGTATTGATGAAATCGTCATAATTTTTACTCCTAACCTTACTGCATTGATGAAAAAGTTATTTGATTTATGAAGTTTTTCGCCAACAATTGGCGTATAATTTTCAACAAATATTCGAAGAAAAAGAAAATGCGAAAAAAATCCGCATATTTGATGAAATATAATTTCCTATAAAGATTGTGATCAAAAGATTATGCAGCTTAGCTACTCACAATTGTCACAAATTTGCCAGAAATAAATTTTTTTATATTAATATATACTGGGTGACCGACCGTTCATGCGAACATAGGAAAATAACATATGAGAAAGGTATCAATTTGAAGAGATTTTTTTTCCAACTTATTTGATAATTCGCGATTTATTGGTATTGGTAGCGCTCGTGACCCTACCAAATATCAAAACATGGCGGCTCTATTGCGTACACTTGATGTTTTGGCTTTGATTCTGAATTATTTTATCGCCGTAAAACAGCGGTAAAATGATGATTAACAAAATAGAACTGCAAAAGAATGCAAACGTTTGGTTTATAAATAAAACTTTCTATATCAACTATTTATCTATGCTATATCTGCTACTATCTTTATCAACTTAATATTTTTCCGCGTAATGGCGTTCGCTTAATGTAAATCGTAAATTGCTTTCCACAAAAAAATAAAATTTAAATTTTTAAAATTGAATGACATTAAGCCAAGGTTTTATGACCTTCAAAGAATAATTTTGTTTTCGGAACCTCTCTCTTTGTATTGATGAAAACATAATTTCTACCCCAAAACCTCTTACTGTATTGATAAAAACGTCATTTGATTTGTGAAATTTTTTGCCAACAATTTTGGCGTATAATTTTCAATAAATATTCGAAGAAAAGGAAAATGCGAAAAAAATTCGTATATTTGATGTAATAATATACTATTTTCAGATATCTGTCAGAATTTGTCAGAAATTAATTTTTCTATATTAATATACTCCGGGTTACCGACCGTTCTTCCGAAGATAGGAAAATAACATGGAAAATTGATTCTTTTAATTTAGATTCCTAGCTGGAAGTTATAATGGAATTATAACTGAAAAGAATGAGAAAGGTATCAATTTAAAGAATTTTTGTTATTGCTACCAAATGTCAACAACATGGCGGATCTATTACGTACACTTGATGTTTTGAGTTTGATCTTGAATTATTTTATCGTAAAACAGCGGTGAAAAAGTGAAATGATAATTTATAAAGAACAGCAAAAGAATGTAAACGTTTGGTTTATAAACAAAAAACTTTCTATATCAACTATACTTATTAGATTAACTTAATATTTATCCGCGTGGTGGCGTTCGCTTAATGTAAATCGCAAATAATGTTCAGTACACTACTTATAGTTCTTCCTTGAACTAGGATAATCATAGTTTTAAAGTACCTAAGCTTAAAAAGTCGGAAAAAACGAATAAAGATAAAATTCAGAATTCAATTTTCAAAACCGCGTCAAAAATTTAATTTTCGATATTTTCACTTAATCTAATTCCGGTTATAGCCATAGGTCCACAGATTAAAATGCCATTTGATTTTATGATTTCAGATAAATAGAACACCCGGAATTATTACGTAACCCGTTAACCTACTTATTTACCTACATAAGCAGGTATACTAACTATATACTGTAGTTTCCAAAATAATAGTAAGGAGGTAAGTGATATATTGTTTTAATGCGAGCTAATGTTTGACTTTTTGTGACAAGTTTGTAGCATTACAGACAACCTAGAAACAAAAAACAAATATATTTAATTAATTCAATTAAAATTACTTTTACTTTAAGGTAAGGCACTAAAGTTCTTTACTGCTGCTCAGTATCTTTTTGGTTTAAAAATAATTACTTTCAGAAAAAAAATGGAACTTGAACTTTGACAATTGATTGACTTAAAATGCCATGTGAGATGAAGAGTAAGGCCTAATGAAGAGCAGAATAGTCTCCCCAATTTCGTGTTTTCATGAGGAACTTAAACTAAATTGTCTCCAAATGTACATTCTGAACCATACATATGTTACGGTCAATGATGACAATTCGGTCATTAACGTCAATGGCCGGACAATAACGTCAATGCCCAGCTTTGTTGGACATTGGACGTCATTGACCATGCATTTTGGGCGATGTTGACATTTAAAATTTCATATGTGGTTTTTACATTAAGTATTGTCCGAGCAATAACGTTAATGCTCAATACAGGGTGGGCAATTATGAAACTACTTACTATTCTACAGATTCTATATTCTATCAAGATAGCCGACACACGCGTTTCGTACTTCGTCGAGTTCGGGCCTTCCAGTTGAGGTGGATTGATTTCAGGGATGATTTTAGCGAGCAAATGACGGATCCACCATAAAATTAATTAATTAAATTACTTTTTCCCCCTGGCCGTTTGGCTGACGCAAACACGACGAATCACGGATCCACCCTAAAATGAGTTTAATAAATAAATTAAATAAAAATTGACCGTAACAAATTTTTTATGTTGAACTTTTAGATTATAACTACGTATTTTATATTATGCAGAATTTAAAATTTAATTTTTAATAATTTTTAATTTAATCTTTTTTGTTTTAACTGCAAGAGAACGGTGCAGTACTTTTTAAAGTAGTCCGCTTAATTATTTATAAAATAAAAATAAAAATACAAAATTACCTGTATTATTTTATAATGCAACATTTCAAATTCAATTTATTACTAATCACAATTTGTAATTTAATTTTATTTTAGTAAGAGAAGCTGCTCGACAAAATAGAGTGCATTATATTATTAAATTGTTCTGTTATTAATTAGGTCATATAAATGTGAGGTTTTAAAGGAAATTAAATATTTACACAGTAAAAGGTCAGTCCTGGACGGTCTGAGAAAATTAAAAATTAATTAGAAATTTTAAATTATTGTAAAAAAATGTATTCTTGCTTGAGTGCAGTTGCTTCAAAGCAATAATACATTTTTGGTTTACGCAATATTTGCTAAAATAATTGCGTCAAATGCTGTGCAACAAAGGGGGAGCTCTCTTGTCAACGTAAGTACTAGTGTACTGCTGTTGTGCGCAATTATCATAAAATTTGTTATTTTATACGAATTCAGTAAAATTACAGTTTTATATCTTTCATGTTTATATGAAATTGGGTTTTTAGTAACTAACGGGGGGTTCCCTTGTGATTTTAATCAGGCCCGTAGCCAGGGGGGGGCACCTGGGGGAACGTACAAAATTGTATGTTCAAATGTTCAAAAGCAAAAAAAAATTTTGAAAATAAAATAGGTAAATAGATATATTTCTAAAGTGGGAACAAAAATTTTTTTTTCCCGGAAAAATTCTCGAAAGGGGAACCCCCAAAATTTTTTTTTTTTATGAGTGCCCCCCCCTCCGAAATAAAATCCTGGCTACGGGCCTGATTTTAATATTACATTTAGTTTCCGCTATGTTCTGAGGTTAAAAATATATTCAGAGCAAAATCAGACAAAGTAACTGCTGGGATTAAAACTAATAAAAAATTACCGTCAGAATATTAATACCAAAAAATTCTACTTATTACGCATTTTCCAGGTAACTCGAAGCATAAAATTATTTATTATAGAATCAAATCGAATTTAGTGCAGAAATTTAGGAGGGTAATCAATATACGAGTGGAAAATTTCTTAATTAATATTTTCTGTAATAAACAGCAACAATTTGACTCCCTTGGGAGTCGATATCTACGCACTTTGTCGGTTGCAAAACAATTTGTACATGTGCACAGATAATGAGGATAACTCGTAATCGAGACAATTTTTTTTCCGGAGATATAGGCTTTTCTGAACAAAGAATAATAGATGCGGCTAAATCAAGTGCTCAGTATAATGTAAATGTAACATTTTATAATTTAATGTGGATTTTAAACTGGATTTGTGAGTTTAATTAGGTTGATTGATATTATATGATACAATTCCAGAGTGTGGTACATTATTTTAGTCCCCACAGCTAAGCTAGCAAAAAGACTCATTAAAAATAATTAAAACAGGTTTGGAAATGTATCAACATTTATTCTAAATTGAAGATAAAACTTCAAATCCTCTCGTCTACATTTTAATTAATGATAATGTAATAATACAGAACTTGTAGTTTATATGTAGGTATGTAGGTTTCAAAACCTTATTGAAAAAATTAAAGTTGCCAGTCGCAATATTGGCCAGGCTGATAGTGCAGCTATGTACTGCAAGAGAAAAGATAAGAGCAAAGCATTTCAGAAAGAAACCTAATTAATTTTACGCTCACAAAAGGTGAGATAAAATGGAAACGTAAACTAGCTGTCTGCTGATGCCTTTAGTAAAACATTTCTGAAAAGCATATTTTAGAAAAAAAAATTAGTTATCAACCTTGGCGATTTTTACACGACTACGTTTTTATCTACGAAAAAATTTAACCATATGAGTCAATTTTTTATGAAAAAAAAAGCGAATAAATCAACTTAAACTTTGTTTTCATTTTAGAAACAAAAATTTATTAAAATACGAAAATGAAAATATCAAATTGAACATGAAGTTTAATTTTTGTGAAAGCATCAAATATAACCGAGCGAGTTTTCTTTTAAGACTTATAATGTAAAGAAGCAAACAAGAAAAATCAATCATTTACTGTTATGTATGATATTTCTTTCATAAATTTATTCGACGTTTTTCCTGCTTCTACGTTTGAAAAAATGAAGAAAAATAATATCCTGGCTAATTGAATTTTTCAGCGATGTCCTGCTGGTACCCGGAGATACATCGCCAAAGTATAATTTGGCGATAATTACTTAATGCATATAATCCAGTTTTTCTAGCTACCCAATAGAATTTTGTAACCAAACTTGATTTTCGTGTTGTTTTACGTATTTACAAATTGGATTATTTCCGATCATTAAAATTTTGAGAGTATAAATATTTTTTCCAGTTGTAATAATAAGTAATTATTTACGAGAATTTTCAATTACTGCAATTTAGAAAGCTTTTTATGCTCATTTCACTAATGAAATAAATACGTTTCTCGATAAACAGCAGTCAGTTTCAGTAATTCTTATTGGATAATAATTTATTAAGATTATACGATCCACATTAATTACAATTTATGTCTTTTGAAGTTATAATTATTCATTAAGTGGAAAATTCAATATTGCTAAGCGTTGGTTTATTTTGTAGCACTACTACTATTTCAAATAATATAAATTGTATACAATATTAATTAATAAATTAATTACGCATATTATCACAATTTTGATATTGAATTTAAATAAAATGGACGGTCTTGTAGTGGTTTTTCCCATGGACATACAAATTGAAAATTTAACGATCAGTCGAAAATTTATGGTCGCTTATATTGGAAAGCAGTATGCCGACTTTAAATTGTCTTTTTAATTACACATTTTATTAAAAATCTACTAAATTATTATGTTTTAAAGAAAATAAAAATTTAATAAAAGAAAAATACTGCCAGTATAATAAATTACCTGCAGCTCAACGAAAAGTTAAATAGAGTAGTATAATATAAAAAGTGTAAGTAGGTGAAATACATACGAAAACCATTCTTGAGTTCATTGTAATTTGTTAATCGTCGTTGTTTTTACTAAAAATATTCGTAAATTAAAATTTTTAAAGTAAGTAGCGTTATGACAGTAATTAATTCCGTTTCAGAGTATCTTTTGTTCAAATAATATTATTATGATTGTTTAGGGTATAAAACGCCCTATAATATGCTTTAATGATTTTGCTACACATAATTCTAGGGAATTAAGTTTTCGTTGGAAAACCTTTCGATTGTAAATATGATGAACTCGTAAGAACTTTTCCACTATTTACAAGCGGTATGCGTAAAATTATCGATTGTCATTGCTTAAAATGTTTTACGTTTATCGTTAGTACCTACTAAATGCACCGATATAATCAATTTGTAGTGGAACAGCAACAGAAATACGTAGGTAAATTCAATAAATGTTAACATACCTATCTCATTGGCGAAATATGCCAATAACGTATTTATATTTAGGCTGAGTATGGGAAACGCAAATAAAGGTTACCACTTTACCCTAATCTACATTTTTACTCTCAACCGAACTGCTTTAAAGATACTTGTCCTTTATAGGATAAAATCTAAAATTACAAAGTTAAATTTATATGGTTACCGAGATAAACAAAGAAATGAATATTCACACATGTTTCTGTCTCAGAAGTAAAAGAAGAAAAACTACAGTATTCATCGAAGAGCTTATTATTAATAATAATCGTGGAACGTTTAGTTGCATGGGGTGAATCTATTTTTCCCATTTCTTATAAATTTGCTATCAAACGTGGTTTCTGTGGAATTACAATTTTTTCTGTCTAGAAATTTACTTGTTAAGATTTTATGTTATTCTTCTTCTTCAAGTTCTTCTTTCGGATGTATGGCTGTCTGCGGAATTTTATTTATGGGGTTTTATTTATAAGCCCAAAGATCGAACATAGACTTTAGATCACAGCAGTGTAGTGTAGTCCCCGCGATCAAGCTTGTTCTGGTTTTCCAGCAGTCCATAAATTTTAATGTTGTTTTTTCTCAAAGTACTTGTGTTATTTTCTCAAAATGTATGGACTATATAAACATTGTATATTACATAGTAACATATAAAAAGTCTTACCAACCTAAAAAAAATTAAGAAGTTATAACGGGTCAATGGCAAAAAAAATAGACAATTGAGTTCTACTGAATCTACTGACTAGGGGGTCAGTACGATCGGCAACAAGCGTAACTGATGAACATCAAGAAGATCTTCAGGCGAAAAGAAAAATTCCTAATATACAGTTGTGGAAAGATAATTAGCACACCCCCGGTTTTCGAATAAAAATCAGTAAAATTAATATTTTAATCACTTACAATCTCCCATACATTCTGAATAGGGCTGAAGTCGTTCCTTTGAGCAAACCATTTTGAAACATCAAACAGATGATAGAACTCCAGAACAATAATTGTTAATCATTAATATTCTCTTTGACAAACTTCATTTGTTTTCCGACTAAAGGTTTCTTTTAGTTAATGCAACCAAATTTTCCTCTTTAATTTGGTCGTAGTCTAATGGTTCTTGCTGTTACATCTGTTTTTCTGTATCCTCTTTTGCTGTTTTTTTGTACATATTTCTTGTATTTTTATGTGCTCTAACGCAGCGATTCTCAACCTGGGGGTCGCGACCCCCAAGGAGGTCGCGGATCTATTTTAAGGAGTCGCAGAAAATTTAGCGATTTTTTTCAAAATTAGTTTTAAATTTGAATTGGAAATTAGTAACCTGAATTTTAAGATTTCCCTTTCTCAAACGATTGAATATAAGATTGATAAACTTGTATCAAAACATCAAAATCAAAGAAGTTATTAATAAGTAAAAAAAAAATATCGTCACATTTGCCGCATACCTATAATCATCAGTACACCAAATTTGAGCAGAATCGGTTAAAACATTTCCAGAGATTTGTTTGGTGTGTACTATAATATTAGTGGTCACTCGAGAAGTAGCCATTTGGCCGAAGACTTTTTCCACACAATTCCCAATGTTACAGTACGGTTTTTTCACCAATACCCCAAAAATTTTTTGTTTTAAACAAGAGTTATTTAAAAATAAAGAATAAATAAACAAAAAAGATATACGGAGTATTAATTAAAAATTATCATTTTTAATCGTTCTAAATAATTTTTAAATTAGAAAAAGAACTCAAAATAAAAAATTTTAAGTAAATTTGTGGTTTTTAGTATGTATTTATGGTTAAATTCAAAAAAATATAAGAATAATACAATACGTAGAAAATCAAAATTCAAAAAATTTAAAAAAGAGACAATTAACACATAACAGGTCTGGATTAAGAAAATTTGAAAAAATGAAAATTTCGTAATACGATAGTACAATATAACGTTATTTCATGGTTATTGCCATTCTTCAGTTGCACGCAATCGCTTACATTGTGAAATAAGAAAAAAATTTCAAACTAAACAAAAATACAAAAAACAAAACAAAACAAAACAAAAATATCAAATTTTCTTAATCCAGACCTGTTATGTGTTAATTGTCTCTTTTTTAAATTTTTTGAATTTTGATTTTCTACGTATTGTATTATTCTTATATTTTTTTGAATTTAATTTTTAAATTACTGATAACTGTCAGATTTGACCACTTTACATGTAAATAATACAAATGACATTAATAGAAACAGTAGGCCGCAGGTACTCCTTTCTTATGCTTAAAAGAAAGGTACAAAATTCCGACCGATAAAATTAAATACTTTTTAGATATTGAAAAAAGCTATTGTCAAACTTGCGAAAGGAATGTCACGACATATGATTGTTATTAAAATTTTTGAATGTATTGTTATATTTTTACAAGCCACCTAACAAATTTTCATAAAAAATAGATAAATTAAGATTTCTGTTAATATTTTCTGCAATTTTCTTGCTTTTACATTTGGCTCAATTGTTTCCTCACCAATAGTTGTATTTGAAAAGCTTCATCAGCACACAAAATTTTATTTCAATCGGTTAAACATTTCCGGAGATATTTGATTACATTTTGATTTTTTTCATTGTGGTAGCCCTGGAAAAGATTTCTGTCTGTTTTCACAAAAAAAAGTATTTTTTTTCATGTTGAATTCCTGATTTTTATCAAATGATACAGCATAATAATTGATGTCAAGTCTTGTGGGGGCAATATTCCTACATAGAAAATTTGGTCTAAACTAAGAACAAAATTTAACGACCGACAAACTGACATAGAAACTATTTTTTATTTTTTGTAAATATTTACGTTTCTGAACACTGTGATCTCGAAAATGTAAAAACAAAATTTATTTTTGTTGATTGAAAAACTGCAAAAAAGATCTTTTGAGTCTTTTCTGTTTGAAACAACTTTGTATTTTCCTATGAAAATGATTCTGAAAGTGACAGATAGTATGATATAATTATAATGTACCTTTAGGCCTTCATGCCGCACTGACCTGTCACTCTCAAAACCTACCACTTTTAGTTTGGTAACTTAAAAGTGAACCGGTCGAAGGTGTGCGTCTCAATTTTTTTAAGTTGATAATAAAATGGAAGGAATGACAGAAAGATTTCGCTTTTCATAAAATAATAGTAGTCGATTGTCTAGGTTGTCACTAGACAACCCGTCACTGTTCTGCAACCTTTCAATGTTTTTATATAGGTTGGTAACAAAAATTGTCTTTACCTTCTAAAACGGATACAGTGGAACTCGTTTGGGTGCCATATAGTTTTAGATTTCTGAAAATGTTAACCAACTATAGGTTTTTAGGTTAGTAAAAAAAAAGTTGTTACAGAAAAGAGACAGACAGACAGACAGAGAGAGAGACGAGACCAGGTTTTGGTGTTGGTAGTAAATCTGGGAGAATTTTACTCGCCACACAAAAATAGTATTCACAATAGTAGTAAGAGTACCAGAACATGAAAGAAAAACATGCGAAAGACACAAAAATAATGCAGAAATATAAACTACAAATGATAAAAGCATTAGATTTCATCTAGCTTTTACTTAAAAAGTAGAAAAATGCTTTTGAAATTGTTAAAAGTTTCATTCATCAGACTGGCCATGTAGGTTTCCAAGGTAATTATTTTTGAAAAAAGAAATGAAATTGAATTCATTTCATGGCCAGTCTGATGAATGAAAATTTTAACAATTTCAAAAGCATTTTTTGACTCTTCAAGTAAAAGCTAGATGAAATGAGGCGCTCAGATCTAAAGTGGATCAAGTCCGTTCAACATAGTTTTGAGATACTAAGCGTCAAAGTTAACTAAGCTGTCACGAATTATTTAGGAAAACTAACATTGATGGGTTTGTTATTAAAATAACTTAAAAAACGTAAACAAGTAAACAAACGCACACGTGTATCCACTATCCAAATAAATTAGTTTATCTAAATTATCTATGATCCACCAAGTCCCTGAATGTACCTAACCAGCATTCAGAGCCTGAAGGATACTATGCCTTCTAACAACAACATGGGGAAGCGAAGGACTTAGTCCTTTAGCCACTTTAGCTCTGAACGCCTCAAATATGCTTTTATCATTCGTAGGTTATACTTCTGCATTATTTTTGTGTCTTTCATTTTTTATCTAAAATAATTATATGTAAATATAGATTTATATTAGCTTTTTATTGAACCAATTAGATTTGCATTCTAATCTAAAAAAGCAATCTATATCAAATTAAAATCTGACAAAATTGTGTAACACCGATCGGTATTCTAAATCAGACCTTCATGCATATTTCAACAATAATAAAACTAATGGAGTTTAGTAATTATGTCACTAAAGGCGCCAACCAAAATATAAGTAATTAATGGCGCCTTAAATGAAATCGTTACTAACTCCATTGGTTTTATTATTGTTTAAATATGCGTGGAGGTCGGATTTAGAATACCGGTCGATGTTACATTTCCTTTTAAATAAAAATAAAAATTCTTAATTTTTTTTTACTGAAGTAAAGAGAAACGAGGTGCTTTATAGTTTTAAGAATATTGCAAGTCAAATTAAAATCTGACAAGTTGGCAAAACGGTGGCGGTAAATGATCAGTTTAAATTCTTCAATTCAATTATTTTTTGTTTGTTTGTTAACTAATTTGAGTATTTGGAGTAAATTTAAGTAAGTTAGGTTTAATCACGGATATAATTACGAAACTTGATTAAATATGATTGGTGGTTAGAATTTGAGTGAAATAATGAACTTTAAATAGCACCATCAACTCTGGTTTGGCAAAAACGACAAATGGTCTACTATGTGCTTTAATATTCATTAATCTATTAAGTGATTTTAATTTTATCACTGACACACATAATAATATTATGTTATAATAATATGATATACTAATAATCTTGCAAAGTATAAATAAAATCGAATAAGCAGTTTGACCGTTAACCCTCATAGCTTGTACTTTGATGCAATTAGAAGGACATTTACGCTAATTCCCCGCTTAATAGCTTTGCTCACAAGTCATGAAACCGGTACGGTTTAACGAAAAATTGTAATTGCTAGTTAATCTTGACGGTAGTTATATTATTATCTATTCAAACCGGGCAATTATGTGGGTCCCATTATAACACGTAATTGTATAACACGTAATTGGAGTAAACTACAAGATCAAACGTGGAATCCTATCCACGGTAGTATTTTTTTATAGATAGGAATGCTAAAAGAATTTCAATCAACGGGAATTTATAGTGGTTTATGGCAGATTACCTTCTTACACTTAAACTTTTCCGCATAGTTAAACAATTTATATATTAAAGCTGAAAATGAAACTAGAATTTAAACAAGCTGAATGGACATGTTCACGTCTTCTTGAGCTGAAAAAGATTAAATGAAAAGAATAGAATTATAACAAT
The DNA here is from genome assembly GCA_949152465.1 of Cantharis flavilabris. NCBI lineage: Eukaryota > Metazoa > Arthropoda > Insecta > Coleoptera > Cantharidae > Cantharis > Cantharis flavilabris. The sequence continues at coordinate 9,648,754 of OX424436.1, read as the reverse complement.
GCAAGTGTTTAACATTTCAACAAACCTTTTTTATAATTTTATATTATCATCAGTTTGTTGAAGCTGATGAGAATATCCGATCAATTGTTAAAATAAGTAATCAACTTAAAAGCTTATACGTGCATGTACCTACCTAGGGAAAGACGTAGGTTTTGTAATTGATCTTAAAGCATTATCCGCATCACTACTAGTTTCTAATAGAGCATAGGTCAAGATGTATGGCTTCTCATTTTTGGAATGCAATATTTCATTCATTAATTTAAAAGCTCGTACGATTGAGTAACTTCGAGACTTCGAGCTAAAGCATGTGCTGCCTTGTAGGAAAAGTCATCGAGTGGTCGAATTATAAAAATGGGTAGGTATTCACATCACGTACGAGTCGATCTTAACAATCCAGAATAATTTCTACTGTGTTAGCGAGTTTATATAGAGGACGATTTATAAGAAATGCTATGAATACGACGAAATAATCCATCGATGACATGTGGTGCAAGTAATCATTTTTACCTGTAGTAAATGAACTGGAGTTAGATTGTTTGGATCACGAGGACATTATCGAAAAATAGATAAATGTCCCAGTTCTCCAGTTGGTTTCCTTGCGATAACTGGCTTATTTAAGATATTCAGCACGGAATTGCAAATAAAATAGAGAGAGACAAGGCAAAAAAGATAGAGGTAATTCAGATGTGGTTAAAAGATATTGTGAATAGTAAAGATATTGGAAGCACTTATCCTAAAATAAACTTCTGAAATGGGCTCACCATATAATAAAAAGTAAATTAGATAAAAATTATAGCTGACTTCTTGGGAAAACGAATTTCTCGAGCAGATATGCAAATATCAACCTATGATTGTATGAAAATCCACCCTACACGTGTTTGTTTGTAGTATGTGATTTGTTTGTTCTTATATCCTAAAAAAAAAATTTATTTCGCGTGATAGAAGATTGAGCTGGAATGTCTTAAAGTTTGTCCCTCAGCTTAACGCGTTCGTCGTTTTGATTTTGTATGCAATAGAGACGACACTTTAGTTAAACTGTTAGGTACAAAGCACTGAGTGAAAATTAATTTACAATATAAATTAGAATTACATAATTAGTTTGGTCCTTAACCAAGTATTAGGATGAACTCAATAATAGTTCTAACATATTCTGGGATAAGCATGTCTTCTCATACTTCTCATCCCGTCTAGAAACTTTGATACTCCATAAACTTGTTCAAAACGAGTGTTCTTGTCAAAACTTGTATAATACTAATTCGGATATGATCCTCCCTTTTTTTTAAAATTGGTTTAACTTTTAAGAACCGAGGACGAAAAGTTAGAAGAAAAAGTTTTTCACTCATATTTGAAGCAGTCAAATAAACCCATCTATTGCTTGTTAAAATTGAGTTTTTCGTAACTGTTTTTGAGTTCGGCCGAATGCAATGTAGCGAACGAACGTAGTAGCCGTTTAATAATAATAACGAATGAAATATTCTCGAATGATTATGATTGTACCTGAGTAACACTTTATAAAATGAATTTAATTAAATTTTAAGATACTAAAAAGACAGTTCGTAAGACAAGATTTTAATTAAATTCTTAATTTCTTCTTAAATGCAGATTAATATTGCCCTCAAAAAGCACGTTAATTTAGTCCTCGTAACTTAGTCGTCCTGCAAAACTGCACTCCATTTATTTTAAGCAACTGTACCATTATATTTTCAATTACGTTTTTACAAACTCAGCGCAAACAAATTTATAAAATAAATAACAAAGAAAAACTTATAAAAAGAATAATACGACGCTAAATATTCTCTTTAAAAATTTAAATTCTGATTACGTTTAAAATTTTACAAAAGAATTTTATAATTTATTTATTTAGTTAAAAAGTTTCTATTTTTTCCTTTCGTGTAGGTAAGGTAGATTTTATGTAGTGGGATAAATGTAAAATGTTTTTTTTCGATATTTTAAAAGAATTAACATGAATAATTTCCAAAGATATTCTTCATTTCGTTTTATTCTTATTGAAAATTTTTTACACACGATTGTGCATAAAATTAAGGTAGGAGGAAAACGTTTTAGTGCCCAAGAAAAAACTTTAATATAAAGGAAGGATTTTATAATTTTATAAAAATATTATGACGAGGTAATTCCCGTAGATAAATTAAATTGGGGGAAACCAGGATTTTCTCGACGTAAAATGTACGTTATAATTCCGGACCTACATTAGGCGGCAAATTTATTATAGTAAAGCAGTAATATAAAAGAAAGATTAAAATTCTGGTTTTATTAAAAACGATATAATATACGACAGGACGTCTCTGTGAAATATTTATCTTTGCACGTTTGCTAATAAAGCAAAATTTGCCCCTTAAGTAATAATTAAGTTTATTTGTCTTACCGTAACAAGAAATTTTCATCCAGTTAATTCAACAAAAAAATTGACTTCTACTTTCGTTCGCAATATTTAACAAATGAAACTTTTCTTCGAGGTGTCAAGACAATTTGTGGACTTACTGTCGAAGTAATTGTTAAAATAGTATCAGAAAAGTAAGAAAGTAAAGATAAGAACTTAATAATGAAGTTTGAAGTACCTATTTTATTTCTTCTTTTTTTACCTTCTTTTTTTCATTAACTTCTCTCTTGTCTACAAAACTGATTAAATTATCACACGCGTTTATTCAACAAGTGTAATGAAAATGAAAAGTAGGTATAAAAACTCTGCCATCAAAAAATTTCTATTATAAATAAATTTGAATAAACTGAAAAAAAGCAATACCGCAAAAAATAATTAATTTAATATAATTAAAAAAACATCTCTTTTAACCGTTCTACAATTAGAATTTTCCGCTTGACTTGTACGTTCAAAATTTTGTAATTAGTTGTGGTTGCACAATGGACTCAGGGTCTATTTTACCACTAGGCGTATTAGGCACGTGCCTAGGGCCCAATGGATAGAGGGGACCTAAAATAAAGGTCAAACACTGATAAAATAATCCAAAAATTGGGCCTTCGATGTATTAGTTACACTCGAATATAAGGGGTCCGAAAATTTTCTAGAGCCTAGGGCTCAACTAGGGTTATGTACAATGCCTGGTATTTTTGATGGTGGGGTGTCCTGAGCGAAAACCATACTATTCGTTAGGATTAGGGCCAGCGCTAGGTTTTCATGGTCTTTAAAATAACCTATCACAAGACCAAATCGTTTTAAAAAATCTTGTGTTATTTTCTTGTATTGCACTCGTGATTGACAGATCGCAACGAAAACCCTACTTTAACTTTATTATCGTAAACCCTACTACCATACCAAATTTGGTCGTGATTGGATTCTGAACAAGGTGATCTCGAAAATGTAAAAAAAAATTTGAAATTTTTTCAATTACCTTACTTACTTATTTTTTGATTGGAGATAAAAATGATAATGTCATCGTATTTCCGGAAATGTTTAACGAATTGAGATAAAACTTTGTGTGCTAATGGAGCTTTTAAAATTCAAATATTGGTGAGGAAACTAGGCAACTCCCTAGCGCGCAAACAATAAAGAGGCGCAAACCAGATCAAGGTGCAAAAAAAGACCAGAAAAGTAAAAATTTGATTAGGCATTTTTTTAAATTTTTATTTTTGTTCAAAAGGTATCTTTTTTAATAAGAAGGCGCACTGAGAGATTTTTGCCTAGTAAGTCATATATCACATATCCTAGCGCCGACACTGGTTAGGATTGTCCTTCGGGGCAGTTTGAGTTTGAATTTAATATGTATTATGAATTTTTCTGCACGCTTGCAGAGAGCTGGCTACAGGTTGATAGGTCAGTTTCTAGTTCTTTTTTAATTTTTTCTGCGGTGTGGGGATCGTAGAATATCCCTAGCGTTGATTATGCTGCGCGAACAAAAAGCAATAGGTGTACTGGGGGGTATTCCATACCCCTCAGACCCCCCGGAATGCCACAAAACAGTTTTATAGCAGCAGCTGAACTAAAATAAAGCTTTACAACTAAATTTAGAAGTAATTAACAATTAATTAAGTACCTAGTTTGCTATAAAAATTTCTGAAATCTGTTTTAAAAATTCGATAAACTTCAGTTTAGCTGAAGCTATTACAAAACTAGTTTAGACAAAAAATGTAAGTGGTAATTCGGGGGGTCTGGGGGTGTGGAACACCCCCCAGTGCATCTGTTGTTTTTTATTCGCGCATCCGAATTAAGGTATTATTTTTAGTAACAAATATTAAAAGGTATCGACTCTATAGTAATGAAATAAATATCCTCAAGGCTAAATGGCCGTACAACCATCCAGGGTTCCCACTAAATTTTTCAAAGCAAATTCCCTGACTATGGAGGGTTATTTCTAAAAAATAACCAAAATTGTAAAAAATATGCAAGACTTTAGATTCTAAACTGTAACCTGTGCACTAGGCGGTATTCCATACCCCCCGGATTACCAATAGCTTCATTGAAGCTCAATTATTAATATTACTGGTGTGGCTTAGTAGTGGAACCAGTTTTATTGCTTAAAATTAAATTCAGGCCCTATTTTACCTTTAGGTGCATTAGGCACGTGTTTAGAGCCCAATGGCCTGATGGGCTCAAAGGGAAAGAACATAAAATTGTAAAATACTGATAAAATAATTTAAAACTTGGGCCTTCGATGCTATTAGTTACACTTGAATATAAGGAGCCCAAAAATTTGATAAAGCCTAGGGCCCAACTCAGTTAAAAATAGGCCCTGAACGGACTCTGAGTTTTAAGACGCCAATAGGGCGGATGTCCAGAAAAACAATTAGAAACTACCGTAACTGGATGCTTACCAGCATTGATAAAAAATAATCAGTCATCAGAATCCTTGTTTTTGTTTGTATTTTTGTTGTATGAACATACAGTAGAGCCTCGCTCTTATCCGGACACACTTTATTCTGGACACTACAGTAATCCGGACACTCCGCCTCTTCGGACATTTTATATTTTTTACCTCTGCAATCCGGACGAATTTCTTTTTTCACTTAGTTTTGCTGTTTATTTTGGCAAAAAATAAAGCAATCACACAGAACATGTACATATATGCAAGTTTACAGTTTTTACAACCGGGGGTCTGGGGGGTGTGGAACACCCTCTAGTATACCTGTAAGTGTGTTAAAAAACACAAATAGCAAGCAAATATTGATTTCGGCTTTAAAGTTGAGATTCTACTGGGCATTACTGGATCTAAGTTACAAAAGACATTTAGAAAAATCTATATAAAGCTAGATTCTGGGAATAATTTTGTTTAGGTGTACTGGAGGGTGTTCCACACCCCCCAGACCCCCCGGTTTCAAAAACTGAAAACTTGTGTATATTTTCTTTCAAACTTTCAAAAACAAAATTCCTAACTTTTCCAAGTCTTCCCCTAGATCAGCGGTGTGCAACCTTCGGCTCGCAAGCCACATGCGGCTCTATTGATGTCAAGTTCTCCAGGTACATGCACAAATATTACCTAATAATAATTATATTATTTTATTTTTAAAACCAATAAAAAATATTATTCCGCAAAAAAATACTTTAAACAGGATAAAAACAGGATAAAATACCATAATATTGAAATAAAAATGTTAGTGGCTCTTTAAAAACTGAGAAATTTTGTAAATTGTACCTTTTGGCTCTTCCGTCTCAAAAGGTTGCCGACCTTGAACATTTTGCAAACCTTAGCATTTAAAAATTGTAAATTTTTTATTTGTCGAATTTTCCGAAAATTTTTCCTGCCTTCAAGTCTTAATTTCCACGACTTTTCCGTAAAAATAAAAAATTTTTCGACTTTCCCTGACTAAATTTGTGTAATTCTCAATTCCTTTACTTTTGCAAATGAAAATCCTGCTTAAACATTTGTCCTAATTTTTAATTTTTTGCCCCCCCCCTGGCCCCTTATAACAAACTACAACTCGCTGCTTAATCCATATTCGCTATCAGGGGTGGTTCCAGAATTTTTTCTGGAAAGGGCAAAAGGATCAGACGGGCAAAAAGTGTTTTCAGATTTGGGATTATCTCCTTGTCTATTTTTAAACGTCTGCTGTTTATTAAATATCTTTCATATTCCTTTCTTGTACTTCGAAACCATGCAATAATTGTGATAATTTGGTTTTCAATTAACAGTAACAATAAATAAAATTGACAATTCATGTTTACGATACATTGTCAATTTGCCTAGTTGACACTGACAATTGTCAATTTATTTACAATCCGAGGTTAAGCCAGTTCTTCAATTATTATAAAATGATACTAAAAATTTTCTATCGGAAACTTAATTTATTCAACATTAATAGGAATTACGTTAAACCTTTCACGATTTAGGAAGGAAGATATTTCCGAAGACCTTGATTTGATTCGATACCCCAGGTCAAATAGGAATTTTATGAAATAAATGAAACAAACAAAAATCATAATAAAAAGTATCGGCGTTTTTCCACTGGCCTATTTAGAATTGGTTAATTTTAAGTTACCAGCCTAAAAATATTAAGTGATTATGGGGGAGTGATGGATCAGTGCGGCCTTCAAGCCACACAACCTAGGCAATCAGACATCGACAACTTTAATACATATTTGCAGATTATTAACTGCTATTCAAAGATGGATAACTGTTTTTCAGCTTTGTTCAGAACACCCCTCAGACCCCCCGCGGTTTCACGAACTGGAAACTTGTGTATATGTTCTGTGATTGATCTTATCTACTTAATAAGAGACTATCACCTTTTGAGAGTAAGTATGCATTTCCCCCCCAGTATTCAACCGATTGTATAAAATTATTGCCAAAAATTTTTGCTAATCCGGAAAACTCGGTTATCCGAACAAACTCAAAACTATATCTGTCCGAAATAACGAGGCTGTACTGTATGTTCATCTTGGCTGCCCACACAGAGAAAAATGTTTGGTGTTTTGAAGTAAATTTTACTAAATTTGATATAAAATTTTACTAAATTTGATATAAAATTTACTATAATTGATGTAATATTTACTAAAAAATTATTGCGAGGATTGTTTTTCTCTCTGTGCAGTCAAGTTGTCCTATTTTAAATTAACATTTTACCATTAAGAATGAATTTGTTGTCTTTTGTGACGAAAAAATTAATAGTAATTTAAGACAGTTTTTTATTTCTAAATTGGAAAAAAGTTTATCAATTTTTATTGAACTCTTAAGTCTTGAATAAAAATCAGTCGAGTTTCTAAATCTGCAAAATTTTAACATCTTCAAAGGGTCGATCGTGAGTTTTAACTTACAATAATTGAAATTTAAGCTCACTTTTTAATTAATTGCTGTATTTCAATACCTACTTTCCTTGAAATATTATATTTATGTTTTTTATAATCTTATTTTATTGAAGCTATTTATAATTATTACAATCAGTTTCAATGGCAAATCACTCAGAAAAGCAGTTTGTTTGCGGTGATTGGAGACTATTATCTATTTCAGATTTAACGTTTGACCCAAAACATGTAGCTAAACTGAACTTAATTATTGACTAACAACTAAACTTGTTAGTCGTTTGAACTAGAACGTATGGCTCGTCTGGGTTCATAACTTGTTATTAAAAAGTATTGATTACATCACAAATATTTTTCTTACAAAAAAATTAGTTTATCTTCTATTTAATTAGCTTTTGATGGTTCTAGGACATTTAGCTACGGGATATTCCGCTCCCGGAAACTTTGCTACTAGAATATTTCGCTAATGTCGGGGAGCGAATTGTCCGGAAGCGAAAAGTCCCGCAGCGATATGTCCTGTAACCGCATTTGATAATATTTTTTTTATTTAAAAAATGGTCATTATTCCGACAGGATCGTACATATGGGTCGAAGTTCAAAAAAAATGTCTAACGTTCAAAATTTAAATTGTAAGGGTTTCGTTGAGATTTTCAAACTCTCTATGCTCTGCATTTAAAAAATTATCCATAATTTAGTAATATACATTTGCGAGTTGCATACTACAGGAATATCTGAAATTATTTATTTTGACCTGTAATGACCTGTCTACTGATTTAGTTTCTTGTCATTGTGCTATATCACGCAGAAGACAAATTAGTCGTCCGAATTATTTTATTTAATGTTCACGTTTTGTCATTTGGTGATGTTTATGGTGGTGATAACCCTAACAAACGAAAATAAACAAATCTGAGACAATATTATTTATTATCGTATAATAAATTATGGTAATACAATTACTAGCACCAGCTTTACCATCTGCTATTAAAATGATGGAAGAGGTAATCAAACAGGTGTTTGAAAAATACAATGGTCACCAGCAGGTAATCAGTGACAATAATTAGACAAAACAGTACGTTGCAAAATGACCTACGTAATAAATTAAAGAGAAAAATTTCACAGAGCCACCAGCAAGTTCACACAATATACCTTATACAGAAGGTCAACAGTGAAAATTTAATACTAAATCAACAATCTTCAAAATGATAATGGAACCCTGGAGTCGTATTAAAACAGTTGTTGCCTCACAAAACTGAGACGTAAATTCCAAAGTGAATCTTCTTGTAACAACTTGTAAAGTGTTTCTCGATCTGAAGTTAACAATTTTAAATTCTTAACCCAACCAGTCAAGATGACCGAAAACAAAAAATTGTACCACAAACATCTGAACATAAATTATTGATTTTGTGTCTGGAAATCGTGCATTAATTCGCGTTAATCGTAATTAGGTATTAGAAGATGTTAAATATAATTCGCATCTAATATGTATTCAGACTCGTAATTAAATTATTAAAACACAAGAAAAAAATTTTAAGGTAATTATTGCTGTGTCTGCAATAATTCAATTTATTAAAAAAATTTGTTTTAAAGGATCGAATCGAATTCAGTTGACGAATAACAGAATCTAGGTAGGTTTTCCAAAATAAAGGAAGATTGAAGTGAAAATGCTTTAGGAAGTTAAGAGCTTCTAACCAAAGTTCTAAATTTAAAATTTCATAAAAATCAGTTAACAAATTAACAAAATTGTCTAGCGAATGGAACGTTTAACTAAAAGCTTTGCTCCAAATTCTAGGACGAACGCTGTTATCCACCCCTCTGCGTTGTTTAGTGTATAAACCCAGGATGCGTTTTGGTTAATAGTACTTCATTTTATAAATGATTTTCAAAATCGATTACCTCGGTGGTTTGCCATTACTCGCTGAGGAATAACGGTTAAAATAAAATTCTTGTTTCACTCGGACTCAGACCGTAATCGTCCTGATTTCTAAAATTAAATCTTAAGTCCTTAATTAAATCATTAATTTACATTTAAAAAAAATTATTTAGAATAAATTATATTAAAAACAAAAACTGAACTAATGAATGATTCCGCGTAAAGGGAGTTTCTACGTCATTCAAACTCTAGTAAATTACCTATACCTTAACTGAACTTAACTAGGATTTAACTTTAAAAACTGATAGGTTTCTGTTAGTTTCCTGGAAATCCCCACAAACATTACTTTGATAGTAATGTTTTTTTACTAGAAAATGTTACATTTTGCAAGAGCTTTAATTTGAGGTGTCACAAGATGTAAGTTACTTTTATAAAATTAGAAAGATCCTGTGCTTGGGAGGGAACAACTTAGAATATAAAATTAATAATGCATAGACCATTTTCAATCTTTTTATTATATTTTTGATTCTCTAAATATTTATATGGTTTTTAAACTTAAATTGAAATCTCCAATAACTTTACGATTTATGAGTAATAGCTCGATAATCGAGAAGAGGTTAAATGTCATATTCAATACTTCGTCTTCTTGAAAAACTCCATTGTTTGGAAATTTATCGCCAATGTTACATCGGCATCGATGACATCAATTTGAAATTATAGGTAAAAACTTAAGTGCAATCCCATGTAAATCGGTGTATAACAAACGCAATAATAGGTACCTATAAATTTTACCAATATCATAAATCGAAAATGAAATAAATTATTACAAAAAAAAATAAGTGGGGTGTGTATTATTAGGTATAAAGTAAAGTGAAATTCGGAAGCGGTTAAGCCGCGAAAATTGCAGTAAATCCCGCAAAAATCCTCTATAGAAATCTAGGATACGTTCCGTAGGATCAAATAACAGACACGTACTTACATCTACCCGACTCTAAATGCATTTAATTTTTATTGGTCCTTTCGTTACGCTGAAATCTCCGTCGACAAAATATTTAAATCAAAGAATTATGTTTTATATTTTCTAAACCAAGAAAATTAAATTTTTGTTCAATTCCGTTACAAAACAATACGCAAAAATAAATTAATAACCTTTTCAGTTTACAAAAGGATAAATTTATTTAACTTAATGGTTTATTTTTCTAAACAATTTTCCGAAGTAACACGGAAAAATTATTTTGTAAAAAAGTAACTATTTCAAAGAGTAATCGCTTCAGGTTCACCAATTCAAATAATATGCAATATTTCAGTTAATTTAAAATATTTTTGCTTTGTGTAAATCTTACTGAAATGTTACGTTTCATTGTTGCAAAGGAAATGATGGACGTGTCTTTCTTTTCTATAATTTAAATTTGTTTTATTTTCTTTTTCGGTTTATTTTTCTGACAGCCGAGTTTTACTTTCATTTAAACAAAGACAAGTTAATCTTTACAGATATTTCATATTGCCCAGTTATTTAAATGACTAAATATAAATACTTTGATGTCAACACAAAGGATAGACGTAGAAAGAAAAGTAAACCATTTTTTGACAAAGAATTGTATATACATTTTGACTAAAGGTGTTCTACAAATTTTAATGAGCTTTTTAATACAAACAATATTTTAAATATTCTTTTATGTTTACAAATTAATTTCTGCTGGTAAAAGAGCAATAATAATTTATTTCTTCCTTAAGAGACAACGATTTTATGTTCCAATTACGCACAGGTGCGTATAGGAATTTAAAAATGAGACTATGGTAAAAGGCACTCCACTATTAGAACAAAATAAAAATAAATGGAGTGGATTATTATAAATAAGAGTTCAATGAAAGTACGCACGAGCTGAAAATCAAAGAAACTGGCGCTCGTCTTCAAATAAACTCGGAAAACAGCTATAGTCGTACGAAAAGTTCAAGAAAAAGAAAGAGCAATCATCTCGTGAATTGCAGAATAGTGAAATAAAATTTCAAATACGCTTTCGTGGAAACTATTACGCAATTTTATCGACAGAAGAATATTTTCGTTTCTAAATGTAATTAAAAATGTTACGATTTTAAGAAACCCTGAATATTTACTCGTTATTAACAATATTAATTGTGTAATGTTAGCTTTGAAAAGTTCTCCACTTAAAAATTCAATCTGGTTTCAAAGAAAACGTCAGACTCTTACTTTATAAAGTTTTCATTTTTGAAAGTTAATGGTGTGCGAAAATTAACACCAAGCTTTCGAGTGAGTTTCTATAATAAAGGATCAATGAAATTTTAGTGTAACGGTAATTTTTATTAAGCTTACAAAAATTGAAAAGTTTTCAAAGCGCACAATGTATTCTACCATTCGTGTGTTTATTGATATTTAAAAATACAATACAAAATTTTATACCTTTTTCAACGATAAGTGAGTGGTTACTATGGAAGCAGGGGTGGATCAGCCCTTCATTTTTTAACTTTTTCTTGTAGATGAGTATATTATGTTCAGATTAGCAAGAATTTATGCTTGATTTGATATAATCAAATTAGTGATGTCAAAAGACAGTTAAAAAAATGTTTGGAATAACTTCAAGTTGGTTAACACTGTTTTCTATTACGACTGCTCTACGAACATGGTTTCTCCATTATTTCGTAAATGTTTTTCGTGCAATTTAAATGCAAAAATATGATCTGACAACATAAATATGATTCAAATTATTAGAAACTGCAAAATGTACTATATCTCGGTAAAACATTTCATACAAAATAGTACTAAACTTCAATTGAAAATAGAAATGTACATTGGAATATAAATAAATAGACGTTCTTTTATTCCCTTAGCAGCGAAAACAACAAAGTTGAAAGTTCGCTGAAAAATCTATTTGTGGATTTTCGATTATTTTTGTAATAATTATAATCTTGTGTACATTTGGAAAAACTAACCGATTACTACACAAAGGATTGAGTGGGAATGTTTCAACTATCACATGTAATAAACCGGAAACTACTGCAATTGCCAAGCATAATAAATCTGTCAATGGACCCAACGCTGTGCTGACTTTAAAAAATGCGAAAATATCACATAAATTCTGTTGAAAAGTGCAAAAAAAAAGTTATAAACACAATAACTGACATCGACTGTTTAAACAATTTTCAACTTGATTCAACGCCAACAACACCTACGATCGGTTGTTGAAAGTTTGCTACATTAATTGCAATAAATTTATTTTGGTTGAAATTAAATGTCAAACTTTGCAAAAGTTTTTATCCGTTAAGGTTTTGTTTAAAAGGGCTATGAAGTTTGAACAAAGAACTTCGTCGTTGATATTTATTTAATCAAAGTTACTTGGTTGTGGGATTTTGCAGGTAAGTTATTAATTAAGCAGCTTTGTTTAATTTTTTTTGGTTTGAAATTTACCTTTATCTAATCCAGCAGTTACCAAATAAGGCTCCGCAAAAACCAATTCATCGCTTCATGATGAATTCATCGAACAAATCCGAATATGCAACATAAAGGAAATATTATTGTGGAATAATGGAAGAAAATTATTATCCAAGCGGTTTCGGTTTTTCGTTATGGTCTGACATTGTTGGAATTGAAGAGTTGGTGTACCTCATTTTGATCAACAAATGCAAGGAAGGAATCGAAAGCAGATCTTTGTAAAATTTACGTGTGAGATTGTTGTTTTTTTCAAATTATTTTCAGAGAATCGCCTTCCTAGCCTCCGAATAAAATTTTACTAAGGCTTTCTGGATATACAAAAAGTTTGTTGTTATAAGTTAGGCAGAATTTCCTCTACAGTTTATTTAACATTTCTGAATTTCCCAAACCTTCTTGCTGCGTATCCGTTACATACTGAAAATGTGTTATAAAAAACAGTCCACAGTAAAATTACCTGGAGTAAGTAAATAGATATAATATAGTCAGTAAAAAATTGTTTTCTTGTTGAAACACAGAGCTCTATAGTCCATTTCATTTAAGAAAATAGTAAGAATTTGTACTAAAACGATGACCTCGAAATGTTAACCAATGAAATTGATTAGAAATTAGGCGGCTTCACACTAGCGAAATTTACGTGTTGATGACAGATAACATTTAATTTTTTATTATATTAAATAGTTCCTATGCAGTATTTCTTTATTTATTTCATCAAAATCGCATTAAAATTGAAGTAAATTTGTGAAAATAAGTTTTGTAAAATTATGTCGTAACTTTTAAACATTCTTGGTTAGGCAACACATATAACGCATTCAATTTGAATTTTTAAAATGACGCTTCTCTGTGTGAATGTGGTTTTGCATATGACCTGCCACCTACATTTTTAGTATCTGGGATCGACTATAGTTATTGCTTTCAGTTAAGATCGCTTAAGGAAATTATGTATTAAAACTCGACCTTCCTAGTGATTGGTTAATTTTATAAAAGGCGGAACAAACCTAGACTGGTGTGATAATCTTTGCCATTGACGTCTTTAAATAATCTTTCGTAATATTACAAAATTGCTAGATAATTATTATTGTTGTAACAATTCAATTATTCAATAAATTGCATTTATAAGTGGCAGTTTATTAACTATCATGGTTCCGCCGTTGCATTTGCCTATGTAAATGAAGGTGAAGTGCAAAAGTATGCATGGAAATTTGGAAGGCCGCCGATTTGATGTAATAGTTTAAATTTCACTTTCAACTTTCAAAATTGAGACGTCAATTAATAAAAAAAACGACATTTATTCTTTAAAATTTCAATTTTATTGATATATTTGGCGTAAATTTACTTAAGTCAAATACACCAATAAAAATGAGGTTTTAAAGAGGAAATGTCATGATTTTCATTACTTTACGTAGCGTTAATTGAATGAGAACGACGCTTATCTGTTGTAATTTAACGTATTGGTGCTTTCTTAATTTTTATTTTTAATTCAAGAAATTTTTTTTATTTTAATTTATTTTGGATTATTTTCTATGTATGTTAAACCTTTGGTTTAAATATTTCTGCATATAACGAAGAGTGCTTTGAATGCTCATGTCGCTGGCAATAAATCGATATAAAAATTTGTTCAATAGGCTATACCTTTAGATTATAAGAATTGAGCGACTAAGGACAAAATTGTAACTTTCGATAAAAAAAATTTTTAATTTGAAGATATTTAATATTTTTCTAAATATTTATTCCAAATAAAATAAAAATAGATTGAAACTATGTAAAAACGAGTGTTCGAAATCGTACAATTTCCGATTATCGCGTTTATAAATCATATTTTCCGTTTCTTGTCAATATTATTTTACTGCTATAGGGTTTTCATATTTTCTTGCAAAATATTTATCGTTATTACAGCGTATTAACTTTCATCTTTCAATGCAGTTTACTATTTTATTGGAATACAATAAGTCTCTTCAATTCAAAACATATTTAAATGCAGATTGCATTACGTAAACGAGATGGATGTATTCGTATAAAATAAATTTTTTCACAACATCTAATTTTAAGAAACGTATTTACAATGTATATTTTACATGCGTAACTTTCATCCCTGATGTAATTGGCATCACCTCATTCATCCGTGACGTAGTTTTCATAACTTCCTTTACGAACCGTTTCTACGATTTATTTTAGCATGAATAAACACTAAGACAGACTCAGAATATTTTAAAGCCTGAAAGATGCAGACGTTAATTTAACTCGGGATAAACCCGCAAGACAGAATTACAAGCCATCAGTACAACTGGCTTAATGGATATAATAGTTTAACGTGGAATCTAACCACAACATAAATAATTTAAAGGTTACTGGGAATCGAACCTATCTTCGTAAAGTCCGTAATCTAACTTTGTTATTATATTATATAAACTAATCAATTCATCATTTATTTACCGAATTTTATAAACTCTGAGTAAATCATACTGATTTTTTTTTTAAGGCAATTTCAACTAGTGGCCGGCTTTCAGATTGTTATAATAAGGGAGTAACGTTAATTTGACGACATTTTTACGTTAAATTAACGTTTATATTACGTGATTAGAAAGATCGATAGTAAATTGGCAGTTCGAGTGTTAAATTCACCATATTAGTGGGTTTTATCTCTGACCCAGTATTATATACTAGTGTTTTTTTTGACAAACTCTAATGATTTTTAATTTAATTTTTTAAAAAACCTAGTTTTATGACTAAGTATTAAATTGATAAAAAAACAATGTATGCAATTCTTTAAGATATCTTCAGAACAAAAAGTTACATAATATAAAGCAAGAAAAATAACTTTGTTTGGATTCAATTGTAAAGCAAATATGATCATTATAAACATCGCTAATGGACTGCATTGAAATAACGCAAAAATTAATCTATGCTCGAATACATAACAATATATCGTAATAAGCATTTTTGTTATTCGTAACTTTTCAACAATAGATATATTGCTTTTTTGGGATGTTTTCAAGTTGTAAACAATATGAAATTAGGTATGCAGATCACAAATGTATTGTCATTTAATAAATATGTACCAGATACAATTTTGCCTTTTGAAAAATAAAAATATAAATTTTCTTCTCATCTTGATTTTGATGTTGTTAATTGGAGATTAACATGCTGCTCAAACGGTCGATGTCAGATTTAGTGTATTTTTTTATTCTTGTCTGAATTTGTAAGTTTGAAAATGTAATTTAATATTCAATTTGCAAGTTAATAATAATTTATATAATATTATAAAATTTAATTTGTGGAAGGTAATAATTTATAAACTTGAAAAGTTGTGTTAGGCCATAAACTATGCTAGAATATTTTGCAATGCCAACTTGAAAGTTTGTTTTCTTTTAAAAAGTAAATAGAATAATGAAATTAAATTGACTGTAAAATTAAGTGAAGTTGTTGTAAGTAGACCCCATTTATTAAAGATGAAAGCTCTTAAAAGGTGCTCAGTTTTTTAAGGTAGCGGTAATTAGATAAAATATCTTGTATATTAAATTTTGAAAACAATTTAAAGTTGTAAATTAAGTAAGGTAGTAGCAAGTACCTACTATATTAATTATTGTATTCGCTTCTTACATACAAACATATAAATTTAGACAAGAGAAAATGCCGGAAGCTTCCTTTCGGTGATAAAGCACTTTACTCCTACCTACGTCGTAACTAAATTTCTTCGACAGTTAATTAACATTTTAAATTGTTTTACAACAAAGTTGAGAAGAGATTCACTTTACAAACGAATGAATAATCAGATGAAATAGTTAAAACGCTATTGAATACCAAGTAGAGCAAAATAAAAAAGGCATAAAACGTAAGGTTTATAGATATTAGTAGCGAGTCAGCATATAAAGTCACACTTTTGAGTGCTTCCACAATGGATGTCACGAGCTTAAAGATATTGCTTCTACATTTTTAAAGACACTTAAAAAGTACGTGCATTATTCATGGTCTGGAAAATCGTGCTGCTGGACCAATCAAGAACAAAGAGAATCTTTGTCGACGTTAATTAAGAAAAGACATTCGTTTTTACTCAAAAGCAACACTTTTCAATACACTTAAAAACACATTTTTTTCATATTACATTTTTGATAATTAAAAGTTACTTTTTTCTTCTGATCTTTCCCAACACATTTTAAGCAAAAAATTTAATTGTGCGACACAATTAAAATTATTCAATTTTTAAATTAACATTTGAGTTTTAAATTAAAAGTATCTTGCGCGTTTTTCGAGTTTTACCAATTTATTTAATAAATTAAAATTAATTTTATTATTTATAAAATAAATAATAACGACAACGTCATTTATTACGTGCCAAAATATTTTATAACCGAACTCATAAATATTTAAAAGGTAAAACATAAAGGATGATAAAAATACTTCGATTTTGCTTTGCCTTCCTTTTGTGAAGGATACATACTTTTATTCTTCCGTTAACTATTTATACCATTTCACACTTCAACTGAACGTCCGTCACGGAAAATCTGTGGGAATTTACGAGTACTCCGTCGCTTCTAGACGCAGACGGGGAAGTACGTAATTAGGCGCATTTGTATTTTACCAATAATGAAAAGGAATTCTTAATGTAAATTTGGACAAAACAAAAACAGAAACAATAAAAGAAAACAAAAAAATAATAGCTACTGACATAAAAGACGACGCTAAACCCTCAACATAAATTTTTAACAGCGTAAGCAGTAAAGATTTTTTTAATTTAACCAATAAAATTAAACTTAATTAAAAAATTTCATTAAACTTAATAAATATGATCGATGAGATCAAAGCGAACGAATTACAAGGATATTGGGTTATTATGGTACGAATTTATAAAAAATTACGTAAAACATGAGCTGTGTAATATGAATTAAAAGTTCCAGGATTCGCTGAAAACTTCAAAAGAATTATCTAACTCTGAAAAACTAATATCCATCAAAAGTATGGAACTACTTATAGTTGCAATTTTATTATTTTCTTTTCGGTTTATCGAAGTTGCACTGTATTAGATTTTTGTTAAAAATTTATTATAACTGTACTTCATTTTAAAATTAATGAAATTTGTTTGTTTCATTTATTTCTGTTATAAATTTATATTAAAAAACCATTATATACATTTCCATATTAAAGGATTAGTGTCCGTTTGTTATTTATTTAAAAATTTCAGTAATATTTGAATACCATATTTTATTTGAATTATTTCCAACTAATTTAGCTTGAACAGGGATAATATAATATTACTTTAAAAAATTTCTGTTATAGTTACTTTTTATTATTTTTTAATCGATATACTAAAACATATACTGGTATATAATAACAAAGCATTTAAATCGACTATAATTCTGGTAGAAGATGATGTAGATTTTCCTGCTCTCAACGTCAAACCAATATTAATGAAGCAGAAATACAGTCTATTTTCTTTGTTTTTGTTTCAGTGGCGACCGCTTTTCGACAGCAGAATATCAAATCATTATTGAATTTTATATGCATGATTATTATTGAAAACTAGAAATAATACTTTTTAATTATACTTTTAACTTCCAGCTATCTGGTCTTTGCCCACTTGGTTAGAGTTTAAACACGGTCTGACGTAATATGGAAGAAATATTGTTCACTTTTAAGTTTATTTACACGGGCAGGTGCCTCTATTGCTCTTCGTTCATACCGAAATTGCTCGGACTAAATTGAAAATGCTGACGCATTTCAAAGACTATAGCGAGACAGGCTTTTTTCAGTTTGGTAAAATGTATCTATAGGAAGTTAGATTCTAGGTCCAGAAGTTACGAATTCAGTAACACAGTTTTTATTTTATAAATTCAATTACTGCGATTCTGAGTATCACTCCGTAATAATATATTGATGTATTATTTTCAAGCTCTAACAATCTTAAAGAAACAATTTCTGTTTAAATTTTAATAATTTTACTACACTTATTTTTGCTTAGTTCAGTCGGTTAAATAGATTTGTGAGATTCACAGTAACATAAAATAAAGATCAAATTTTGTATTAGGAAGCGGATTCAAACATTAGCTCTTTATGAAACAATATAAGGGTTTTTTTCAATTTAGCCGATGAACCTATTCTGTCGCCTTTTAAATTTAAATATAAAAATAGATCGAACATTAAAAGAAAAATAGAAGAATAGAATGGAAAAAATAGAATTTGTAAATTTCTTTAATAATTATTTTGTCTTATGTTCGTGAATAATGTCTTCTAGCAGAAAGGGTAACTTGAAACTTGACAATAGGAAAAACACGATATAAGCTTGAATAGTAAATAACTCCCTTGCTTCTAGCATTACCTCTTTCAACTTCATCAGAATAATATGTGAGTTGCAAGATGCAATGTCGCATTGTCAATTAGAATATTTAAATTTTGTACAAAAGTAAATTTTAACATAAGCAATATAAAAAGTATGAACATAAAGGGAATAAATAAAATGTTTTTAAAATTGCAACAAGCAATATTAGACAAAGTCGCGGAATATATGTAGCTGAATAAAATTCATAAAAAATTTATTATGTGTAATTCAAAAAGGACATTTTAATATTCTCCACGTGTTTGGAGTGATGACTTCATCGCTAATATGTTTTTTACATAATATATATTGCTATGAACTACAATTTTTTGTTTGTTTTTTAAATTTTTCAAAACATCATTTTAATCACGATGAAACATTTACATGTGCATATTAAGTCCCTAGTGTCGTAATGTAACATTGACGAAGTGGTTATAGCGATAACTGCTACTCACTTTTGTCTCGGAAATGTAAGGATAAATTAAATGTCCAGTGCTATTTACCATCGAATAATCTTATGAACGATAGAGGGGGCTATGCGTATTCGTGGTAGTTGCGTAGCAGACGATTACACAGGTGTGCTTGCGAGATTGTAAGAGCAAATATCATGACAAAACATCCTTATCCCAAAAGTGTTGGATAATTTTTATAGTTTCTAAAAGGATCAACTTCTACGTGGATATTGAATTGCGTTGTTTCCATTTTCTGCTTCCATTTTATGTTGTAATTTTCCCTAAAGCATTATATTGATTACATTTATCAGAATCTCAATTAACTAATTTTGTTTTGAGTGCTTAAATAGAAAAAAGTATAATGAGGATTGAGGATCCTTCCATTAGACAATTTAAAAATAATTTGTATAATAAAAAATGACGTAGTACCTACCATACAGTATCAAACACTAAAAATTTAAAACAGTTTTTTTTCATTTATTATTTAGTTTTCATTTAGCGAATTTTTAATATAACTCGCATTAGTTAGTTTGCGTTAAAAATATGTGAATGAAAATCGTTTATAGCTGTAATAGATAATAGGAAATTACATTCAGACATGGCAATATATAGTAGGTACGAATGAAACGGTTAACGTGCGCGGTAAAACGTTGAAGGAGGAAGAGCGTTCCCTGGCGACATGACAGGTCCCAATATTACATCAGGATCACCGAGACCTACGAGCATCCCAAACCAATTAGATAATGTAATATGACCTTACTTGCAACACATATCCTGGGGGAGTTTGCTTAATTCGATCAATGTCACAACTTAAAAACACAGATAGATATTCCTTACCCAAATGATTTTTCGATTAAATAAACAAAGCTTTTTGTTAATACATGCGCGGGCATTGAAAAACCAAAACTTTTCAAGTTCGAGTACAAAATATTACGTTTTACTCTTTGAATGGTGTATTAGTACTAATTACTTGGGAATAAAAGATCAAAAACGCAAACCAAAAATAAGTTTTTAGTATTCTTTTATATTTGTTCATAAAAGAAGCATAAAATTAATCCAATCCTCTTACATTGAATATTTTCAAATTTTAATATTAAATAACTACAAAATTGAACTAAAAGTAATTGAAATTTGCTGACGACATTTTTATGAAAATGCGATATTTTGTGTACCTACTTAATTTTTAAAGAAAATTGCATTTTTAAAATTCAATCTTTTTTAGAAATCAAATTAAAAATAATATATACGGGGTGGAGAGAGCAAGATAAATCGCTGATTTAAGTTGATGAAAAGACATTTTTAAATAGCGATCAATGCGACTGCCACTGCAAAATAATTAAATTTAGAAGCAAGGAAATTTTTAAAAATAATAACAATATAGATATAAATTGCGTTATAATAATGAATTGGAACTTGATAGTTTGTGAAAACTATAAAAGTAGCAACAGATGTGTTAAAGTACTTTAAGAAACGACTAAAAGTGTTTAAGGAAAGTATTGGAAAAGCAATATATCAACAAAGAATACATAAAATATAATAAACTACAAATACATACAAAATAGAAAACGTGACGTGTTAACTGATGTCGGAGATATTTTATTTTATTAATTTTTTTTACCGAAAGCTGTTTCAGCATTTCCATAATATGAAAAATGGAAAAGCATTTTCGTTGTTTTATGTTGTTAATTGGCCAATTTATTATTGCATAAACTGGATATTAATTTTTGACCGGTGGGCAGCTGTCTCTCTGATCTACACCACAACCCGCTACTGTTCTAAGTTAATATACAAGGCGTTTACTAATGTAATGAATAAATTTTAATTAATTAATAATAAATTATCGTGTAATTAAACACGCAGTTATTAAATCACAAGCTATACGAACAACGTGTAATTAAGTAGTTAACAAAATATTCTGCAGTATTAAATTTTTTTTAAGCTAGGGAAAAATAATAAAACAGTTAAGTACCTACTAAAGTAACCTTAGGAAAAGAATATTAAAAAGTGAGCAGATCAAAATTATTAAAAGGTATATTATTACGGAACAAATAAATTTTAAGTTTAGTAATTTAAAATTTCTGTTAAAATGGGAAAACTAAATGTTAGTTTAAGAAAATAAATACATCATGTAAGCCACTTGACATATTATGTACATATAACAGATTTGTATTGTGAAGAAAAAAGGTCAATGCTAGAAAAATAAGTAAACGTTTCAGCAAAAATACAAATAACATGTTGGTTCGCTTTTACTTTCCTTTGGAGTTATAATAAAAACAATTTTTCATTTATATATTAAATTTTTTTCTTACCGGAGAATCACGAACCCTTGAGCATAATTGAGTACTCACCTGTAAAAAATAAATAAATTATTAAGTTAAACAATAATATTCTTTTATTATAAATTGCTAATAAGAATAAGAATTTCAATATAATATATTATTATTTTGTATTTTGAAAATGGAATTCATTTTCAAGAGGAAGTGGGTTAACAATCAGACTTAGATTAAAATCCAATTATATAACTGAAACTTGAAAATTTATTCTGAGAAATGAAGAATCCTTTAAAATGTACTAATCGGGTTTAGTTATAAATATTGACCTACTTTTCTGTTTAATTGAAAGAAAACTGACTCTTGCCGTATCATTATTATAAATTTGTAATTTCAATTTAAATATTGAAATTTCACCGACAAATAAACTAATTTCAAGTGCTGTCGTATCAAAACAAACTTTAAAATTAATTTAATTTCCATTTGAAAAAATGAAATTTTATGAAATTACCATATCTATAGATCGAATGCTAGGATGATTTAAAATACAGTTATTACTATTTTATTTAGATATAAAGGTAATAATCACAAAATAATATAATAACATGTTTTCTTTCTTTCTTTTCTTTTTCTTTCTTTCAAATAGTAATGAACGTTTTGGAGTAGATGTAACATTAATATTACTTATTTATAATAGCAAGCACAAGCAACAAAAACTTTTTTTAATAGCATATAATTTTTTTGTTCTCTTTCAATATAATAGAAAGTCTTTTCTGTAGATTATAAAATCAATTATATTATTCAAAAAGAACTTCATCTGATAAAACGTGGGTTGTATTTCAACTTTTTTTTATAACTGTAACGTTTTCATACCGGGATAATATCCTGTAATCGATATTTAAATTCTTTCGTATACAATTTTGATTTAATTATTCACTTTTGTTGTTAAACGCTTCAGTAGGTAAATAAAAATTATAAAACATGAATGCATAAAAAATGAAACATTAATTACAGAAATTTTAAACTTTACCCTGCTGTTTGCTTTGCATTGTAATTAGCCAAAAATGTTTTGCTTTTTTTACAATCATTAATGTGTAAGAGGCGACCAGTAACTTGGAATATTTATTATCTTTAATAAAAAGTTAGGAAAATTAATGTAAATTATATAAAATGTAGTGATATTTGCAACTAAAGGTACGAATTCTCGTCTAAACGAATTAAATTATCATGATTATTTTATATTATAATTTTTTTTAAATTGATTACGAGCAAGTGCATGTAAAGCAAAAACTGTGTGTAGTTATTTGCAAGATTGAATTATATCAGTTTGGAAAGCTTGGTTATTTTGCAACGCGAAAGTTAGCATATAAAGTTAAGCGAGAAATTCAATTTTTCTGTTTCCATCTGGAAATTCGCTACTTCTTACGTGTTGCAGATGTAAACCTTAGCCGATACCGAAGTCCTCGTATTCTGAATTACAATTACATTATTTTTGTGGCTAATTTGTTGTAAATATGAAACATTTATTTACTAATTAATTATTAAATTATAAAACATCGACACAAATCTTGCATGTAATTGTGTGTGTGTTCGTTTTTGGTTTCTCTGAACATTTATCTAGAATCCTAGCACCTAAGTGCAAATCATGTAGTCATCACATGTACAGCAATTTTTTCTGTACTACTGATGATTTCGAGATATCTCCGATTGCATAGATTAACCCGTAGGTGAGTCAAAAGAATCGAGAGATTAAGAAGCACTGGAGGGTATTCCAAACCCCCAGACCCCCGGTTTACAAACTGACAATTTTATTTCATGATCTGTGATCAACTTTATTAAATCAGAACGTTTCACTTCACGACATACATTTTTGTACATTATAGTAGATTATCGATCGTGAGGTTTATCAAATTATAGGATAGATAATTTTTTTTCCCCTAAAACATACATAAAGGTGATTTAACCATCCTATAGTGGACTAATAATGATTTCGACTGAATTTGATTAAAATCTCCGCATAAGTAGTAAGTATATGCCGCAGATTTAACGCGGGATTGTAATATATTGCAGTGTCTAAGAAGACAAGCAATCGAGCCGAAGGCAGTTGTTAAATTTATTAATAAAAAGATTTATTTTAAAAATCAAAATATTATTTCAAAGAAACTTAGCATTTAAAGTTATAAAAATATAAATTTAAAAAAGAATTTATTGGTTAAGTAAACAATCGAAAGTTGAAGAACTTGAGATATAAGATTGTCGACAGTGCGCGTGGATGCGGATGCAATAAAAATAACAAATCGCATTATTATTAACAAGCATTGATTTAAAAAGTTGAATGTGAAGAAAAGTTGAATTGCCTAGATAACAGATTAATAAGATAATAACTGGAAATAAGTTAGTTGACGATAGAACCTGAACGAGGTAGGTCGTTGTAGGTCGTTTAAATAAATCTTTAGCAACAAGAATAACAAATTCAATTTGGAAATAGTACGAGGTGTAATTTTTTGACAAAATATTTTGGAACAAATGAAAGGGAATTTACTTGGAATTAGCTGGAAGCAGTTCTATGAAACGTGAGGAAGAAATAAAAGATTCACAACCAATTTAAAGTGGACCATTTGGGCCGAATAAAAGAAGAAGATAAGGACCGGTTTGCATAATTACCATTCTACCATTCTTTGAAAATAAAAGATTGCATAATAATTTTCATTCGTTCCACAAAGATCTGAAAGCGGAGCTTTGCATTCATTGTATTAAACAAAGTAAGTTTGGACTCTTAAAGATCTTCAGTTTTTAACAGTGCAATATCTAGCAATTTCTTATTGTGTATCCAACATAGACTTTAATTAAGCATCAGCGTCAACCTTATCTTTTTTAAATTCAAAAAGATCTGATGGGGTTAAACTATATTGATTAGCCTCTTCAAAAGAAAAGCTAGAAGCCGCCACTAAACGCAGGAGTCTTGGTATTTCGGGTTGATGGTCATATGATGCTTTGCGCTTAGGAAGATTGGGTTAAATCCTGGTAGTAGCAAATGGAGGACATTTTATTTTAGTTCTCGGTTTGTTTTACTAAAAGTATTAAGCTAGCTAACATTAATAGTTAAATCAGTAGCGGTCTTAAAGTTTGAATAGTTTGATCTACAAGCTATCCTCATGCGAGGAAGATGAAATAGATAATTTTCAATTCTGTAAAGGTAAAAATA